>CM060354.1:51180889-51780889 GCA_030545235.1 Helianthus tuberosus | reverse complement strand
TACGTCACGATGAACTTCATTTGGTACCGGGTACCGTACCGAACCGAACCGTACTTGTACCATCAAATATTCAGTGAAAACCTAATATAAGATCTAACACCTACAAGTTTCTACAATTCGACTAAAATTGTTTGTTGATTAACCCTACTCAATATGATCATTCAATTGCACACACATAATGCAATACCAGATGAAAGTGACCAAGACAACTAAAACTTGAGTGGCAAACACACAACACACATATATATATCAAGGACATCCATGCAAATGGTTATATAGTCAAAATTTATATGTTATAACATTAGAATGCGTTACATGTAATATGTACACACATAAGCAAGATGAATCCCCTAAAATACAAAAAAATTATGACAAAAAATGGCAAAATAATGATGATCATTGAGCATAAGTAGTTCTCCCACTATTTGGAAGAAGTCCATCCTTAGCCTTTTCAGAAAGAATCTTAAACACTGCATCCATGTTCCATTGTTTTGGTTTATCTCAACAAGAGCCTTTGCCACCTCAGCATCCGTAACCTTACAACTTCTCAACACACAATCGTTTGTTCGTAACTTCACTCGACTCAACAGTCATTTCACCTTTCACAAGTTCTTTTACTAATGCGATAATCGTTGCTGTGTGCGGCATATATCCATGACTCACCACCTCTTTATATAACTTAAAAGATTTCCTCAAGTTCCCGCCTTTACAATGGCCATGGATAAGAACATTATAAACAACTTCAGTGGGTGCTTGTTTTCTTTGAAGCATTTTATCAAACACCTTATCTGCTTCATTCATCAAGCCTTTCATGCAGAACCCTTTTATAAGAGCTACAACGCTTTTCAACTCCATGTTCAGTGAAAACCTAATATAAGATCTAACACCTACAAGTTTCTACAATTCTATCACAAATGAGCTGAACAAATCGAACAATACACCTACGAGAGTCCGATCTACATCTTACAAACAGATCTAAACTCATATTAAGAACTAGAAATGCGAAAATTACAGTGGATAAAGTGATAGACAACACACCTTGATCATATCGATAGGCTGGATGACACATGTAGCAAGCATACCAGAAGCTCCGCCATTAACGAACGGCTTGATCGTCGGCCACACACCGCCGATTGGCTTTGGTTTCTCCACTCCCATTTTGACGAGATTTGGGGGAAATTAAAAGAGAGAGAGAGAGAGAGAGAGAGAGAACGCAAGCAGTGAGCCAGTAAGGTAGATTCAAATGGAAAGCAGAGTAGTAATGAAACGATGCCAGAAAACCCATCCTGACCCACATGTTATTTTGTTATTTTTTAAAGTTACCCATCTTGACCCATTTAATATTTCTTGTTAACCCAACTTAATCCATCTACTACAAAAATAATACCCATCCTAACCCAAAGTTGAATGTATGGGTTGATTTTGCCACCCCTACGTACGACAGGTAATTACACACGTTCATTTTAAAATCATGCAAGTTATAACTCAAAAATCCAAAATCACGCATGTTGAAACACAATAATCACGCATATTGAAAACATTAATCACGCATGTTATATAACAAATCACACACGTTGTTGTACGTGAAGTACGTTAAGCCGTAATGTACGATATACTTTTTCTATATACATATATATTTTTTTTCTGTCGACTTATATTGTTTCTGTTTTCTTGTCAGGACCAGAAGATAAGGCAGCAAAGGCTGATTCTTTAAAGAAAACTCTACAAATTAGTAATCTCAGCCCACTGCTTACCGTAGATCAACTAAAACAGATTTTTGGTTTTTGTGGTACAGTTGTCGAGTGTAGTATCACCGATTCAAAGCATTTTGCTTACATAGAATATTCAAAACCCGAAGAAGCAACGGCTGCACTTGCGTTAAACAACATGGATGTTTTAGGTCGCCCATTGAATGTCGAAATGGCAAAATCGTTACCTCAGAAACCTGCTAGTAATTCCGCTCTTAATTCTTCTTTGCCAATGGTGATGCAGCAGGCTGTTGCAATGCAACAAATGCAATTTCAACAGGCTCTTTTAATGCAGCAAACCATGAATGCACAGCAGGCTGCTAATCGAGCTGCAACTATGAAGACCGCAACAGAATTGGCTGCTGCTAGAGCTGCAGAAATAAGTATGAAATTAAAAGCTGAAGGGATTATCGGAAATGATGATGAACCAGTTAAAACTCTCAGGTATCATTATGCAATATTTTATTTTTATATTAGTGTAAAATGCCATTTTAGTCCCTGAAGTTTGGCCAGGTTGGCGACTTTTGTCCAAATGTTTGTTTTCCCGCATCTGGATCCAAAAGGTTTAAAATCTTGCCATTTTCATCTGGCTCATTAACTCCACTCATTTTTCTCCGTTAAGTTAGGGGTAATTTTCGACTTTTTTTTGTTAATTTAAATGGCAATTTGGTCTTTTTCACATTATGTACAAGCATTTAGCATAATGTACAAGCGAGTCCTTAAGTTAAAAAGACCTAATTGCCCTTTAAGTTAACAAAAAAGACGAATTTACCCCTGATTTAACTGAGAAAATTAGATAGAGTTAACGAGCCGGATGAAAATGGCAAGATTTCAAACCTTTTGGATCTAGATGCGGAAAAACAAACCTGTGAACGAAAGTCGCGAAACTGGCCAAAGGCCCAAAACCTCAGGGGCGAAAATGGCAATTTACTCTTGGTATATTATCATATTCATCCTTTCCTTTATTTATATAGCTGACGAATTTTAAGTGTTAATAGGTCACCTTCACCGGTCCCTGCAAGGTCAAGATCCAAATCGAAGTCTCCCATAAGCTATAATAGAAGGCGTAGGTCCCGCTCTTTTTCTCCACATCATCGCGTGAGGGGTTATAGATCCAGGTCACCTATGAGATCTCGCCATTACTCTAGTTATGAATATGACAGGCGGTCTTTTAGGGATTATAGGGGCGGTAGTGATAGAAGTAGAAGAGGTGATTACGGCAGATCAAACGATCGACACTCGTATAGGAACCGAAGCAGGAGTGTGAGCCCTGTTACCAGAAAATCATACCGTGATGGGTCAGAATCTCCGAAACGTCGTCATGAAAGCCCAGCCCATAGGTCGAAGAAATCTTCTCGTGGCGGTTCTAGATCCCCTGTAAGTCATCGTGATGATCAGAGTAAAGAAAAACACAGAAGACGGTCCAGGTCAGCGTCTTTGGAAGTTAAACATCGGTCAAGTGATAAAACAGATCACTGTAGGGAGGAAAAGGAAAAGTCAAAACGTCGTGATCGGAGAAGGTCAAGGTCAAAATCGTTAGAAATTAAGCATGGTTCTGGTGACAAATCGGGTGACACAAAACATAGGGACCGTAGACGGTCCAGGTCAGCATCAGCAGATGAAAAGCATCATAGAAGTTTGGATGGAGGTAAATCAAAACATAGGAGACGGTCCAGGAGTAGGAGTCCAGAAGATAACCACCGTTCGAGCGGTAAAACTGATAGAAACAGGAAGGAGAAGTCAAGGTCAAAGTATCATAGTAGAAGGCAATCCAGGTCAGCATCTCCCGAAGTCAAACGTCACAAAGAAAGTAGAAAATCTCCTGGACGCTCTGATGAACATAAACCAAAACACAGAAGACGGTCAAGATCAAGGTCAAGGTCAAGGTCAAAATCAGCTGAACGTAATCAATTGAACAATCTTGACGATGTGTCTGGTGATGCTAATTATAATGAAAATCATTTAAAGGATATTAAGGATGATGCTGATTTTAAGTCCGAAGTTTATAGAAATGTTGAGAGGGATGATGAAACAGCCGAGGATGTGTAATGATGTTCCAATGGGATAATGCAAGCTGGACGGAAGATTCATGGGATTTCTGTTTAAACCTTTGGGCTTTGTAGAATAAATGTGTTGTTTGTTTCTTTTGCAGGTTTGATGGGATTATGCCGGGTTCACACTTTCTGCTGATTTTAATTGGTTAAAATGTTTGAAGAACTTTTCTGCAACCCTAACTGGAGTCTGCAATGTTTTTAGCGACTTAATCAACTTAATGTATGTCCTAATCTATTACTACCTTCATCATTCGGTAGTGATACCTTAGTTGCTTGCTGTTTCTATGATTTGTCTAGTTAACTGTGTTACATCTATTATGATCAAACTTGTGTTATTTGGTGAACATTTTTATAAGCAAACGCTATAGCTGTACCTTTTAGGCGACTTATTTTACAGCTGAAAATAGGTTTACCTTGGCCACATTATAATTTAAACACATGCAGGTTGCTGGATGGTTTCTTTTGGCGGTTTATCGGATCCATTTGGCAGGTTTTTTCAAAGTCTGATTTTATATTAAAGGTATGGAGCTGAACATTAGTTCAATGTCAAGCTCTTGAAATCTTTTGGAGTTCCGAGCGGTTTGAACTTTGAAGTGAAACATATTTTTTGCAAAATGTTATTTTGCAATAATCCTATTGTACCTTACTCAGTTATTCTTTTTCTTTTCTTTTCTTTTCTTTTTTCCTTTTTTTCTTTTCTTTTTTGTTTTTTTCTTTCAAAATTGTTAATTTAGGTCTCGGGTTATATAAGACCGACTTCAACCAGATGTAGCCGAGTTGACTAGCATCATCAGATCTTGGATATGCTAATTGGCAGGTAATAGTTCTTTGGACATTATAGTTAACTTTAAGGAATAATGTTAATTTATAGGTAGTATAGTCTGTCACCAACTATTGGAGGGTGATTAAGTTTAGCTAGACATCATTTACTTGCTATTATACCCCACAACAGCCTGTGCTGATGTCTCCTTACAAAAATAACATATATTTTTTTTACATGGATTTAACATTTAGTTTTTTTTTTAGTTTAAATTTGATTCGAGTAACAGGATAGAATAGAATAACAACCAGTGTTGTTTCCCAATCTATTATCTCCCTACAATTGGTTTAATAGCAAACAAGTCCCCAATGGAGTGCGAGAGGGCGTTCTTAGGGGGTGTGAATTTCTGGCACAACACGGAAACACCACTCTAAACGGGTTTGGGTCAGTTTCAAGTCGAACCCTCGAACAGTGTGTTTTAGATGTGATAGAAATGTTGGACTAGAAGACCTTTAAGCTTGAGATGTTGAACCTGATCCTGTTAAAGTTGTCTTTCGTTGTTTGTCACATTGGATGATTGTTGTCTTTATTTCTTTATATATTTTTTTCGAATGGCGAATTTCTTTAATTTTGTTATGTATGGTACTTGAACCCAAGACCTCAAAACCGAGGTGTTCTTAATACAAACCTATTAAGAACATTTTAAATGTTTTAGCTACAAAGACTCCGTTGACCTTGTTATTGGTCGAATGCTGTTTTCTAGTTCACTGTGAGTACGCGTTATAAGTAAACTTCCCAAGGCCCTACCAGTCTTTTGCTAATCAATGGGACTTTGTGCCGAGCAGGTTGTTTTCGATTTAGGGACTGTGTTTGTGAATTGTATATAGTGATGTCTAACCATATTAGTTTCATTTTATGTTTATGAAAAAAATCCACTTGACATTTCACAACCTTTACAAAATAGTGTGCCCGAAAGGCTTATGTAGGTAGAGATGGCTATTAAATAAAGTTCGGGCTGTAAATAGTAGGCTTTGTATTAGGTGGCACGTAGGCATGACCTTGGTTTAAAAAAGCGAGCTTGAAGTGTGAAGCGCGTGAGGTGTTAGGAGAACACTTTTCTTTCCTGAAGCGTTATTTTACGTAAAGCGTTTCGAGGCGACACTTTAAGCATGAAGCGTTGGGTGTCTGAGGCGACACTTCAGGCCCAATCAGGTCAGATTTGGGTTTTATGTGGGCCCAATACTCTAAAAAGCTCCAATAGGGTTTTAAAAGGTGCAACAGCTTTTAATTATGTTATTTTTGGGTTCTTTGCCCTAAAAAAGAACTTGCTTGATTATGATGATTATTGGTTAAAGACTATTTTTTTATGCTTATGTTTTAAGTGTGTTTCGACTTGAATGTATATTTTAACTATGTTTTTGTGTGTTTTATATTCATGTTTTTGTGTTTATTGTTGATTAACAAGTAGAATATGTCATATTGATGTGTACCGATATTTTTATATATATATATTTTTTTTAATTTTTAATTTTGAACGCCCTGCATACGTGAAGCTCCCACTTTGAGGTGGGGCAGGGCAACCCCTCATTCATAAAATCATTGTTAGTGTTTGAATAAAAAGATTTGGGCACCTATGGATTTAGGCATTTAGGTAACAGGCACTCTTAAGGCCCCTCTACTACCAAACACAATCCAATATAGATTCGTGATTTATCTACCACAACTAGGTTTATCATCGTCGTCATGATGCGGCAAACTACTTTTGTTATTTAGTCTGTGTTTACAAGTGTTTTGAAATCGCTACGAGCACGTTGCGTGTGGAACCGCTGACAAAAATAAAAAGAATGTAGAAAAAAACACTAAAAGATAACCAAAAGAAAATAAACCAAAAAAGTTGTATGATAATGATGTTCATATGAAACCCATGGTTAGAGATGAGCAAATGGTACTGGGTACTGGTACCGAATTTCCCAAACCGAAAGATCTTAAGTACCTATTCGGTACCGACTTTTGGCGTTCTTGGTACTGGTTTGCTACCGGTTTTTACCTTCATATACCGGTACTGACTTTTGGCGTTTTCTGTACCAAGTTGGTGCCAATTTTTACCTTCATGTACCGATACCGAATAAGATCATACCAGAAAAAAAACAATAAAAAAAATTAATTGTCACATGCCAACTTCTTAATGGACCAAGCACTATTCATTGGCTTGGTTTTTTTATTATTAATTAATTATTAATTAATAATAAAAACAAGGTTGTGTTTTTAATATATAGGATAATTAATATATCATTGGCTTGGTTTTTTTATTTTTAATAATTAATATATTGATATTGATGATTGATAAGACAATGATAATAATGGAATAAGTGTATTTGTACCATTTCAACTAAAGTGATATAATATACATTTTACTCTAAAAATAAATATATAATATATCCTAGTTCGATTAAATATAATATACTATGTTTTGTCTAAAAACTAGGTGATGTCCCGCTTGCGTTGCGGGACGATGGCCGAATAATTCTCAACCAATTAAAAAAACAGTACTATAGTTTTGCTAGAAAGAAAAAAGTAAAAAGAGTGTTAGGCAGTTTTTTGACACGATTTTTAGATGGGGGCAAAGTCATATTTTACTTTTACTTGGGGGGAAAATCAAATTTTTTTCCCGAGGGTAAATTCCTAATTTTTAGCTAGAGGAAAACCATATTTTTATTTTGCACTAGGGGCAAAAACGTAATTTTGAATTGAGGGTGATATCGGAATTTTGAACGGATGGAAAATTCTTAAATTTAAGCTGGGGGCAAAAGCATAAATCTATTTTGAACTGGGGGCAAATACGTAATTTTAAACTGTGGGCAAAACCATAATTTTAAAGTAGGTATAAAATTATAAACTGGTGTAAAATCGTAATTTTGAGACGGGGAAAAAACAAAATTTTATTTTTAACTGGGGCGAAAACGTAATTTTGGCTGAGGGTAAAAGCATAACTTTTTTACCGAGGGCGAAATCGTATTTTTTAGCTCGGGGCAAGAGGGTAAATGTATTTTGAAGTTGAGGCAAAACCGTATTTTTTAACTGGGGCAAAAACACAATTTTAAAGTGGATGTAAAAGAATAATCTGGTTGGTCCAATGGGTATTGCTCGCCGCCTATTTGAACAAATGGTAGAGAAACACTATTCCAGGGCGAAAACGTAATTTTAAAGTATTTATAAAATAATAAAGTATTTAACATGCTCGGCTAAACTTTTAAGCCACCTAGACTTTGATGAATGGATTAATATAAAGTTTTTACCTTTTTCGTTATTTGCATGAATTTTATGGATTGATTGTGTTTAGTAAAAGGTTTGGTCTATTGATTTGATGTACATGCGTACTTTAATTTGGTTTATTATTATCACTTACTTCATATGATTCTTGGTGACGGTCTTTATCACATAATAGAGTCGTGCTAGGGTTTTAGATTTTGGTGAGTGTCTATATCCCGTAATAAATCTTAACTCTTTAGGGTGAAATTGCGCAAATAACCCCTAGAAGTAATTGTTAGTGATTTGCTAGATTTTAGTGTTCTACTGGTCCTTATAGCTGGAAGGTGTGGGGCTATTGATAGGTCTTACCCGGCGAATTGATTTAGACAGTCCTTGGAAAAGGTCGTGCCTTAGTTGCCCTGTCGGTTTATTAGTCTATCAAGTCAAGTTAAGAAACCTAAACTACCCTAGATCTATAATTGGAAAAGAGTAGGTCAACATTAGGGTACTTACACAATAATTAGACAACTGGAAAGACGCCTAATAACCGGTAGGATTAACGGCCTAGGTAGCGCCATAAGTTTCACCTCGAGAAGGGTTGAGGGGCTTAGTAGGTGTCTTAATAGGTTTAGTACCATAAGATCCCGGTTCCATAGATCATGCAGTTAACTTAATAGGTAATTCTTTAAAATCAATCCAGGATTCTAGTCTAGGTGGTCTCGTTCATCATATAAGAAAAGCCTTCGCCTTATTTCATATTAGTCTAGTTTTAGTTTAATAATTAGTTTAAATAGATTTCCTTAGATTTTCCGTACCCCCCCCCCCCCCCCAAACAATTAAACAGTTTCAGTCGTGTCTGTCAGTGTCTATTAGAGTCTAGTTAACGTGATAAATAGAGTCTCGTGGTTCGATATCCGGACTTCCTTAGGTTATACTACAGTGATCGGTACACTTGCCGATTGTGTGGTTTAGGTTGAGTCTATAATTAAAGCTTTTTAGTGTCTAGCTTAGAGAGTCTAATTTAGTTAATTTTTATAGTCTATTTAGCACACATCAATTATACACTAAACAACTAAAATAAAAAAAAATGGGTTCCACCACTTAAAACAATAATATGCAAACCATATCCTTTTCTTCTTCCTAGGCATGTAAACAAAACTAAACAAAACGAACGTTCATGAACTTGTTCGGCGGAAAGTTCGTTTATGTTCATTTATTAATAAATGAACAAACATGAACACATATTTGTTTTCATTTAATTAAACAAATGAATGTGGACAAATGTTTTGTTCGTTTACTATGTTCGTGAAGATCCATATATGTTCGTTCATTCGTTTATTACGTTCGTTTATATTTGTTTAAATTTTAATATACACATAAGTAGTTGTATTTATATAAATATAAATATTAAAGTGGCTTTAGAACTACTTATATAAATATAAGTAATAGTAATTAGGCTTTCTAGTAATAAAAATAAGCTTTACAATGGAACTTGTCGTAATTAATTACTAATTTACATATAAAAAAACTAGTTATTGTTCTTTTGTGTTCGTTTATGTTTCTTAAATTATGTTCCTTTATGTTTGTTTGTTTATGTCCGTTTACATTCGTGAATTGTTTATTTAGTTTTAAACGAACGAACATAACAAACACGAACGTACCTATTTTCTATGAACGAATATAAACATAAAAAAGTTGTCCAATTATATGTTGGCGTCTGTGTTCGGTTAAAATTAAATGAACAAACACGAACACATCTTTGTTTGTGTTCGTTCGGTTCGTTTACAGACCTACTTCTCCCCCTTCCCTCTCACTTAAAACTAGCACCACCACAATCATGGAAGCAAGTCCTGCCATCTCCAGCGAACCTCATCACCACCGTCGTTCCTCTGGGCCGACAACCCCCCTTCAACAACTACATCCATGGGCGGTTCACTTATTAATTTTTTATTCGTGTTATGCCCATACAGCTATTTTGCATCACCTTCTTAGTCATGTTATTATCAGTTTTTTAACAGCGATTTGTTACAATATTATTCTATTCCTAAATTACACTAAATTAATTCTAATAATGTAATTCATGTCAAGATTTAAACCCTAATCTTCTCCCCAATAGACAAGAGTCTCTATCACCCAGCCAAAGCCGGAATAACATCAGTTAATCATGTTATTATCAGAAAGTGTTTCGTTGGTTATGTGTATATATATAATATAAAAAATGTTTTATTTTTATTATGACCACTCGTTATTAAAGATATTTTTAGAAAATAAAGGAAAAGGATAAGCTAAAGACATTTCTCACATGCAATGTATTTATTGTATTCTAGGTTAGGAAAATCTTTAGTTTCACTTGTTTCGCCTGCCAACGAACACATTAAATGTTTACTTGTTACAGATGATGCAGAATGCACTTTAAGACAACTTTGTATTATCATAATATTGGACCACTCATGATCTGACTTTGCCATATAAAATACTCCATACCCTAATGAAAGGAAAAATCTAAGCCCCCAAATTTATCTAAGTAAAAAATGGTGTCATCAAAGGAACAAAACTCCATTTACGACATCAAAATCTCCACGGTCTCAGCCGGATGTATATCCGGACATGATGCGGTTCAGGAGCTAACCGCAATGGACCTAGCCATGAAGCTTCACTATCTCCGATTTGTTTACTACTTCAAAACCCCGGCGTTTGATGGTTTAACCATCTTGAAGATTAAAGAAACTATGTTCAATTGGTTAAACCACGCATACATACCTTGTGGTCGGTTAAGGACTATGGACACTGGTCGGCCTTTCATTAAATGCAATGATAGTGGGGTGCGACTCCTTGAGGCTAAGTGTCATCTTAGCCTGGATGAATGGCTAGAATCTAAAGACGATTCGAAACACAAGCTTCTTGTTCCTAACCAAGTTCTTGGCCCTGATTTGGCCTACTCTCCATTGGTTTTGATGCAGGTTTGCTTGCTAGTATTCTTTGCAACTTACTTTTGTTTTAAATATTTAATAAAAGCACCATATATCTGACTATATGGAAGCAGCCTCTCTATTCATACGGGGTAGAGGTAAGCCTGTCTACATCTTATCCTCCTCAGACCTTACCTTAGCTTTGATATTGGTGGGATTTACTGAGTATGATGATGATGACCATATATCTGACTAACCTTATTAGAAAGTTCATGACTAATATTAGCCTCATCTATGTTTTTTTTGTTATATATAATGATGTATCTCTTTAAATAGATAAGGTATTATATTTGATCAAAGTTAGTTTCTAAAACTAAATAGTTTTAACTGTCAGTTATGGATAAACATACTTTTTTGTTATATAATGTCTATTTGGTTTCAATATATCATTTACGGCAAAAACATGTATGTTCAAGACATACACTTAAATTTATTACCATAATCTATACTTATACTTGTTCTTTTGTGTTTTTTTTTTTTAGTAAACTGGCATTTTGGTCCTTGTGGTTTGGCCAGTTTTGCCATTTTAGTTCAAATCTCAAACTTTTTACATCTGGGTCCCTGTGGTTTGCATTTTGTTGCCATTTTGGTCCAAAAGTGATATTTGACCAGAATCCCCAAATTAAAACCTCATGTTTTGTCCTTATCCTCAGGGGTATTTTGGTCATTTTAAAATTATTATAACTAAATATTGAGATTTGGACATCATAAAAGCATCTTCATCTTTCCCAAGATCTTCATCTTCCCCATATTTCATCCAAACCCTAAATCAAGGAAAAAGTACACGAAATAGATCCACTCCCTCTCTCTGAAGTCTCCCACCTCTCTCTCTCTCTCTATCTAAATATAAATCTAGTTCAGATGCTTGCTTCTCCTCCATCATATCTGTATTTTTCTAAATCGAAATTAAGACTCCAGGTGCCAAATCGAAACCTAAGCTCGCCATTTGTGGATAACCACCTGTGGTGTCTTCATCGGCGATTGGTGGTGTTAGTAATGGTGACTCAACGGCTGTTTAGGGCGGTGGTAAGTAGAGTAGGTTCTGGACCAGTCCACCAACGGTTATTATCACTGATCGTTGGTGGTTGGACTCAATTTAGTAGGCGTTACGAAAATAGCTTCTGTAAAGGTAATTTCCAGTTGAAAGGTTGAAATTTTTGGGTGTTTGGTTAGGGTTGGGGTGGGCGGCGACGAAGTGGTTGTGGTGGTGGTGGTAGGAGGTTGGTGGACGGTGATAGATGGTGTGGGTGGGGGCGGTGGGTGTTGTTGGTGGTGATGGTGCTAGGTGTGTTGATGGCAGGTGGGTTGCGGGTGGTGGCGGTGGCAGGTGGACGGTGAAGAATGAGGTGGTGGCAGATGGTTGTGGTGGTGATGGTAGATGAAGGTCCAAATTGGCGGCGAACTAGATGATTTGTTAACTGGGTTTCGTATATGAGTCGCTGTAAAATTCTTGTCATGTCTTTAATGGGTTTAGGGTTTTGCGTGCACCAAAATTTGGAAATCTGAAGCACCAAAATTTGGAACTCTGAAGTGCAATTTTGGGAGATCATCTGAAGTGCAGTTTTGCGTGACCTGGGTTTTTTGTGATGATATGCAGATATAGAGGAGAGAAGAGAGAGAGACAGAGTGATAGGGGGTGGTGAAGGTGACCGTGGGGGTCATGGCGGTGGAGGTGGAGGTGGAGGTTGTGGTGGTTGAAAGTGACGGTGGAGGTGGTGGTTGTAGTTTGGGTTTGTTTGGGTTGAAAGTGAGGGTGGAGATGTGGTTTGTCTGCAGATATGTTATAATAAAATTAAAATGACCAAAATGCCCCTGTAAGACAAAACAATCAGGTTTCAACAGTCAAAATAGGGGGTTTTTGGATTTTGGACTAAAATGACAATAAAAGTAAAACCACAGGGACCCAGATTTAAAAAGTTTGAGATTTGGACTAAAATAGCAAAAGTGCCCAAACCACAGGGACCAAAATGGCAGTTTACTCTTTTTTTATAAACTTTTTAAGTCGTCTCTGTCATGCGATAGATAGATAGATAGATAGATAGATAGATAGATAGATAGATAGATAGATAGATAGATAGATAGATAGATAGATAGATAGATAGATAGATAGATAGATAGATAGATAGATAGATAGATAGATAGATAGATAGATAGATAGATAGATAGATAGATAGATAGATAGATAGATAGATAGATAGATAGATAGATAGATAGATAGATAGATAGATAGATAGATAGATAGATAGATAGATAGATAGATAGATAGATAGATAGATAGATAGATAGATAGATAGATAGATAGATAGATAGATAGATAGATAGATAGATAGATAGATAGATAGATAGATAGATAGATAGATAGATAGATAGATAGATAGATAGATAGATAGATAGATAGATAGATAGATAGATAGATAGATAGATAGATAGATAGATAGATAGATAGATAGATAGATAGATAGATAGATAGATAGATAGATTACGGCTTAACGTACATCACGTACGACAGGTAATTACGCACGTTCATTTTAAAATCACGCACATTATAACTCAAAAATCCAAAATCACGCATGTTGAAACAGAATAATCACGCATATTGAAAACATTAATGACGCATGTTATATAACAAATCACGCACGTTGTTGTACGTGAAGTACATTAAGCCATAATGTACGATATACTTTATATATATATATATATATGGTTGAGTTCATTTCAGAACTCTAAATAACTACAGAACTTTCAGAACTCCTAATAAACAATCATTTTATATATAAGTTTTGTATTTATGATCTTTTTATCATCTATTATGTGTATTTCTTTGATTACATACATGTTAAATGTTAAATGTAGTTTACATATGTTTAATTGTCAAAGTTATATATATGTGTCATAACTAATTACATATATGTAAAAAAACTAGTTTACATATGTGTAATTATAAAATTACATATAAAAAATAATAAAATTACTCTTAACATGTATGTAATTGTAAAAATACATATAATAAATGATAAAATTATCCTAAACATAAAAATATATAAATAAAAAGATTGTTTATTAGGAGTTCTGTGAGTTCTGTAAATATTTATGGTTCTGCAAAAAGTTCTCACGGTTCTTACAACTGGAGGTGGTTCTCATTTTAGCGGTCCCATATATATATATATATAATTCTATTCTATTCTATACAACTACAATCAGAAGTGGAATGAGCAGTGGCATCCTGCTGCCACTTTTTTTCAGCCGTCATTCCTGTTAAATAATATATATAAATTCACTTTAATTTAAACGATATTAAGAGATGGTGGAGCGGTATTTGTTACACTCAAGATTCCTTCCATCCGGGTTTGATTCCCGCTTCTTATTATTTTTTTTTTGTTTTTTTACCTTCATTTGTCTTTTTACCAGTTTTTTTCCTTTACTTTTTTTTATCTTCATTTACTTCACTTATTTTATCTGTTTTTCTTAACATACGTTTTTATAGCGACTTAGTTTTACGTGCTTTTTTGATACACCATTACTTACTGTTTTTTCTTTGGATTTTTAAAATACTCCGTCGTAACACGCCACTAAGAAAATACGTTATCCCGCAGCGTAGCGCGAGTATAATTGATAGTTAAATACATTGACGGGTGCCTTTAAATACTGTTAATATATAGATGTGTTACAAAGTTGTATATTAATAACCCCACATATATGGAGGAGACCCAAGTAGTATAGACATGTGTCACGACTCACACATGTGACATTATATATATATATATATATATATATATATATCTATATATACTATATAATAAAAGAAACCATTTTGAGGATACTTGTCATTATATTTTTTTTTTTAACGGCCAACAAACTCAATCCCGAGCACTCTCGGGGCACCCACTGGACAAACGGAGTACTCCGAGAGTAACCCGCGTCCACCACCAATTCCGGGGAAAACCCGGTAACCCACCCGCCCGTAGGCACGACGGTGAAGTTACCGGTAAAACCCGTTTGGCTCAAGGATCCAACCCAGGTTTCCCTGGGTCTCCTATCATTGCCCACCAGTGCCTCACTCTGCACCAAGTGGGAGTCGAACCTGCATCTCTCAAGAGAAATGCAAGCCCTCTACCACTTGATCTAGAGATCATTGGCTACTTGTCATCATATTAGACCATGTTTTGTAGATAAGTATTATTTTAGTTTAATTTTTCTAATTAATTATAGACAATTTTCTTATGGATAATTATTATTTAGTTTAATCTCCTTCTCATTTATAATATTATTTATTTAACTAATAGAGTAAATTACGATTTTGGCCCCTGTGGTTATATCACTTTTACTCTTTTAGCCCACAAATAATTTTTAACAACTGAGCCCCCAACGTCTTTTTTTTCTAATCTTTTTGGCCCCTAACGTCTTTTTTCTAACCCTTTTGGCCCCTAACATTTAATGGATGAGGTTAGTGTTAGGGGCCAAAAGGGTTAGAAAAAAACACATTGGGGGCTCAGATGTTAAAAAATTCTTTTTTAGGCTAAAATGATAAAAGTGATATAACCACATGGGCCAAAATCATAATTTACTCTAACTAATATTATTTATCATTTATACATTTACGGAGTTTTAAATAATGGGTTAAATTTATTGAGACTTCGTTAACAAATTTTGCTACAACAAAATAATGGGTTAAATTTATATCAATCTAAATTTTTATCTATAATATACTATATAATTAAACATTAATGTGTGACACATGTCGTTCATTGTAGGTATTTATTTTATGATTTTCTCGCATCACTTCTAAACTTATCTTATATTACTTAAATAAATAAATAAATAATGAGCTAATATTAAATTTTATCCTACTTTAAATTTCGAATACCATTATTCTATTTTTCTAATAAAATATTATCCGAAATTGTAAATTGTTAATTTAAAACATTTTAAATAAAACAAATTATTTATCACGAAAATCAAACTTTGTATTAATATATTAAATATTTTTATTTTCACTATACAAAATTACATTTACTAACTTTTTTATTATTTGGTATATAAAATTACATTTATTTAACTCGTGTAATAAATGAGGTTTTTTAAAGATGTATTATTTTATTATTTGGTAAACAATATTACATTTATTCAACCCATGTAATACATGTGGTTTTAAAGATATTTTTTTTATTTGGTATATAAAATTACATTAATTCAACCCCTTACAATATGGTTCATATATATTATATATATAACTTTTTATTATTTAATATATAAAATTATATTTATTCAACCCGTGCAATAAAGGAAGTTTTTAAAGATATAATGTTTTATTATTTAGTATATAAATTTATTTACTCAACCCGTATAATACACAGGGTTATAACCTAGTATATATATATATATATATATATATATATATATGTTAACGAAAAAACATGAATAGTAACATTATTTTTATAATAATATATAGTTTTTTTATTATTTTTTAGTTAATATATTATAATTGCTTTATTATTATATTTACTTTTAATAATATATTTTTTGATCTTTTTTCTTTTTTTTTTAAAACCATATATTTCCTTTACCATTTTTTAATAATTATTTTCTTCTTTAGAACATATATTAATTTATCAAATAATTTGATACTTTGTAAATATATTTACGTTTATAACTTTTTTCTAAAAACTTTAGTACGTAGTTGTGTTTGATTTTTTCCCTCAATATTCCGTTATAAGCTTTGTTAAAAACAAAGTTGTATTCAAAATAAAGTACGTATATTGTATTATAAAATGGTACAATGATAAAGTAAATCGTTCCAATAGTTTGGCTTTCTAAACAAAATCCTTTATTTTCAAATTACGTTTGTTTTACATTATCATTTGCTCGGTTTCGCCGCAACACGCGACGTCAAGAAAAACTAGTTAATATTAAAGATGTGTTATATAGATCTAATACTAGTTTTTCATGTGTATTTACATATCTAGAGTTAAGTTCCCGTACAAATAACTTTAACGTACTAAACGTACGAATAGCATGAAAAAGGTAAAAAAAACGCGGTGACATTTTCCTAATTATTTGCTCGTAGGGTAATCATCAAAATTACTCTACAAATGATCCTGTAGAGCAATTTTTGATTTTGTAGAGTAATTTTGTAAAATGTTCTTGTAGAGTAATTTTGATCAAAAAACTATACCTCACCAAAATAAACCCCAAAAAACTTAATCCCCACCCCCCAAAACCTAAAAAAGCCTACCCCCCCCCCCCCCCCCCTACACACACATACAAAAACTAAATGCTAAAAACTAAACCATAAAGCTAAACCCCATAACTAAATGCTAATTTTTTTTACAAAATTACTCTACATGAACATTTTACAAAATTACTCTACAGGATCATTTATAGAGTAATTTTGAATTGTATATTGTTTGAAAAACTTGCAGAGTTATTTTTGTAGAGTAATTTTGATAATTACCCTACAAGATCAAAATTACTCTACAAAGATAAAAAATTACTCTACAGGATCATTTGTAGAGTAATTTTGATAATTACTAATAATTACGAAAATGCCACAGCGTTTTTCAGCAAAACCTTCAGTTCGTACGTTTTGTACGTTAAAATTATTTGTATTTGATCTTTTGTCTACATATCTAACTATCGAATGACCGATTTACTAAAAGTTTCAAAAAGTGACACAGTAAACAAAATCCACATATGCCATTGAGGCTATGGCCTAGTAGTAGAGGGAAAACCCTCTACCTGTTTAGATAGGAGGAGGTCATAAGTTCAATATCGCGGAGTGTAACATTTAGCCGTTCGAAAAAAATCCACAGATCTGTCACTCTTCACACATGCATAGCCCTTGAATAGTTATTTTATTTAATGATCTTGTACTATATCTCGAAATATTGAGACAAAGATATAGAGGGTAACTTTTTGTTTATTACGTTTCTAACGTTAGAAGTCATCTATGCAGTTAACAGATTTTAAGTGTGGTGGCAAATCAGTTGGTATGAGTTGGTCCCATGTGCTTGGGGATGCTTTTTCAGCAGTGGGCTTCATCAACTTGTGGGCCCAGGCGATTGCAGGCCATTACCCAGCCCACCCACTCAATATGGCCCAACAACAAAACCAAGCCCATGATTTCCAAAACCCAAAGCCAAACCTGGATCCGCTCTCAGTAAAACGGGTTGACCCGGTTGGAGACCTTTGGTCTAGTTCAAATAACTCTAAAATGGAAACATTTTCCTTTCACATTTCAACATCCGATTTGACTCGGTTACAAGCGCAAATATGTGGAACGAAAGTTGATCAACGTGTTCTCGAGTTTGAGTGCATTTGTGTTGTAATTTGGCAATGTTTGTCAAAAGTAAGAGATGGGTCAGGGCCAAGGGTTGTGACCATATGCCGAAAGGACTTGAGAAAACGAAATAAAGGGACCATCACGAATGAAAGTCAAACCATCGGTTTGGTCAAAACCGACACTCCTATAGGAGATTATAAACCACTAGAACTAGTGTCTCTAATTATCGACAAAGCAGATGATGACCGAATGGAGATCAAACAAGCAATCGAGAGAGATGACGAGCTTCCCAATTTTCTCATATACGGGGCAAATTTGACTTTCATAGATTTGAGTGATGCCTCATTTTATGAGATGGAAGTGAGAGGACAAAAACCCGTTTATGTAAATTGTTGTATCGATAATATTGGTGATGAAGGGGTTGTTCTGGTTCTCCCAACGCTGAAAGGTTCTTTAGATGGAAGGATTATAAGCGTGACATTGCCGGAAAATCAAGTGCTTGAGCTTAAATCAATGCTTAAAGAAGACTGGGGCATTGCATGAACACATGTACGATGCAATTATGCTATAGACCGCTCAAATATCTATTTGCTTTCATCTCATTAGTGTATTTTATGTTTTCGGTGTAGTTTTCTTGGAATAACTTATGTATGGTTGGTTGGCAAACAAGTTATTTTAAGGCCATCCGTAGTCATAAAGCCCCTTTGTGGGCGTTATGCGACACGTGTCGTGCCACGTCACACAGGCGCTTAATGGGACGTTAGATCACTAGAACCCGTAGTCGCAAAGCCCATACCCATCATTACCTAATTATTAATTTTCAATTTTATTAATTAATTATAAAAACCCTTAACTATTTTTTATTGGTCAAAGCTTGAAAACCAAACACACATAGCGCCGCAAAGGTGATGGCGCTACCATCTTTTTTTTTGTGCGATAAAGCCCCTCGTCGCGGTTTTGAGGGCGCCATTGGGCGCTATGTTTGGCTTTTTGGGGCATATAGGTCCCCACTACAGGTGCTCTAAGTGAATCAAAAAGTGTAACAAATGTTTAGTGGATGTATTTTTATATGTTCATCAAATAAATATAGTTTTTATTGCCAAAAAGCCTCCTAACCAGAGGTGAAGCTTGAGATTTCCAACCGTGTGGTCGAAAACGTATATACCTAATAAAATTATAAATCGGGGGGTCGAAAACGTATATACCTAAAAAATTCTATACGAAAACTACATACCGAACACAATTGAGCGAAATGTTCGGGCCCACCCCCCTCCCCCCCGCGGGCGGCCCTACAAAGTTGCACCCCTGTTCCTAACTCAAAATCTCTATCTCATTCTTTATCTTTAAAATTTAAGGATTTTGCTATAGTGAAATGATATATACAGGTAAGATTCATCTACAAAATTCAAAACTCCTAAAAAGGGTAAAAAGTCAAAGAAGTGTGGTAAAACGCCAATTTAAAACACCAAAAACCCACATTATCATCGAAGCCCGTACTGATATTCATTTTTCCGGTTTCATTCAGTGGTAAAGAACCGGACCAATACCAACTAAATCCTCGACGCTCGACACTACAAGGAAAATTAAATAAATCAACTACTTTATCGATTGAAATAATTAATATTCATACTATATGGATTTTAGAGATTTAGTTGATTACTATACATTAAAAATTAAAGTTAAATTTAATATACATAACTAAAATAATATACATTTAAATTTAGTTGATTACTAGATTTAGTTGAATGTTTTAAGGTCAATCGTAATGTGACATTATAAATGGTGTGAAGGAGCTTGATAACGTTCTCAATACAATCTCTCTGGACATTAAGAGGGATGTACATTTCTAGTATAATGGCCAATTGAGAGAAAACAAAACTGAAAGTAATGAGGCCATTAGGGCCGTCTCCGAAACATAAAAAAACTTTTTGGTCCTGTTCGAGATAAAAATTTTGGGCCCTATTTATTAATCCATTATATTTGTTTTTTGATTTGAGCAAAGTTATTAATCCATTACACACTAAAACGTTTGATTGACAAAAAAAGGGCTTCTAAACAGTTGGGATTTAACGTGTTTGGTTCATAAATCTAGGACCTTTAAGTTTTTTCTAAACATACAGATTTTTTAATATATATATATATATAAACAGTTTATAAATTTTTTCGGGCCCAAAAGCGGTCGCCCACATGGCACTTGCTCTGGGCCAACCCTGAAGGCCATGTGTAATGGGCATTATAGAGGCATAAAAAAGGTTTGATAACGCCCCTAGCACCACCCCTAGGCGTTATAGGAGCATGAAAAGGGAGAGACATTTCTAGAACAATGCCCAAAGAGGAGAAAAATGGAAAATATTGAATGAAATGGGCATTAAGAGGCATTAACCGTTACACATTTATTGAAGGCGCGTTAGCCATTACGCGTGGTTTGATTGAAATGGACAGTAAGGGGCGTTAACCATTACATATTTATTAAAGGGATATTATGATGTTGATGTGGCAGAAAATTCTCATTGAAGGGCATTAACCATTATGGATGGTATAACTAAAACAAGGAGTACGTTACTATAGATGTGTTTGATCTTTAACTAGTGAGATTCACCTGCGCTTCGCGACGGGAATCAGTCGGTATTAGTTCGGTTCGTTACGGTATCGGCATTTGCTATAGTATCATTCCAAAGAGGAAACATAACATCAGTCGAAAACAATAAAAAACGAATATCAATACCAGTAATGATCTTGTTCAGTTGATATTGGTTGTGTTCGTTTGCTTTCTTTGTTTAATATATTTCAACATTGCAATATTTTTTTTGAAAACGGATGTTGTATCGCTGTCGTACCAAACCGAATTGAAACCGATTAAACAACATATGTATCAACTGGGACCAATATATAATTTTATCGTTAATGCTTTCCATAACTAACACCCTATCGTTACGATATCGTACCGAACTGAACCGAACAAAATAGGTACCGATATGCATTCATTTTTATAGTATTTTGTTTGATAACACATACTTTGACCGTGTCTTAAAAGTAATATAAGAATAAATATGATTAAAATCAATTAAAGTAATAAAACAATAAAAACTAAAAAAACAATATTAAACAAAAGAGTAAATTACAAGTTTTGTCCTTTATGTTAGTCCCAAATTTTAGGCGTTGTCCTTTACCTTTAAAATTGATGACTTTTGCACTTAATGTTTCAAAATCTTGCAAGTTATGTCCTTTAGGCCAAACCCAGTTATATTTTTTGGTTAAATCTGGTCATGTGCCTTACACATGAGGGTATTTTTGTCATTTCATCTCTTCAGGGGCTATTGTGTAAAAAAGTTTATGTTTAAGGGCTAGTTTGTAAAAAAGTAAAAAGATTTATAAATAGAAAAAATCTGCTTTCTCTCTCTCTCTCTTATGTTCTCTGCCTTCCCTCTCTCTAAATTCCCACTCTCTATCTCTCTCTTCTCTCCCCCTCTCTCTCTCTCACCTGCCGCCACCTCCCACCACCACCACCGTCTACCAGACTACCACCACCGTCTCCACCATCACCACCTCCACCGGAACCCTAACCCCTACCTGCAACAACCCAAACCAGCAACAAACACCATTAAACCTACCACCCCTACTAGAACCCTAACCCCAAGAACCTACAAACCACCCAAAATCATGATTCAATTTAGAATAAAGGAAATTGAGTGAGAAACAAGTTATACGTATAAAAGATTTGGAAGAATCTGCTAAAATCGACAGCAACGATGACGACGGCAACGATGACGCTGGTGGTAGGTGCATATTTTTTGATGATCAGACTATTGTGGTGGGTAGAATCGGATCCGAACGGATTTTCAGATCTGAACAGGGGTGGCTGTGGGTGATGAACCTTGATGATTGGACTGTTGCGGTGGTGATGGTGATACGGTGTTCTGACAATGGTGTAGGACTGTTGTGTGTGAACGGGTGCAGTGAAGATACTGCAACAAATTGGTGAGAAATTAGGTATAGCAGGGACGAAAGTATGGGATCTGGATAAGAATCCTTGCAGCGGTGAAGGAAATTGGGGCATCGGTGAGTACAAAAAAGGCGTTAATGTGTCAATTGTGTGCGATATTGATTCCTGTTTTGAAATGTACGTATTCCTGATTTTAGTTAGTTTGATTATTTTGTGAGTGAGATGTTAATGGATGAAGTTAAAGTTATTGATTTATTTATTGAATTTGGGGACTATAGTGATGCATAGTTTGGATTATAAGTTGTGATTTGTGTTCTTCAATGGTGTGAGAGATATAAAATCTGAAAAGACATGAGATATCTGTTGATGGTGATGTTGGAGACGGTGGAGTGAGTGGTGATGGTGGGTCAGGCGATGGTGGAGATAGTGGGTGGTCGGCGGCAGGTGAGGGTGGGAGGTCGTGGTGGTCGGCGGCAGGTGAGGGTGGGAGGTGGTGGCGGCAGGTGATGGCAAGTGATGGTGGCGGCAGGTGATGTCCTTTATTTGTTTTCTAAAAATCTTTTATAAATTAGGATGTGAAAAGACAATACTACCCTCATGTGCAATTCACATGACATAACTTAACTGGAAATTATAACTGGGTTTAGCCTAAAGGACATAACTTGCAAGATTTTGAAACATTAAGTGCAAAAGTCATCAATTTTAAAGGTAAATGACAGCGTCTAAAATTTGGGATAAACATAAAGGACAAAACTTGTAATTTACTCTAAACAAAAATATTGAAGTACTATTCATGTTGAGTTTCTATTCATATGGATAATAGCATAGACAATAGATAATGCCTTTTAATTAAAACAAGGAGTACGTTACTATAGATATGTTGTCATGTGTAATTAACATTATAAATGTGTGAATTGTGAAAGGGGTTGATAATGCTTTTAGCATCGTCCTTTTAGGTATTATTGGGGCATGAAGCGGGAGGGATATTTCTAGAGTAATACTTAAATAGGAGAAAAATAATGGAAAGTAATAAATAAAATAGGCATTAACCGTTACACATTTTTTTATGAGACATTATGATTTTGATGTGGCAAAAAATACCCCTTAGGGGTCATTAACCATTATTCATGATATAACAGTATAGATGAGATGATTGTTTACTCACATAGCGATAAGCTTCGATTATAGAATTTGAATGACATACTAACACACACGTTAACTAAAATGTTGTGCATACTATTAATTGCATTGGTTGGATGTCGTCATCATCATTTAAGCATTAAGTTTTTTCAAGTGTCTTCTAAACTTAATTGAATATTAAAACTTGATGTTTTATATATCAATGATATTTATTTCTTTTAAGACATGTATTTAATGATGAGGATGATTGTTTACTCATATAGCGATAAGCTTCGTTTATAGGATTTGAATGACATACAACACACCACACACGTCCTCAACTAAAGTGTTAAGTGCATACTATTAATTGCATTGGTCGGGTATCATCATCATCATCATCATCATTTAAGCATGAAGTCAGAGCCGTTCCCGAAAAGTTTTGAAAAATTTTAGGCCACGGAAGACGAAAATAATTGGGCCCAAAATTATGGCTAAGGCTGAGTGTTGTGGGGCGACTCCCACCCCCAGGTCGCCTGGTATCGCCTGGAACACCGCCGCCGGGGGCGACTTGGGTGGCGACCCCCTCTTGCCCGACTCAACCACGTCGCCCAACTTTCACACTTTCCCACAATGTATCTGTTGCCAACGGATAGTTTGGCCAAGCTTTTTTTTTTTTTTTTTTTAAATCCAACCTTTATAAATAATACCCCATATCAAACACATTTTTACCACAATCTTCTCTCAAATCATCAAAATTTATACCAATCTTCTATCAACTCATCAAAATGTATCCCCACAACATCTCTCCTTTCAACCAAAATACACAATCTTCCAATCCACAACCCGATATGGCGGACCCAAACGTTTTAAATAACCCCGCTTTTTACGCCTATTTCAATAATATGCACGTTGCTAGCCCTACACCGCAAGTATACTACAACAATACGCCCATACCGCAACATATGGGGTTCACCACTTGGAACACACAACAACCCGGTGGTTTTCAAAACGTTGGAGGATCGAGACAACAAAATGGTATAAATTTTTTAGATATTTTTTTGTAAAGAATATGTTATTTTTTTTTTTAACTTTGTTTGTATTCCATCTAGTGGTTGATTTAGATGACGAAGAAGTTCCGGAGACCCAGTTCGATGTCGGTCAAAATGATGTTGAACCTCAAAAAAAGAAACGTTCACACAAGAGGAAAACACCGGGTGAAGAACGCTTGAAAACCAAACCGATACCATGAACTTCCAACGAGGAAATGAGCTTGTCCAAGGCTTGGCTAGAAATAACCGAAGACCCGAGATGTAGTAACTATCAAAAGGAAAAAACATATTGGTCTCGTATTTACAACGTTTTCCTCAAGTTGGAAGATCAAGAAGATGGATACCGTGATGCCGATGGTATCGGCGCGAAGTGGCGTAAAATGCGTCCTTTGATTCAAAGTTTCAACCAAATATACACTCGCCTAAGTAACTCGCGTGTGCGCCAAAGTGGTTCCGACGATGCGATGCTCCAAGCAAACGCCCAAAATGAATTCCGAGTCGAACACAAGAAGGCGTTTCCTTATCTTGCTATTTGACAATTTTTAAGAAGGAGTTCGAAATTTCACACAGTCATCGCCTTCGATCCATTTAAATGAATTACAAAAATAGGAAAAGTTTTGAAAAAATTTAGGCCTCGGGCGACGAAAATAATTGGGCCCAAAATTATGAAGGGTAAATGAATTACAAAAATAAAAACTTACTGATATAGTAAAGACTCGAACTTGAGACCTTTACATTATTTTGAGATGGTTTTTGCCACTAAACCCCCAATATATTTTTGCATAATAAACGGATGAATATACTAAATATATAATTTAATAAATACATACAAGCTTATAAAAACTTTTCGGGCCCTTTGAAATTTTGGGCCTTGGGCGTCGGCACGGATTTGCCGGGCCCAGAGCCGGTACTTTCAAGTGTCTTCTACGTAATTGAATATATATTTTTTTTTCTTAGTTGAATACTCGTATATTTCATTGAATATTAAAACTTGATGTGTTATTTATATCAATGATATTTATTTCTTTTAAGACATGTAATAAATTTTTTTATTTATAGGAATCCCGCGGTTGGCATATTATTGTAAGTTTGAACCGGTGCCACAGTTCGCCCCCGCAAGATTCGACTTTGAGACCTCACAGACAGGAACATCACATAAGTGGGTAAACCTTCCCACCCCCCCCTAAACCAATTAGTCTGCGCATCATTGACTATTTTATAGTAAATTACTTTTTGAGTTTCTGTGTTTTAGTGGTTTTAACCACTTGAGTCCAAAGTCAAAACGTTTAACGCCTTGAGTCCCTAACCACTCATTTTATAATATTTTGACTTCAACTTCTTAACACGTGTACTTTTGATTTTGAACTCAAGTTGTTAAAACTACGAAAACGAAGGGACTCAAAACGTTAGAAAATGAACGGTTAGGGACTTAGGACATTAAACTTTTTTATTTGGACTAAAGTGGTTAAAACCACTAAAACACAGGGATTCAAAAAGTAATTTACTTTTATATTTAGTATGCTACGGAGTATGAACAAGGGCGAAGCTTTGTGGGGGCGGCAGACCCCCCGAACTTTTCGCTCGTTAGTGGAGAGTATGTAGTTTCCGCATAGAAATTTTTGGGTATATACGTTTTTGAACCCCCGGTTTTATAGAAATTTTTGGTATATATGTTTTCGACCCCCCGGTCAAAAATCTCAAGTTTCGCCACTGAGTATGAACTTATCTTTTTTGGATTAGTATCATCTTGAAATTGTATATTTTACAGGAATAGGATCAAATACAAACCACATTTCGTATACAAACTGTAAGAACCATTTAAAAAGTGTCATGTGACATCTAACCAATTATAGAGAAATGGTAAAATGATAACCTAAATAATATCAATTATCTTGAATTCCTTATAATTATGCTAACAAACAATTAATTATTTATTTGGATCTTTCTTGTGTTTTCAATGTGCTGATAAAGAAAAGTGCTGATATCATTTCACATATGTGCTAAAATCAATTATCTTGATTTATTTTCATATGCTAATATAGTTCAAAAGTGCTACTTTTATGTATGTATTGTTTTAGTATGTGCTAATTTAACTTTTTTTAAGTGCTAGAATCTGTTCTTACGGTTTGGAGGATAAATATGGTTTGTACTGGAACCAACATATTTCAAATATGTAAGACCCTTACTAGATTTATACGATTTTCATATAAATTTCAACTATAATTGTGTGTTTACGATTACACATACATTTGAAAATACGGGTTTCTTAAAACATTTTATGAATTAAAACATTTCGACTTTATATATATATATATATACATATATATATATATAGGTAAAGAGTACGGTACAAATTACCTTATCGTACATTATATACGCGAACATAATAGCCATACACGTGTCCTGATTGGTTTTTTCATATATAAGGTTAAATGAGACAATCAATTCAATCATCTGAGGGTAAATTCGTCTCTTCATTCAATCAGCGAGCGAGAAGTTCGTTACACTAATATCCCGGTATTTATCATTCGAATCAATTTCAATTTTTTCATAATTCTCAATTTGCAGTTATCGTTCTTCTGTGTTAGGGTTTTATTCAGTTGTTTTTTTTTTCGATGGATCCACAGAGCAGCACTGGACGTGCAAATGTTGATGTTGAAGGAAGTCGACCTATCGGTGATCATGCTCAATTATCTGCATATCAGAGAGTTTCTATTGAGGATGTTTTAAATCCGCCATCTATAAATTCAAATCCAATTGCAAGTTCAAGTGCTCTAAACGATTGTTTTAATGGTAATTATGTTCATTCAGATCTCTAAAATGTTCGTATACCTGTTTTTTGTTTAATCGCTCATCTGATTTTACATTGTTGTAACTGTTTTTGAAGTTTGAATGTTGAGTATATTTTTTGACATGTAAGCAACATGTACAAATTCGCATGTTATTAGTCTTTCAATTCGCATTTGATTTTTTTTTCCTTAATTATTTCGCATGCTATGGTATATTAAATCGCATAGATAAATCAGATTAATCAAAATCATCAATTTCGCATGTTTTCTTCATAGATTTCGCATGTTTTTGTTTTTTCTGATTTGATTCATTTAGATGAAAGGGTTTACACTCCGGAGGTTCAAGCATCAGCTACACCTGTGGTTGGAATGCAATTTATCTCTATTGAATAAGCATATGCGTTTTACTAATCATATGCTAAGTTAGCTGGTTTTTCTATTCGGAAAGGTGGTGAAGTACACAGTGGTGGTATAATCAAAACTAAGTATTTTGTTTGTTCTAAAGAGGGACATAAGCCACTGTGTATTGACGATCGTTCGAAGTCAAAAAAGCAATTCAAAACAAGGAACAAGGGGACTATTAGAACTGGATGCAAAGCTCAACTTATGATTTGCACTGTTGATGGTAGATTATATACAGTAAAGAGATTTGTTGATGGTCATAATCATAAGTTTGTTTGTCAAGATGATATTCACATGCTGCCAGCTAACAAACAATTGTCAGATGTCCAGGAGGAGTTGGTTTGGGAACTAGGCACTTTAAACCTTGGTCCTGTCAAAGCTTTCCATATAATGAGGAAACGTTATGGTGGTTTCGAGAACGTTGGTGCCACGGTTGATGATTGCAAAAAATTTAGGAAGCGAATTAATAGCTATATAGGAGAATATGATGCTGACATGGTGATTAATAGGATGACTGACAAAAAACAGTATTTAGCTGATTATTCGTTTGAATATTCTGTTGATGATGGCAAACGTTTAACTGGGTTGTTCTGGGCTGATGGTTTAAGCAAGCTTAACTATATGGAATTTGGGGATGTGATATCCTTTGATGCAACTTTCAAGACAAACAGGTTAGTGTTTGAAGACAAACATGTTTTTTTTTTTTTTACTATTTTCGCATGTTATATGTCTTCATGAGCTGTTATATCGCATGTGTAAAATTGGTGGTGACTATATCGCATGTTATACTTTTGGAACATGAGCTGTTTTCGCATGTGGTTTTTTGTAATTTGCATGTTTTCAACGTATTTTCGCATGTGTTGTGCAGGTACAAGATGGTGTTTGTCCCGTTCACTGGCATTGACAACCACTGTCGAAATGTAACATTTGGAGCTAGGTTGTTGGCATCGGAGAGCATTGAATCATATAAATGGCTTCTGAATTCATTTTTAAAGTCATTTGGTCAGCAACCAAAGGTTGTAGTGACTGATCAAGACCCTGCTATGAAACAGGCTATTGAGGAGGTTTTTCCTGTCAGCAGACATAGATTGTGCATGTGGCACATAATGAAAAAAGTGTCAGATAAGGTATAGTATGCTATATTGTCTTCTGTTAGTGTTATTTTTTTTGTATATTATATATTTTTGTTATAAGTTGATATAAAAATAATTTATTGTCATAGGTTGGACACGAGTTGTGCAATAACGATGAGTTTAAAAGGAGGATGTGCGACATTGTATGGACTGATTCGATTGAGCCCGAAGAATTCGAGAGACAGTGGAAGTTGGTGATGATTGAGTTTGGTCTCACATAAAACAAATGGATTGATGATATGTTTGTGATGAGATCCATGTGGATTCTGGCTTTTTACCGACACGAGCCAATGTCGGGACTTATGAGAACAACCTCAAGATCAGAGAGTGAGAATGATTTTTTCTGCCAGGTGTCTAATTCACAACTCACTCTCGTAGAGTTTATGAATCATTTCGATGGTGCAATGGATGTCCAACGTTTTAATCAAAGAAAGAATGATCATATTTCAAGATATACTGAGCCTGCTGATTTGACCGGAACTTCTTTGGAAGAAGATGCTGCTAAGAGATTCACCAGGTCTATATTCTTTGATCAGCAAATAGAGATTTGTGGTACAATTTCTGAATGTCTGCCGATGGACACCAAAGTAGAGGGTCCACAGATCAGGATAATGTTGAAGGACTTTAAAGCCCATGGAAATGGTTTATTGGAGGTATTATAGCATATTTATTTCACACATGCGATTTGTTGATAACAATATGCAATTTTGTTTTTTATCATGCGATTTTCAAAATTTATTCATTTGCATGATTTTGTTAGGCATGCGAAATTGTTATGTTATACATGAGATTTTAATTGTTACTATATATATATATATATATATATATATATATATATATATATATATTTGGTTTTTCCTAGGTGTGGTTCAAGAATCTTGAAGATGATGAAACTGCACAGTGTAGCTGTTTGCGTTTTGAGCAGTATGGGCTGCTATGCAAACACATTTATTTTCTTTTCAAGATGTTTGGTGTTAAAGAAATACCAAACAAATATGTTATGAAGAGATGGACGAAGGATGTTGTCACAACCCCCGATCCCTATCTGTCCCGGGAACGGGCGGACGTGATCACAGACTTTGGTGGTATCAGTTTTATTTAGTTTTGCAGCGGAATTTACATCAGGACCGTAGTTAGGAAATGTTTATCAGAGTAAAACCACCATATTTTATAATATTAAACAAATGGGATGAAACCCAAGTTCATAGTACATACGTTTTCATAGGAATAAATCCTATTTTATTTAATAAAAAAATCTATTTTATTTTAGGTAACTTTATTGCCACTTTTCCAAGCCTTCAGTGCTGTCCAGCTGGCTTTTATTGGCTTCACACTAAGTTACCTGAAACACGTGTTTAAAACATTTTATCAGCAAGAAATACTGGTGAGTGAATCCCAGTTTAATCACGTTTAAATAAAAAGTCACAGTGAACAGTATTGAGAGCACATCCGCAATTACATTTGTTTCCAAGATATAACAATTAACATCAGTGGTACTGTCATACTCAACTTGTGGAAATGTTACTCCTTGACCAGGTGGTAATAAATTTTGTATACAAAACCCCAACATACCCACTATAATTGTATTCTTACAAATACTCAATACGGTTATTCGCAGGGAAAGATATGTAAGGTTTTGTAAAACAGTTCATAAAAAGGTTTACAAAAAGTGGATCAACTCACATTGCTATCTTAGATTTCGCGTGAGGGTTTCCTGGATATAATCTATAATTTATACAAATGTACATTGATTAGTATCATAACCCTTTGAAAATATTAATAATACCCTCCCCGAGACGGCATTCCAACAACTACGTCGGGCAGAACCACGACAGTTGTTACGGAACCCTAAATCAATCGGGTAGCGTAACTATTAAGAAACTGGGGTTATAATACTTACATCGGAGCAGAACCTTGCTAATTAGGGGTATAATACCCGTGTATTATAACCTCTCTACAGAATTGGTGATTTGAGATTGAAAATGTGAGCGACGAAAAACGTAAACTGATACGTTCTATTTATAGTGGCTGATATTGACTTCCAGGCGGCCCGCGTAAGGTAAGGCTAATCCTTACGCGGCCCACGTCAACATGTGGTCAACCTATAGCTTAGCTGATTAAATACGTAGGTCTGCCACGATGATGACACGTGTCGGCTCAAGGATGCGCCACCATTTGGAACACGCGCGACCCGCGTAAAGTAATGAAGGGTCTTACGCGGCCCGCTTTAACTAAAAAATTCAGCTGGGTCAACTCCAGTCTTGATACGGCCCGCGTGAGATTGAGGTGGGATCCTACGCGGCCCGCCTCAACTCAAAATTCGGATTTTTATTTTATTTCTAATACTATAACATATTTCGGGTTTGGTTTTCACATACGGGGTGTAATATAAGACATATTGGGACATTCTAAACTATATTAGAGTATCAGAAATTTTATGAGGGTGTCGGTTTTACCGAGGGTTGTTACATTCTCCCCACCTTAATTTAGAGCTCGTCCTCGAGATCTACTGGAATAAATGCGGATATTTCTTTTCATTTGTAGTAAATGAGCTGACTTGGTTAGCCTATCTACAATTACCCAGATTGTATTATTTTCTTTCTTAATGAACTTAAAAGTGCGTGCAAATGTCTTGCATGATCCTTTTTACTTTTAGAGTAAATTAGAATATCATCTATGAATACAATTATGAATTTATCCAAATATGGCTTACATATTCGGTTCATCATGTCCATAAATGCAGCTGGGGCATTGGTTAAACCAAATGGCATGACAGTAAATTCATAATGACCATACCTTGTTCTAAATGCGGTTTTAGGAATGTCCTCTTCCTGTACCTTTAATTGATGATATCCTGACCTTAACTCAATCTTAGAATTAAACTGCATTGATTACCGTGTTTAATTCACGGTAATCAATGCACATACGCATTGACCCGTCCTTCTTTTTAACGAATAATATCGGCGCTCCCCTTGGCGACTAACTCGGTTGTATGAATCTTTTCTCCAACAATTCATCTAATTGTTTCTTTAATTCCTGCATTTCGGCGGGTGCCAAACGGTAGAGTGCTTTGGCAATTGGTGATGTTCCTGGTAGCAGGTGAATTCTGAATTTAATTTCTCTGTCTGGAGGTAGTCCTGGTAATTCTTCTGGAAAGATATCTGAAAACTGAGATACTACTGGAATGTCTTTTAGTTCTTTTTTTTTTTCTTTAGTGTTAGTGACTATAGAAATCAAATACACTATAGAACCCTTTTCTTATAGGACTTGCAGTTTTCATCACAGAGATGAATTTTGTGGATCTAGATGGCTTATTTCCTTTAATTGTGATCGTTTTACCTTTAGATGAATTTACTTGAATTGACTTTTGATCACATAAAATACTGGCTTTATTGGTTATTAACCAATTCATTCCTAAAACAATATCAAATCTGGCTAGATTCATTGGATAAAGGTTTGCCCTAAACGTTTGGTTTAAAATTTCTATTCTTGCTCCCTGCAAGATTTCAGAAATCCTAATGGTTTCTCCATTGGCTGTCTCTACTAAGCATTCGTGTGGTAGTTTAGTTAATGACTGATTTAGAAATTTGCAAAATGATGTATTAATAAAACTTTGGTTTGGACCAGAGTCAAATAATACTTTAGCAAAGGCATCATTAACTAGAAACGTACCAGCGATGACATCTGGAATCATCTTGGCTTCATCTGTAGTCAGAACAAATGCTCTAGCATTTTTAGTATTCTTGTTGTTCGTAGCTGGAGCCAGTTTTGGACAATTTGGCTTGATATGACCTTTTTTCTCCACAGTTAAAACACAATCCATTACTGGATTTCCTCCTGCAGTTCTCTTCATTGTGTCCTGGTGCTTTGCAGAAATTGCAATGGGTAGAGCATTTTCCAGAATGCTTCTTTTTGCAGATTCCGCAATACGGTGCAAAGGTAGAATCTATGTTCTTATGATTGAAATTTCCAGAACGAAATTCTTGAGTAAGCCTTTGGGTTAAGTTTCTCCTCTGATCTTCTTCTCTAGTATGAACTAGTTCATCAGTCAAGGTATTGGCTAGTTCTACGGCTTCTTCTATGGTTTGGGGTCTGGCTGCCTTGACCACATGTCTTATCTCTCCAATTAATCCCCAGATGTAACAAGAAATTAACACCGGTTCTGGTGATGCAAGGGTTGGCACTATCCTAGCATATTCAAAGAATATAGTAGTGTACCCTTTACTATCTACACCCGTCATCCTAAGGTTGAGGAACTTGTTTGCTATCTGTTCCTTTTCATTGGATGGGCAGAATTTCCTTTCTACCTTTTCTTTAAATTCTTCCCATTCCATACTATAGGTTTTATCACTTCCTCTTGTCTGAAGGATAGTGTTCCACCATTCTAATGCTGCATTCTTAAACAGATTAGAAGCAAACAATATCTTGTCTTCTTCAGCACACTTACTTATCCTTAAGACTGCCTCAGTCTTCTCTATCCAGCGTAAGGTTGCAATGGCCCCTTCATTGCCCGAGAATTCCATTGGTTTACAAGACCAAAATTCTTTATAAGAACAACCATAAGGCATGGTTTTTCTTCTTTTAGGAATAGGCAATTGAAATACTGGTCCATTGTTTACACTATTTTCTGGTTCAACGGGTCGCTTACTGCTATGTTTACTTTTATTATTAGCATCCTTAACAGTTTGAAGAATAAATGGCATAGCATCTATAATTCCCTGTGCTACTATATGTTGGATAGCACTATTGTCCACTTGGTTTCCATTGTTATTGTTGTTTGGGTTCTCATTATTCAGATTATCGTTATTCTGAATATTATCATTCTGGATTTCCGGGTTATTATCCAAATTGACTTGATTTTCTTGGTCGGCCATCTGAATTTTAAACATTTATCCCATATTAATATCACAAATAATATCTTAATATAATTAATCACACGACACGCAGTTTTGCCAAAAGCGTAGCTCATTGCTACTTTACTCTTTTCATATACTTATGCGTCTATTACACACTAGTACTGAAATAAACATTATAATACCAACAGAAAAAAAAACACACTAATAGTAATATGCATCCGTACACACATATTTTATTTTATTTCTCATTATCAATTATTAGGATCTTTTGGATTTCCTCGTATAGGTAATTCACATATTGTAATATACAGACCATTCATAAGGTCAAAGTATTCAACAGATTCACAAATCAGACATCAGGTCATAGTATTATTTAGGGAATTCCATTATCATAACATATACCTCATCTCACCCGGTCTTGTCGGAGAGGTAACCCCATCTCACCCGGTCTCGCCGGAGAGGTAACCTCATCTCACCCGGACAAGCTGGAGAGTCTACCGCATCATGCCCAGTTTTACCGGAGAGGTAATTATCATAGTATTTTTCACCCATAAACTTATTTCAAATCAAGATCTTAAAAAGGCATCATTTATTATGGTTTACATCAAGAAACAAGGAAATTAATATTCTCATGAGGAATCATATTCTAGAACCGAGTAGTATCAATAAACAAGAAATAACAGTGGCCAAGTGTTATTGCTTATTTATCATACAGGCACTGTTCTAGTCATTATCCTCACAGGATACCAATAACCATCACACTTTATTTATGAAAGTAATTGATTTATCTCAAGTCTTTATATTAAGGCATAGCATTAAAAATTCTCTTGCACTTCTAGGCCTTATTCTAGTTTTCTTGGTTCACTTTTGTTGTTCATCCGAATGTTTATTTATCATAAACGAATATCTAGTACAATTATACGAACAGATTGATTAAAATGAAATATTGCGATTTATATATTTATTACAAACTAGAACTAAAATTCGAAATATATTATTGGTTATACATCCGTAACTTATTTTAGTCTAACTAGGTTATAGGAATATTATGCTCAACATGCATTTTAGGTAAGGTTTATTCTATCTCTTTCTTCTTACTAGGTTGTTGTCAAATGAACGAAGTTCTTTTAAAGTTTCTTAGTTCGTAGGTGGCATGGGTGCTGATACTGGTTTGGCGGTTCAACTATAAATTAACATCTACTGCTGTAGTGGCTAACATGTAGAGATTTGCCCATTTTTCGTCTAATTTATCTTCCCAAGGTGGGTTGCTGCCTATTTTCTGGTTTTCTTGAGACTTTTTCATATTCTCTTGACTTTTTCTAATAATCCGACTTCTTTTACTGGGGGTAAGTGGATTTTCATACTGTGCTTTACGGATAAATATTCCCTCCTCAATATCTGCTGAGTATCTTGAGGAATTTGTTTAAGATAAACTTCCTTTTTCTTTCGGTGAACTATCTAGTTTATGATAGATGTCCAAATTTCTTTTCTTACTCATACTGTAAACTAACAAATAGTCAATTAATATAAAACACATAATCACATAAGTTATTTCCTAACATAGAATTTAAAATTTAAGTGTCAGCAGAACACTTCTTTGGCTTGAGCCAGTGGCTAGGCTCTGATACCACCTTCTGTCACAACCCCCGATCCCTATCTGTCCCGGGAACGGGCGGACGTGATCACAGACTTTGGTGGTATCAGTTTTATTTAGTTTTGCAGCGGAATTTACATCAGGACCGTAGTTAGGAAATGTTTATCAGAGTAAAACCACCATATTTTATAATATTAAACAAATGGGATGAAACCCAAGTTCATAGTACATACGTTTTCATAGGAATAAATCCTATTTTATTTAATAAAAACATCTATTTTATTTTAGGTAACTTTATTGCCACTTTTCCAAGCCTTCAGTGCTGTCCAGCTGGCTTTTATTGGCTTCACAATAAGTTACCTGAAACACGTGTTTAAAACATTTTATCAGCAAGAAATACTGGTGAGTGAATCCCAGTTTAATCACGTTTAAATAAAAAGTCACAGTGAACAGTATTGAGAGCACATCCGCAATTACATTTGTTTCCAAGATATAACAATTAACATCAGTGGTACTGTCATACTCAACTTGTGGAAATGTTACTCCTTGACCAGGTGGTAACAAATTTTGTATACAAAACCCCAACATAGCCACTATAATTGTATTCTTACAAATACTCAATACGGTTATTCGCAGGGAAAGATATGTAAGGTTTTGTAAAACAGTTCATAAAAAGGTTTACAAAAAGTGGATCAACTCACATTGCTATCTTAGATTTCGCGTGAGGGTTTCCTGGATATAATCTATAATTTATACAAATGTACATTGATTAGTATCATAACCCTTTGAAAATATTAATAATACCCTCCCCGAGACGGCATTCCAACAACTACGTCGGGCAGAACCACGACAGTTGTTACGGAACCCTAAATCAATCGGGCAGCGTAACTATTACGAAACTGGGGTTATAATACTTACATCGGAGCAGAACCTTGCTAATTAGGGGTATAATACCCGTGTATTATAACTTCTCTACAGAATTGGTGATTTGAGATTGAAAATGTGAGCGACGAAAAACGTAAACTGATACGTTCTATTTATAGTGGCTGATATTGACTTCCAGGCGGCCCGCGTAAGGTAAGGCTAATCCTTACGCGGCCCGCGTCAACATGTGGTCAACCTATAGCTTAGCTGATTCGATACGTAGGTCTGCCACGATGATGACACGTGTCGGCTCAAGGATGCGCCACCATTTGGAACACGCGCGGCCCGCGTAAAGTAATGAAGGGTCTTACGCGGCCCGCTTTAACTAAAAAATTCAGCTGGGTCAACTCCAGTCTTGATACGGCCCGCGTGAGATTGAGGTGGGATCCTACGCGGCACGCCTCAACTCAAAATTCGGATTTTTATTTTATTTCTAATACTATAACATATTTCGGGTTTGGTTTTCACATACGGGGTGTAATATAAGACATATTGGGACATTCTAAACTATATTAGAGTATCAGAAATTTTATGAGGGTGTCGGTTTTACCGAGGGTTGTTACAGATGTTGTTCCGAATGAGTTAAATGTGAAGTACAATCTAAATGTGGGTGGCAAGGATGTGCAACACAAGGCTAAACGGATTGCTCGTGAAATTATCCACACAGGGGAGTATTTGGTTAGTAATTTGATTTCCGACCTTGATCAACTTGTTTTAGTCAGGGATCAAATGATGCAGCTTAAAGAGAGAGTTGATCAGAGTCGAATAACCAAGCAACTTGATCCAAAATTTGACCGATTTTGAAAGTTGATTGGTTATCAACAACCAGTAACTAATGCTCCTCCTACTGTCCGTGTGTCGGCTGGTATAAGAAACAAAGGTCGCGGCTCGCATAAAAGGATTTAATCTAAGAAAGAACAAATGATCAGCCGCAAGGGGAAAAGGTCAAGGACATGTAGCGTATGTAATGAAAAAGGTCATGACATTCGGACTTGCGAGGAGCTGAAAGCCAAACTACAAGGTAAACAGCAAAAAAAGAAGAAGAAGGGCATCCAGATCGAAAATATTGCTAGAGACAAAGACAATGTGGTTGAAGATGATGAAGAGGAAGATGAGTTTGAAGATTACAGTAGTGATGATGGATCTGAAGAAGAAGATCAGTGGGAGGAGGTTTCGGAAGATGATGAGGATGAGTAGTTTTTTTCTAAATGGACATGCGAATTTATACGAAACACTTGCGATTTATTATATTCATCTGTTTATATCAGTTTTCATGCGATTATAGTTTTTAAACATGCGATTTTATAATCAGCAGTTTATATAAATTTTTACATGCGATTTCACTTTTATTACATGCGATTTGTTAGTTATCTTGTTTTTTGTTATGTGACAATGATGGCTATATCATTAATGCGATTTAATATTAAGAGATAACATAATATGTTCAAAAACATGTACCCAAAATATAATAATAGTTATTGTCTAACACAGCCATTACCACAAAAACGATTAAAAAGAGTTTTTTAGTTACTTGGAGTATATATTTTGTCACGTTCAGAAGAGCTGAACTCCATCTTCTCCTTCACAGTGTTCAGAGCATCTGTCAGGAAAGAGAAGGCCAAGTCATCAGATCGAGATTGCTCTTTTATGTGATCCAAAGCTCTGTCTCTGAAGGTTGATGGTGGTTCTTGAAGTAGCTTTTCCCATACTGCTTGATTTTTCTTGATTTGTTCAAGAATTTTGCCATGCACATCAAGAATCAGATGAGAAGAGGTGACATCAGTGCTTAATTCTGTCATCGTGCGAGTTGACAATAGCTCTTTGATTGCAATGTTTTTTATTTTTTCTATATCTTCAGATGCCATTTTTGTTGGTCTGTGTTTTTGTGTGTGTATTTCTTTGTCTTCTATGTCTTAATATGGAAGGTAGTTATATCTAGGTTTTTATATTAATATAGTTAAATTATTATATAGGTAGGGTGGTAAGTTCTCTAGTATTTATTGTAAAATTGATCATTACATGTCAAATTACAGTCACATCGGTCATAAATTAAGTATTTTTTATATATAATACTACTATTTTTAGTTTTTAAGATTCGTATTTTGTTTTTTTAGTTATTTATTTATTTATTTATTTTTTTGCATTTTTAGGAGAAAGCAATTTTTAATTTTTTGCACTGTTTTTATTCGAAATCGCATTTGAATGGATACAAATTCGCACACTATATAAAATCTCAAAGAATACTTAACATTTTACTGAAATCGCAATGCTTTATCATGAATTCGCACACTATATGAAATTTTAAGGAATACTTAACTTTTTACCGAAATCGCATGTACATTGTTATGAATTTGCACAAAATATGAAATTTGAAAGAATTTTTTTTAATTGAATTCGCATTTGCATTGTCCATGAATTCGCACATGATATCACAACCTGCATCATCTTCTTGATTAATTGTTATAATTTCGATTTATAAATTCATCAGAAGTTCACAAACGTGTCCATCGATTTGTGTTAGTTCAGAATTTCTAAATTCATCAGAATTTCATTTTTCACATAAGGATTTGGTGGATAGGAATCAATCGATTTTTGATTAATTGTTATAATTTCGATTTCGGTTTTGATTTTAGAAGCTTACGTTATGATATTGAGGTTTTTGTTTGCTGATTATCAAGGGTTTTGATCTCGCATTTGACGATTTTAACCTTGGCGGTTTCTTTTTATTAATTTTAATTTGATAAATTTAATAGTAAAACACGCTGTTTAAATGAGAAGATCTGACGGTTGTGGATGAAGCGTACATAATGTACGATTAGGTAATTTGTATGATAACCGGCCTCTATATATATATATGTATATATATATATATCGTCGTTGAAAACGTGAAGACGAACATAATGCGGAAGCTTGATTATTGATCGTGTTCGGTTCTTCGTTGAGCTTGAGCGTCATCCGGTACTGCACGACACACCTACATTTCATAAAACATGAAATGTTTTAGCCATTTGGGGTTTATAACAAGTCTAAACAAATTCGTGGGTCAAAACAAGTGAGAAAACAAATTTTGTCAGCATTTATGCCCGTCGTGTGCCGCGATGAGTTTTGATTATGCCGTCGCGTGCCGCGAAGGCTGTTGCATGGCACGACGGTGAATGTCCTCCCTCATCGCATGGCACGATGGTCTCTTTTTCACCGAAAGTTTGCTGATGGGTCTGCATTTTGCCCAACAATCCCGTTTTCTACTTAAACGCTCATAACTCGTTCATTTTTACCCGTTTTACGATCCGTTTCTTCCTACGTGATCGTAATTTGATTCTCCATCATGTGGAGTCAAAACCCGACATCTGAATTCGTAAAATTCTAGATTTTAAGCCCTCTGCTTAAAATTCAATTATAAAATGATGTATAAGAATTTATACATCTTTTAAACTTCAAATATGCCCCGTTTATGCGAAAACTCTTTGTATTTTCATTGATTTTGGTACTCATTGAGAAGATTTGAAGGTTTCGAAGCACGAGAATCAGTGGTACGAGTTCGGGACGAAGGATTGAAGACTTACTCGGGTTTTCCAATTCCTGAAACTTGTTACAATGAATTCTTCTTTGATTATCTTTGATTTGTTTTCATTATTTAACATGCTCGGTTAAACTTTTAAGCCACCTAGACTTTGATGAATGGATTAATATAAAGTTTTTACCTTTTTCGTTATTTGCATGAATTTTATGGATTGATTGTGTTTAGTAAAAGGTTTGGTCTATTGATTTGATGTACATGCGTACTTTAATTTGGTTTATTATTATCACTTACTTCGTATGATTCTTGGTGACGGTCTTTATCACATAATAGAGTCGTGCTAGGGTTTTAGATTTTGGTGAGTGTCTATATCCCGTAATAAATCTTAACTCTTTAGGGTGAAATTGCGCAAATAACCCCTAGAAGTAATTGTTAGTGATTTGCTAGATTTTAGTGTTCTACTAGTCCTTATAGCTGGAAGGTGCGGGGCTATTGATAGGTCTTACCCGACGAATTGCTTTAAACAGTCCTTGGAAAAGGTCGTGCCTTAGTTGCCCTGTCGGTTTATTAGTCTATCAAGTCAAGTTAAGAAACCTAAACTACCCTAGATCTATAATTGGAAAAGAGTAGGTCAACATTAGGGTACTTACACAATAATTAGACAACTGGAAAGACGTCTAATAACCGGTAGGATTAACGGCCTAGGTAGCGCCATAAGTTTCACCTCGAGAAGGGTTGAGGGGCTTAGTAGGTGTCTTAATAGGTTTAGTACCATAAGATCCCGGTTCCATAGATCATGCAGTTAACTTAATAGGTAATTCTTTAAAATCAATCCAGGATTCTAGTCTAGGTGGTCTCGTTCATCATATAAGAAAAGCCTTCGCCTTATTTCGTATTAGTCTAGTTTTAGTTTAATAATTAGTTTAAATAGATTTCCTTAGATTTTCCGTACCCCCCCCCCCCAAACAATTAAACAGTTTCAGTCGTGTCTGTCAGTGTCTATTAGAGTCTAGTTAACGTGATAAATAGAGTTTCGTGGTTCGATATCCGGACTTCCTTAGGTTATACTACAGTGATCGGTACACTTGCCGATTGTGTGGTTTAGGTTGAGTCTATAATTAAAGTTTTTTAGTGTCTAGCTTAGAGAGTCTAATTTAGTTAATTTTTATAGTATGTTTAGCACACATCAATTATACACTAAACAACTAAAATAAAAAAAATGGGTTCCACCACTTAAAACAATAATATGCAAACGATATCCTTTTCTTCTTCCTAGGTCTGTAAACAAAACGAACGTTCATGAACTTGTTCGGCGGAAAATTCGTTTATGTTCATTTATTAATAAATGAACAAACATGAACACATATTTGTTTTCATTTAATTAAACAAATGAATGTGGACAAATGTTTTGTTCGTTTACTATGTTCGTGAAGATCCATATATGTTCGTTCATTCATTTATTACATTCGTTTAAATTTTAATATATACATAAGTAGTTGTATTTATATAAATATAAATATTAAAGTGGCTTTAGAACTACTTATCTATAGACCTATACAATGATGGTGACTAACCCACCGAGGGGGGTTTGATCCTGAGCGTCACCCCGGTTTTCACCCGCCTGTTACTCCAGCGAAGTTACTCGTGTGGAGGCAGCACGGTTTTCCGGGGGAACGCCATCCAAGTCTGATACCGTACGGGGCCCGATAGAACATCGTCGGCAGATCTTGGCTGGGGAATACCGTCTTTGACAGGATTCAGTGACAATGGGTCACTCATAAGAAAGTCACCGTTCAAAAAAAAAAAAATGCATCTCCCATGTACAAAAAAAGTAATTTTCTTTGAAATTTTAAGATGGGATATCAAAAGTCAAAGTTAAAACCCCTAATTTTTCACAATTCTTTTCCCTTTCTACCCTTTTCTACCTTCAACACAAAAGTCAATTACACAACCCAATCTCTTCGTAAATTAGCCATTACCCATCTCTTCGTAAATTAGCCATTAAATAAATTCCAGTAGTCGACGTTCCCTAATCTCATCTCATGAATGCGAATTTTAATATCTGAGTCGTTGGAGTTCAAGCGTCATGCGTTTATGTTGGTTCTTCAACTTCAGTGTTTTTAGTTTCCAATCATCCTTAATGTTATATATTGAATTAGGGTTTCATTAGCATTTCAGAAGCAGTGCAGGAGAAAAGAGATGAAGCCGAACAAATATACACCTTCCGCCATCGCCACCGATCCACCGCCCTGTCTTCTTATCAGGTTCCACATTTGTTGCTCTGTTCTACCATTCATCCCTGTAATTTTTAGGTGTAATTAGGGTTCTTTTATTTTGATTTCATACAGGTTCGATTATCAATCAGTAGTATCCCGTACCTGCTCGATTCCTTATATTTCAGGTGCACCTTCTACACTCCTGTTGTTTATGTAAATTCGGTATTTGATGCTTCCATCGGTTATGAAATGTCTAGCATTAATTTTGTTTCATGCTTTCTTGTTAATACAGGTTTGTTTTTTTGTTTTGTGCTTTGTTCTAATAGTATGTTATTAGATGGTAGGAATTTAAGACTTAAGTTTGGGTTAAATTGACCATCACCATGTTATCTCGTTGATTGATTTAATAATACCCACCAACTGTTTGATAAAATGTCTCAATGAACATATCAATGGGTTTGGTTCTTTGGTAGCAAATTATCAGCTTGATTTGGTAACATTCTTTCATAATTTTTACTTGTTATTGAATTTTAATTAGGTAGCAACTTGCATATATTAACTCTTTTTTGAAGTCGTATCATAATCGTATGAGTTTGTTTTTTTTTTTTTTTTACTTTTCTCCAGGTATTAATGTAGTTTTTGGACTCCGATATTAATGTAATTTTTGGACTCATGGACAGGGGGAGTTATGTTGAGTTTGTGATTCCCTTAGCCAAGTATACTCAAGTTTCATTGGGAATGCGATTAAAAATGATTTTCGAGACTGAAAACTCATGATTAAGAAGGTACACGAGAACCATATATAAATGGTACCAGTCCCGCTGGAAGATTTCACAATGGCGCAGTCTTTAGGTACCTCACAAACCGTTCCTATGTTTTTTAATGAAATTAAGTATAATCCAAGCAATCAAATGACAGGTTGGATGGAATGAATCAACGATATGACTTGTTACAACAATTTTTCATCAACATGAAAAAAGTATAATTTATTGAGTTGAGTCGACTCGAAATGGCCTCTGGTGGAGTAGCTCGTGCAGTAACTGGATAAATTATTGGCTAACTGCCAAAGGAAACCAGTGCCATGACAATAGAGATGATGTGTGTTCTGTCATGTGTGAATTCATGTCGAAGAAAAGGAATCCGTTTATTCATGTTTTGCTGCTTGACGAGGTTATGCAGGTGAGTTGTTAATTTTGCTATTTATTGATGTTAAATTGATTTACATGTTGATTTGGTTTTATGTATTTGATTGCTGCTACTTATTTCTTTGATGAGTAGATTTTGCATAGTTATGTACCCCAAGCATGAGGTTAGAATATTGTGCGTCCTTGTGTTGTTTTAAAAAACATGACCTTCATGTACCTGGTAAGAAAACCTAGGCCTTAGGTCACTATTAATTGTTTGATTGCAGCTAGCTGTTTCTTTAATGAGTATATATTATATACCCTAAGCATGGGGTTAGAACTTAGAAGATTGTGCGTCACCGTCATGATGTTGTCGAACTTTAGCAATCATGTTCTTGATGTACAAAGCTTAGGCCTTAGATGGGTAATTTGCCATAAAGAATAAGATGGCAGGTGAAGAGTTTTTTTTTGGTAGTTTGCAAACTGGTTTTGAGTAGGTCTGTAAATATGGGTGGGTCGGATAATACATTAAAACGGATCGGGTTCGGTAATGAGTCAGGACGGGCCAATTTAGAACACGTCTAATTTTGTTTGGGTCATAACGTGTTATGCTCAAAATAGGTTGAGTCAACCGGGATTTGACTATATAAGTTCGGCCATTTGGGTTAAAACGGGTCGATTAAAAAATACCAAATAAGCAAATTTGTCAAATATGATAACTATTGTTAAAAAAATCTATCTGGATTTTAAAATTTTCTATAAAAACTATTTGTACAATAAGATCTCAATAGCTAAAATCAAAACATATTTACCCATGTAAGAAAATGTTATATATTTTCTAATTTATTTGCTATAATAACCATTATACCTGAAATCTGTCTAATTTCTTGATGTGGGTTTGCATGAACACGAACTCGACTACATGGAAGACGTTGGCAATTATCTTAGGAAGGGCAGCAAGAGTAAATTTTTTAGTATTGTTTGTATCATTTGCTAAAAATGCAGCAAAAAAAAACATGATGGCATATCAACTAAAGTTGAAATGAGAATGATTATGAATATTTGTTTGCTACTTGATTTGAATTCTTAAAATTTTTTGGTGAAATTACTGAAAGGGGGGCATGAGATGAGAAGAACCAGAGATCTAAAATTTGAGGTGGGCTCTTTCTTCACCCTTTTTCAAATCCATTATTAGATGAGGTTTATTTATATTTTGAGACTTTGGACATTCATGGCTCAAAGCCATATATGCTAATCTCTTTCTTTGTTGAGAGTGAATAAGGGCCGACAAGGGAGAATGGGTGAGGTATCTGTTGGAATATTAGTCGTCTTAGTAAATTTATATTAAAATTATTACGTAAAACCTGTTACGCATTGTGCTGTTCATAATAAGGAGGTAGACCGGTGTGCAGCTAATAAGTCCAGGTTAAAGAAATTCAAGGTACTTTTTTTATAATTAAAAACTTGTAATTGCTATTGATATAAGAAGAATGCACGGGGTTTGTTATTTAGTTGTTTCTTCTTTACATTTTGTTATGTTTTATAGAATACATCCGAGCTTGAATTTTCCAGATTTCGTAATCAACAAGTATTAGCATCTGCACTACTTAATTTTTTAAATTTGAAAAGTTGCCAGTTCTACATTTTATTCCAGTGCATCATTTTTGGTTGAGTAAAGCTGGATGAAGTGATTTATTTTTATTTTTCATTGTAGAACATGCTATTTGCATTTGCTCATTTGATATGGACATATGTTAGGGGTGCTAAACATGTCGTGTTCATGGGTTGGCGGGTTCAACCAGACCCGAACCTTAAAATTTTACACGAACCCGAACCCTAACCCAACCCGAACCCGAATATATAATGATGGTTAATTACCGTTTTAACCTACTAAACGATGGGTATCCATATCCAAACATCGGGTTAGTAATCCCGCGCCTTTTCTGCGTTTTGACTTTTGTTAATTTGAATTTTAGTTTGACATAATAATTTCTTGATTACAATATCTCCAACAGTGGATGCTTCATTACCTTCGTAGTTTTTGGTTTCTAAACTTGAAATACTTGCTTATTTATTTTTTATTGTTTTGCATTTAATTTTCTAGAAAATTTAGCAATTCAGGAGGAAGTTGACGAGTAGATGTTACACTTTTCCCAGACCATCTCTCGGTACTTAATTAAAAATGAACAACGAGAGGCTCAAGAGAAATCTTAGTACATTCTCCCATTGTGTCTTAAAATACAACTGTTTTACATTTATGCAAATTACAAATCTTGAAAAAATAAAAATTCAAACGTATTACATATATGCTTTCCATTGAGAGAACAATATATTTTGTTGATTATCGATTAATCGACGTGTAGAACCGAGTTTTTCTACATGGGTTTTACGACACTGATTAAAAATATGTAATTAATTAATCGTCGTGTTAGACTAACAGGTTAGGTTTTGCAAGTAACAAACTTCATGCTTTAACGTCAGCATTTGTCAGATATCAATCGGGACACCCGTCGCAACGCGCGGGCATTCCCACTAGTATAAATATAAGTAATAGCAATTAGGCTTTCTAGTAATAAAAATAAGCTTTACAATGGAACTTGTCGTAATTAATTACTAATTTACATATAAAAAAAACTAGTTATTGTTCGTTTGTGTTCGTTAATGTTTCTTAAATTATGTTACTTTATGTTTGTTTGTTTATGTCCGTTTACGTTCGTGAATTGTTTATTTAGTTTTAAACGAACGAACATAACAAACACGAACGTACCTATTTTCTATGAACGAATATAAACATAAAAAAGTTGTCCAATTATATGTTGGCGTCTGTGTTCGGTTAAAATTAAATGAACAAACACGAACACATCTTTGTTTGTGTTCGTTCGGTTCGTTTACAGACCTACTTCTCCCCCTTCCCTCTCACTTAAAACTAGCACCACCACAATCATGGAAGCAAGTCCTGCCATCTCCGGCGAACCTCATCACCACCGTCGTTCCTCTGGGCCGACAACCCCCCTTCAACAACTACATCATATGTGCCCCACCCTTTTAACAACTTCATCCCACCCTCCTCACAACACCGCCACCACCAACGTTCCCTAAGTAATGTTTCTCCGGCCATCAATTGCTGCATGTAACCACCATCCATGCTTGAACCACCGCTGTTAGGATTAGACCTCACCGCCACGACGCATGAGATCAGTGTCATAGATTTCTCCATCGCCGTTGGATGTTATTTAGGTGGTGCCGGGGCTTCTTGTTCCATCCTCGTATCTCCATTTCAACCTAGATCTAGTGTTGCCCTTTTCTTGTTCCATCTAGTAGGAGCCATGGACGGTTGGCTTATGGGGTGGGGGTGGTCGGGGGTGATGGTGGCCTACTTAATTAATAAATATAAAATATATATTTAAGTTTTTTTTGTTATATTCAATTAATTAGTTTATTTTCTTTTTAATAATGAGGGTAATATGGTCATTTTACTCAGACTTGATGGAGAAATTTAACGACCATCAATGGTAATAACTATCATAGTAAGAGCTAGGGGTGTTCATCGAATCGAATTTTCGAATTATTCGAATAATTTTTATTTTTCCTTGAATTCGTATTCGATTCGAATTCGATTAAAATCTACTTAATTCGATTCGAATTCGTATTCGAATAAAAAACTCAATTCGTATTCGATTCGTATTCGATTAAAAATTCGAATTCGAATAGATTCAGATTCTTTAAAAACTTGTAAAAAACTTTCTAAATAAAGTACCACAAGTCTGAAGTTCAAAACGAGAAGTCGGGAATAACCACTCCACATTATAAGTTAATATTTTTACGCTTAGAAATCTATTGATAGATTTGTTACTTAGGTTTTAGTTATAGACCATGTAGTAGGTTCGGTAATGGGTAATTTTAATACTTGGAAACAAATTTGAAAATAATTTATAGCATAGCCTAATAAAAGTCATATATGTATTATATATAAAAATAATAAATAAAAATGTATAATTTTTATTCGAATTTCGAATCGAATCGAATTTGAAATTATAAATTCGTATTCGATTCGTATTCGATTTACTTGACTCGAATTGAATTGAATTCTTATAATCGAAATGAATTCTTGATAATCGAATCGAATTTAAACGAATTTCGAATTCGAAACGAATTCTGCACACCCCTAGTAAGAGCATCCACAATAGAGAAGTTTTTTTTGATGTTTTTAAAGAGAGAGAAAGTGATGTGGAGGAGATAGGGTGTGAGGTGGAGGAGAGATGGTGTGGCGATGTATGTGAGGAAAAATGAGAAAAAATGAAGGGAAAAAGGTTATGTGAGTGTGATGTAGGAGAGAGGAAAGAGAAGAGATAATATATGTTTTTGTGTTGTGTGAGTAGAGCAAGAGAGAGAAAGATGGGTATTGGTTGGGCAAGTGCCAACTAGGCACTAGAAAAAACATGAAAAAAATTCCTTATTGGGGATGCTCTAATAAAATTCATACCTCTAAGATCATCAAGCTGGAGCTTTGATATGTGCAAAACACATGGACCATCCGTGTAATTAATTTTTATTTTTTTTAAACGATACAGTTTAATTTGTGTGTGTATATATATATAAATTCAGATTATATGTTATTGTTACTCATATGTGTCAAATGAATACATACATATTGTAAATATAAAAAATAGATATGTTAAATATATACATATAATAAAAACAAAAAGAAGTTAGATATGAAGTCACTGAAATTAGATATCAAATATGTTAAAGTCACTTATTAATTTTTGTTTCGTGTTATGCCCATACAGCTATTTTGCATCACCTTCTTAGTCATGTTATTATCAGTTTTTTAACAGCGATTTGTTACAATATTATTCTATTCCTAAATTACACTAAATTAATTCTAATAATGTACTTCATGTCAAGATTTGAACCCTAATCTTCTCTCCAAAAGACAAGAGTCTCTATCACCCAGCCAAAGCCGGAATAACATCAGTTAATCATGTTATTATCAGAAAGTGTTTCTTTGGTTATGTGTATATATATAATATAAAAAATGTTTTATTTTTATTATGACCACTCGTTATTAAAGATATTTTTAGAAAAAAAAGGAAAAGGATAAGCTAAAGACATTTCTCACATGTATTTATTGTATTCTAGGTTAGGAAAATCTTTAGTTTCACTTGTTTCGCCTGCCAACGAACACATTAAATGTTTACTTGTTACAGATGATGCAGAATGCACTTTAAGACAACTTTGTATTATCATAATATTGGACCACTCATGATCTGACTTTGCCATATAAAATACTCCATACCCTAATGAAAGGAAAAATCTAAGCCCCCAAATTTATCTAAGTAAAAAATGGTGTCATCAAAGGAACAAAACTCCATTTACGACATCAAAATCTCCACGGTCTCAGCCGGATGTATATCCGGACATGATGCGGTTCAGGAGCTAACCGCAATGGACCTAGCCATGAAGCTTCACTATCTCCGATTTGTTTACTACTTCAAAACCCCGGCGTTTGATGGTTTAACCATCTTGAAGATTAAAGAAACTATGTTCAATTGGTTAAACCACGCATACATACCTTGTGGTCGGTTAAGGACTATGGACACTGGTCGGCCTTTCATTAAATGCAATGATAGTGGGGTGCGACTCCTTGAGGCTAAGTGTCATCTTAGCCTGGATGAATGGCTAGAATCTAAAGACGATTCGAAACACAAGCTTCTTGTTCCTAACCAAGTTCTTGGCCCTGATTTGGCCTACTCTCCATTGGTTTTGATGCAGGTTTGCTTGCTAGTATTCTTTGCAACTTACTTTTGTTTTAAATATTTAATAAAAGCACCATATATCTGACTATATGGAAACAGTCTCTCTATTCATACGGGGTAGAGGTAAGCCTGTCTACATCTTATCCTCCTCAGACCCTACCTTAGCTTTGCTATTGGTGGGATTTACTGAGTATGATGATGATGATGACCATATATCTGACTAACCTTATTAGAAAGTTCATGACGAATATTAGCCTCATCTATGTTTTTTTTTTTGTTATATATAATGATGTATCTCTTTAAATAGATAAGGTATTATATTTGATCAAAGTTAGTTTCTAAAACTAAATAGTTTTATATGGATAAACATACTTTTTTGTTATATAATGTCTATTTGGTTTCAATATATCATTTACGGCAAAAACATGTATGTTCAAGACATACACTTAAATTTATTACCATAATCTATACTTATACTTGTTCTTTTGTGTTTTTTTTATAAACTTTTTAAGTCGTCTCTGTCATGCGGTAGGTTTCACCGAAATATATATATATATACACATACATGGTTGCAAAAGTCGCTAGGCGCTCCCTAGTCGGTCGACCGGGGAGTTGAGAGTACTCGGCCTAGGCGGAGAGTACTCGAGGAGTACTCGGACGTATTAAATTACAAAGAAATTGGTTTTTGAAAATTAAATATATGTCAAATAACATAAATTTACTACTATCTATAAAAAATACGTGAAAATGATATTCATTCTTTAATATGATAGACATAGAAATTATGTTTTGTTATTTTTTAAGTTAAACTCGGCCCGAGTTGACCTACTAGATACGATTTTGGCGGAAGTTGACCGCGTTTGACCGATTCCGAGTAATTAGGCGGAATCAGAGAAAGTCGCCTCGGCAGCCTACCTTGTAGCGACTACTCAGGGAGTACTCGGCCTTGGAAACCTTGTTTTACAACCATGTGTATATATATATATATAGATATATATAGAGGAAGGTTAACGTACATTACGGCTTAACGTACATCACGTACGACAGGTAATTACACACGTTCATTTTAAAATCACGCACATTATAATTCAAAAATCCAAAATCACGCATGTTGAAACACAATAATCACGCATATTGAAAACATTAATCACACATGTTATATAACAAATCACGCACGTTGTTGAACGTGAAGTACATTAAGCCATAATGTACGATATATTTTTTCTATACATACATATATATATAGGACAAAGATCCGTTAGGAACCACCCTTTATTGCGAGAACCGCGAGAACCAATGTGAACACAACAAAAAATGCCTAAAAAACACACAACAATTTTTTTTTGTTTTTTAATATTTTTTATAAAAAAAAAATTGCTACTTTTAGTAGCCAAATTTTTTTTTAATTTTTTTTTTCTACTAAAAGTAGCGATTTTAACATAAAAAATATTAAAAAAAAAATTTTTTGATTTTTTTTAGGTTTTTTGGAGGATTAGTTTTTAGCATTTTAGCTTGGGGGGGGGGGGGTGGGGTGGGGGGGAGGGTTAGGTTTTTTGGGGGTTTTAGTTTTTAGCATTTAGCTTGGTGGGGGGTTAGGTTTTTTTAGCTATTTTAGGTTGTGTTCACATTGGTTCTCGCAATAAAGGTGGTTCTCGCATGAACCTTACCATATATATATATATATATATAATTCTATTCTATTCTATACAACTACAATCAGAAGTGGAATGAGCAGTAGCATCCAACTGCCACTTTTTTTCAGCCGTCATTCCTGTTAAATAATATATATAATTTCACTTGAATTTAAACGATATTAAGAGATGGTGGAGCGGTATTTGTTACACTCAAGATTCCTTCCATCCGTGTTTGATTCCCGCTTCTTATTATTATTTTTTTTTGTTTTTTTACCTTCATTTGTCTTTTTACCAGTTTTTTTCCTTTACTTTTTTTTTATCTTCATTTACTTCACTTATTTTATCTGTTTTTCTTAACATACGTTTTATAGCGACTTAGTTTTCCGTGCTTTTTTGATACATCATTACTTACTGTTTTTTCCCCTTTGGATTTTTAAAATACTCCGTCGTAACACGCCACTAAGAAAATACGTTATCAGCGTAGCGCGAGTATAATTGATAGTTAAATACATTGACGGGTGCCTTTAAATACTGTTAATATATAGATGTGTTACAAAGTTGTATATTAATAACCCCACATATATGGAGGAGACCCAAGTAGTATAGACATGTGTCACGACTCACACATGTGACATTATATATATATCTATCTGTACTATATAATAAAAGAAACCATTTTAAGGACACTTCTCATTATATTAGATCATGTTTTATAGATAAGTATTATTTTAGTTTAATTTTTCTAATTAATTATCGATAATTTTCTTATGGATAATTATTATTTAGTTTAATCTCCTTCTCATTTAAAATATTATTTATTTAACTAATAGAGTAAATTACGATTTTTGGCCCCTGTGGTTATATCACTTTTACTCTTTTAGCCCACAAAGAATTTTTAACATCTGAGCCCCCAGCGTCTTTTTTTTTCTAATCTTTTTGGCCCCTAACGTCTTTTTTCTAACCCTTTTGGCCCCTAACATTTAATGGATGAGGTTAGTGTTAGAGGCCAAAAGGGTTAGAAAAAAACACGTTGGGGGCTCAGATGTTAAAAAATTCTTTTTTAGGCTAAAAGGGTAAAAGTGATATAACCACAGGGGCCAAAATCATAATTTACTCTAACTAATATTGTTTATCATTTATACATTTACGGAGTGTTAAATAATGAGTTAAATTTATTGAGACTTCGTTAACAAATTTTGCTACAACAAAATAATGGGTTAAATTTATATCAATCTAAATTTTTATCTATAATATACTATATAATTAAACATTAATGTGTGACACATGTCGTTCATTGTAGGTATTTATTTTATGATTTTCTCGCCTCACTTCTAAACTTATCTTATATTACTTAAATAAATAAATGAATAATGAGCTAATATTAAATTTTATCCTACTTTAAATTTCGAATACCATTCTATTTTTCTAATAAAATATTATCCGAAATTGTAAATTGTTAATTTAAAACATTTTAAATAAAACAAATTATTTATCACGAAAATCAAACTTTGTATTAATATATTAAATATTTTTATTTTCACTATACAAAATTACATTTACTAACTTTTTTATTATTTGGTATATAAAATTACGTTTATTTAACTCGTGTAATAAATGAGGTTTTTTAAAGATGTATTATTTTATTATTTGGTAAACAATATTACATTTATTCAACCCGTGTAATACATGTGGTTTAAAAGATATTTTTTTATTTGGTATATAAAATTACATTAATTCAACCCCTTACAATATGGTTCATATATATTTTATATATATAACTTTTTATTATTTAATATATAAAATTATATTTATTCAACCCGTGCAATAAAGGAAGTTTTTAAATATATAATGTTTTATTATTTAGTATATAAATTTATTTACTCAACCCGTGTAATACACGGGGTTATAACCTAGTATATATATATATATATATGTGTGTGTGTGTGTGTGTGTTAACGAAACAACATGAATAGTAACATTATTTTTATAATAATATATAGTTTTTTTATTATTTTTTAGTTAATATATTATAATTGCTTTATTATTATATTTACTTTTAATAATATATTTTTGATCTTTTTTCTTTTTTTTAAAACCATATATTTCCTTTACCATTTTTTAATAATTATTTTCTTCTTTAGAACATATATTAATTTATCAAATAATTTGATACTTTGTAAATATATTTACGTTTATAACTTTTTTCTAAAAACTTTAGTACGTAGTTGTGTTTGATTTTTTCCCTCAATATTCCGTTATAAGCTTTGTTAAAAACAAAGTTGTATTCAAAATAAAGTACGTATATTGTATTATAAAATGGTACAATGATAAAGTAAATCGTTCCAATAGTTTGGCTTTCTAAACAAAATCCTTTATAAACCCCAAAAAACCTAAAAAAGCCTTTATAAACCCCAAAAAACCTAGAGTAATTTTGTAGAGTAATTTTGTAAAATCCTTTATAAACCCCAAAAAACCTAGAGTAATTTTGTAGAGTAATTTTGTAAAATGTTCTTGTAGAGTAATTTTGATCAAAAAGCTATACCTCACCAAAATAAACCCCAAAAAACCTAACCCCCCCAAAACCTAAAAAAGCCTACCCCCCCCCCCCCCCACACACACACACACAAAAACTAAATGCTAAAAACTAAACCATAAAGCTAAACCCCATAACTAAATGCTAAAATTTTTTTACAAAATTACTCTACACGAAGATTTTACAAAATTACTCTACAGGATCATTTATAGAGTAATTTTGAATTGTATATTGTTTGAAAAACTTGCAGAGTTATTTTTGATACACTTGTAGAGTAATTTTGATAATTACCTTACAAGATCAAAATTACTCTACATGAATATTTTACAAAGTTACTTTACAAAGATAAAAAATTACTCTACAGGATCATTTGTAGAGTAATTTTATAATTACTAATAATTACTAAAATGCCACAACGTTTTTTCAGCAAAACCTTCAGTTTGTACGTTTTGTACGTTAAAATTATTTGTATTTGATCTTTTGTCTACATATCTAACTATCAAATGACCGATTTACTAAAAGTTTCAAAAAGTGACACAGTAAACAAAATCCACATATGCCACTGAGGCTATATGGCCCAGTGGTAGAGGGAAAACCCTCTACCTGTTTAGATAAGAGGAGGTCATAGGTTCAATACCGCGAAGTGTAACATTTAGCCGTTCGAGAAAAAAATCCACAGATTTGTCACTCTTCACACATGCATAGCCCTTGAATAGTTATTTTATTTAATGATCTTGTACTATATCTTGAAATATTGAGACAAAGATATAGAGGTAACTTTTTGTTTATTACGTTTCTAACGTTAGAAGTCATACTATGCAGTTAACAGATTTTAAGTGTGGTGGCAAATCAGTTGGTATGAGTTGGTCCCATGTGCTTGGGGATGCTTTTTCAGCAGTGGGCTTCATCAACTTGTGGGCCCAGTCAATTGCAGGCCATTACCCAGCCCACCCACTCACTATGGCCCAACAACAAAACCAAGCCCATGATTTCCAAAACCCACAGCCAAACCTAGATCCGCTCTCAGTAAAACGGGTTGACCCGGTTGGAGACCTTTGGTCTACTTCAAATAACTCTAAAATGGAAACATTTTCCTTTTATATTTCAACATCCGATTTGACTCGGTTACAAGCGCAAATATGTGGAACGAAAGTTGATCAACGTGTTCTCGAGTTTGAGTGCATTTGTGTTGTAATTTGGCAATGTTTGTCAAAAGTAAGAGATGGGTCAGGGCCAAGGGTTGTGACCATATGCCGAAATGACTTGAGAAAACGAAATAAAGGGACCATCACGAATGAAAGTCAAACCATCGGTATGGTCAAAACCGACAGTCCGACACTCCTATAGGAGATTATAAACCACTAGAACTAGTGTCTCTAATTATCGACAAAGCAGATGATGACCGAATGGAGATCAAAAAAGCAATCGAGAGAGATGATGAGCTTCTCGATTTTCTCATATACGGGGCAAATTTGACTTTCATAGATTTGAGTGATGCCTCATTTTATGAGATGGAAGTGAGAGGACAAAAACCCGTTTATGTAAATTGTTGTATCGATAATATTGGTGCTGAAGGGGTTGTTCTGGTTCTCCCAACGCCGAAAGGTTCTTTAGATGGAAGGATTATAAGCGTGACATTGCCGGAAAATCAAGTGCTTGAGCTTAAATCAATGCTTAAAGAAGACTGGGGCATTGCATGAACACATGTACGATGCAATTATGCTATAGACCGCTCAAATATCTATTTGCTTTCATCTCATTAGTGTATTTTATGTTTTCGGTGTAGTTTTCTTGGAATAACTTATGTATGGTTGGTTGGCAAACAAGTTATTTTAAGGCCATCCGTAGTCATAAAGCCCCTTTGTGGGCGTTATGCGACACGTGTCGTGCCACGTCACACAGGCGCTTAATGGGACGTTAGATCACTAGAACCCGTAGTCGCAAAGCCCCGACCCATCATTACCTAATTATTAATTTTCAATTTTATTAATTAATTATAAAAACCCTTAACTATTTTTATTGGTCAAAGCTTGAAAACCAAACACACATAGCGCCGCAAAGGTGATGGCGCTACCATCTTTTTTTTTGTGCGATAAAGCCCCTCGTCGCGGTTTTGAGGGCGCCATTGGGCGCTATGTTTGGCTTTTTGGGGCATATAGCGCCCCACTACAGGTGCTCTAAGTGAATCAAAAAGTGTAACAAATGTTTAGTGGATGTATTTTTATATGTTCATCAAATAAATATAGTTTTTATTGCCAAAAAGCTTCCTAACCAGAGGTGAAGCTTGAGATTTCCAACCGTGTGGTCGAAAACATATATACCTAATAAAATTATAAACCGGGGGGTCGAAAACGTATATACCTAAAAAATTATATACGAAAACTACATACCGAACACAATTGAGCGAAATGTTCAGGCCCACCCCGCAGGCGGCCCTACAAAGCTGCGCCCCTGTTCCTAACTCAAAATCTCTATCTCATTCTTTATCTTTAAAATTTAAGGATTTTGCTATAGTGAAATGATATATACAGGTAAGATTCATCTACAAAATTCAAAACTCCTAAAAAGGGTAAAAAGTCAAAGAAGTGTGGTAAAACGCCAATTTAAAACACCAAAAACTCACATTATCATCGAAGCCCGTACTGATATTCATTTTCTGGTTTCATTCAGTGGTAAAGAACCGGACCAATACCAACTAAATCCTCGACGCTCGACACTACAAGGAAAATTAAATAAATCAACTACTTTATCGATTGAAATAATTAATATTCATACTATATGGATTTTAGAGATTTAGTTGATTACTATACATTAAAAATTAAAGTTAAATTTAATATACATAACAAAAATAATATACATTTAAATTTAGTTGATTACTAGATTTAGTTGAATGTTTTTAGGTCAATCGTAATGTGACTTTATAATGCCCAATTGAGAGAAAACAAAACTGAAAGTAATGAGGCCATTAGGGCCGTCTCCGAAACATAAAAAAACTTTTTGGTCCTGTTCGAGATAAAAATTTTGGGCCCTATTTATTAATCCATTATATTTGTTTTTTGATTTGAGCAAAGTTATTAATCCATTACACACTAAAACGTTTGATTGACAAAAAAAGTGCTTCTAAACAGTTGGGCTTTAACGCGTTTGGTTCATAAATCTAGGACCTTTAAGTTTTTTTCTAAACATACAGATTTTTTAATATATATATATATATATATATATATATATATATATATATATATATATATATATATATATATATATATATAAACAGTTTATAAATTTTTTCGGGCCCAAGAGCGGTCGCCCGCATGGCACTTGCTCTGGGCCAACCCTGGAGGCCATGTGTAATGGGCATTATAGAGGCATAAAAAAGGTTTGATAACGCCCCTAGCACCACCCCTAGGCGTTATAGGAGCATGAAAAGGGTGAGACATTTCTAGAACAATGCCCAAAGAGGAGAAAAATGGAAAATATTGAATGAAATGGGCATTAAGAGGCATTAACCGTTACACATTTTTTGAAGGCGCGTTAGCCATTACGCGTGGTTTGATTGAAATGGACAGTAAGGGGCGTTAACCATTACATATTTATTAAAGGGATGTTATGATGTTGATGTGACAGAAAATTCTCATTGAAGGGCATTAACCATTATGGATGGTATAACTAAAACAAGGAGTACGTTACTATAGATGTGTTTGATCTTTAACTAGTGAGATTCACCTGCGCTTCGCGACGGGAATCGGTCGGTATTAGTTCGGTTCGTTACGGTATCGGCATTTGCTATAGTATCATTCCAAAGAGGAAACATAACATCAGTCGAAAACAATAAAAAACGAATATCAATACCAGTAATGATCTTGTTCAGTTGATATTGGTTATGTTCGTTTGCTTTCTTTGTTTAATATATTTCAACATTGCAATATTTTTTTTGAAAACGGATGTTGTATCGCTGTCGTACCAAACCGAATTGAAACCGATTAAACAACATATGTATCAACTGGTACCAATATATAATTTTATCGTTAATGCTTTCCATAACTAACACCCTATCGTTACGATATCGTACCGAACTGAACCGAACAAAATAGGTACCGATATGCATTCATTTTTATAGTATTTTGTTTGATAACACATACTTTGACCGTGTCTTAAAAGTAATATAAGAATAAATATGATTAAAATCAATTAAAGTAATAAAACAATAAAATAATAAAAACTAAAAAAACAATATTAAACAAAAGAGTAAATTACAAGTTTTGTCCTTTATGTTAGTCCCAAATTTTAGGCGCTGTCCTTTACCTTTAAAATTGATGACTTTTGCACTTAATGTTTCAAAATCTTGCAAGTTATGTCCTTTAGGCCAAACCCAGTTAGATTTTTTGGTTAAATCTGGTCATGTGCCTTACACATGAGGGTATTTTTGTCATTTCATCTCTTCAGGGGCTATTGTGTAAAAAAGCTTATGTTTAAGGGCTAGTTTGTAAAAAAAATAAAAAGATTTATAAATAGAAAAAATATGCTTTCTCTCTCTCTCTCTCTCTCTTATGTTCTCTGCCTTCCCTCTCTCTAAATTCCCACTCTCTCTCTCTTTTCTCTCCCCCTCTCTCTCTCTCTCTCACCTGCCGCCACCACCGTCTACCAGACTACCACCACCGTCTCCACCATCACCACCTCCACCGGAACCCTAACCCCTACCTGCAACAGCCCAAACCAGCAACAAACACCATTAATCCTACCACCCCTACTAGAACCCTAACCCCAAGAACCTACAAACCACCCAAAATCATGATTCAATTTAGAATAAAGGAAATTGAGTGAGAAACAAGTTATACGTATAAAAGATTTGGAAGAATCTGCTAAAATCGACAGCAACGATGACGACGACAACGATGACGCTGGTGGTAGGTGCATATTTTTTGATGATCGGACTATTGTGGTGGGTAGAATCGGACCCGAACGGATTTTCAGATCTGAACAGGGGTGGCTGTGGGTGATGAACCTTGATGATTGGACTGTTGCGGTGGTGATGGTGCTACGGTGTTCTGACAATGGTGTAGGACTGTTGTGTGTGAACTGGTGCAGTGAAGATACTGCAACAAATTGGTGAGAAATTAGGTATAGCAGGGACGAAAGTATGGGATCTGGATAAGAATCCTTGCAGCGGTGAAGGAAATTGGGGCATCAGTGAGTACAAAAAAGGCGTTAATGTGTCAATTGTGTGCGATATTGAAGTTATTGATTCCTGTTTTGAGATGTACGTATTCCTGATTTTAGTTAGTTTGATTATTTTGTGAGTGAGATGTTAATGGAAGAAGTTAAAGTTATTGATTTATTTATTGAATTTGGGGACTATAGTGATGCATAGTTTGGATTATAAGTTGTGATTTGTGTTCTTCAATGGTGTTAGAGATATAAAATCTGAAAAGACATGAGAAATCTGTTTATGGTGATGTTGGAGACGGTGGAGTGAGTGGTGATGGTGGGTCAGGCGATGGTGGAGATAGTGGGTGGTCGACGGCAGGTGAGGGTGGGAGGTCGTGGTGGTCGGCGGCAGGTGAGGGTGGGAGGTGGTGGCGGCAGGTGATGGCAAGTGGTGGTGGCGGCAGGTGATATCCTTTATTTGTTTTCTAAAAATCTTTTATAAAGTAGGATGTGAAAAGACAATACTACCCTCATGTGCAATTCACATGACATAACTTAACTGGAAATTATAACTGGGTTTAGCCTAAAGGACATAACTTGCAAGATTTTGAAACATTAAGTGCAAAAGTCATCAATTTTAAAGGTAAAGGACAACGTCTAAAATTTGGGACAAACATAAAGTACAAAACTTGTAATTTACTCTAAACAAAAATATTGAAGTACTATTCATGTTGAGTTTCTATTCATATGGATAATAGCATAGACAATAGATAATGCCTTTTAATTAAAACAAGGAGTACGTTACTATAGATCTGTTGTCATGTGTAATGAACATTATAAATGTGTGAATTGTGAAAGGGGTTGATAATGCTTTTAGCATCGTCCTTTTAGGTATTATTGAGGCATGAAGCGGGAGGGATATTTCTAGAGTAATACTTAAATAGGAGAAAAATAATGGAAAGTAATGAATAAAATGTGCATTAACCGTTACACATTTTTTGATGAGACATTATAATTTTGATGTGGCAAAAAATACCCCTTAGGGGTCATTAACCATTATTCATGATATAACAGTATAGATGAGATGATTGTTTACTCACATAGCGATAAGCTTCGATTATAGAATTTGAATGACATACTAACACACACGTTAACTAAAATGTTGTGCATACTATTAATTGCATTGGTTGGGTGTCATCATCAATCATTTAAGCATGAAGTTTTTTCAAGTGTCTTCTAAACGTAATTGAATATTAAAACTTGATGTTTTATATATCAATGATATTTAATTCTTTTAAGACATGTATTTAATGATGAGGATGATTGTTTATTCATATAGCGAAACCAACTGGGGTAGCCCAGTTGGCCACCGACACCCACCTCTTCCCAGAGGTACCGGGTTCGAGTCTTGGGAGTGGCATATGTCGCCCAAGGTAAGAACTCGGCATGGGGAAGTCACCGCGGAGCTAGCTTGGTCGGGTAGCGGCTCCCGGAGTGAGATCACTCCGGCGGTTGGGAGGACCGTGCACTATCCCCTTACTCATATAGCGATAAGCTTCGTTTATAGGATTTGAATGACATACAACACACCACACACGTCCTCAACTAAAGTGTTAAGTGCATACTATTAATTGCATTGGTCGGGTATCATCATCATCATCATCATCATCATCATCATTTAAGCATGAAGTACTTTCAAGTGTCTTCTACGTAATTGAATATATTTTTTTTCTTAGTTGAATACTCATATATTTCATTGAATATTAAAACTTGATGTGTTATTTATATCAATGATATTTATTTCTTTTAAGACATGTAATAAATTTTTTTATTTATAGGAATCCCGCGGTTGGCATATTATTGTAAGTTTGAACCGGTGCCACAGTTCGCCCCCGCAAGATTCGACTTTGAGACCTCCCAGATAGGAACCCCACATAAGTGGGTAAACCTTCCCACCTCCCCCTAAACCAATTAGTCTGCGCATTATTGACTATTCTATAGTAAATTACTTTTTGAGTTTCTGTGTTTTAGTGGTTTTAACCACTTGAGTCCAAAGTCAAAACGTTTAACGCCTTGAGTCCCTAACCACTCATTTTATAATATTTTGACTTCAACTTCTTAACACGTGTACTTTTGATTTTGAACTCAAGTTGTTAAAACTACGAAAACGAAGGGACTCAAAACGTTAGAAAATGAACGGTTAGAGACTTAGGACATTAAACTTTTTTATTTGGACTCAAGTGGTTAAAACCACTAAAACACAGGGACTCAAAAAGTAATTTACTTTTATATTTAGTATGCTACGGAGTATGAACAAGGGCGAAGCTTTGTGGGGGCGGCCGACCCCCCGAACTTTTCGCTCGTTAGTGGAGAGTATGTAGTTTCCGCATAGAAATTTTTTGGTATATACGTTTTTGAACCCCCGGTTTTATAGAAATTTTTGGTATATATGTTTTCGACCTCCCGGTCAAAAATCTCAAGTTTCGCCACTGAGTATGAACTTATCTTTTTGGATTAGTATCATCTTGAAATTGTATATTTTACAGGAATATGATCAAATACAAACCACATTTCGTATACAAACTGTAAGAACCATTTAAAAAGTGTCATGTGACATCCAACCAATTATAGAGAAATGGTAAAATGATAACCTAAATAATATCAATTATCTTGAATTCCTTATAATTATGCTAACAAACAATTAATTCTTTATTTGGATCTTTCTTGTGTTTTCAATGTGCTGATAAAGAAAAGTGCTGATATCATTTCACATATGTGCTAAAATCAATTATCTTGATTTATTTTCATATGCTAATATAGTTCAAAAGTGCTACTTTTATGTATGTATTGTTTTAGTATGTGCTAATTTAACTTTTATTAAGTGCTAGCATCTGTTCTTACGGTTTGTAGGATAAATATGGTTTGTACTGTAACCAACATATTTCAAATTTGTAAGACCCTTACTAGATTTATACGATTTTCATATAAATTTCGACTATAATTGTGTGTTTACGATTACACATACATTTGAAAATACGGGTTTCTTAAAACATTTTATGAATTAAAACATTTCGACTTTATATGTATATATATATATCGTCGTTGAAAACGTGAAGACGAACATAATGCGGAAGCTTGATTCTTGATCGTGTTCGGTTCTTCGTTGAGCTTGAGCGTCATCCGGTACTGCACGACACACCTACATTTCATAAAACATGAAATGTTTTAGTCATTTGGGGTTTATAACAAGTCTAAACAAATTCGTGGGTCAAAACAAGTGAGAAAACAAGTTTTGTCAGCATTTATGCCCGTCGCGTGCCGCGATGAGTTTTGATTATGCCGTCGCGTGCCGCGAAGGCTGTTGCATGGCGCGACGGTGAATGTCCTCCCTCATCGCATGGCACGATGGTCTCCTTTTCACCAAAAGTTTGCTGATGGGTCTGCATTTTGCCCAACAATCCCGTTTTCTACTTAAACGCTCATAACTCGTTCATTTTTACCCGTTTTACGATCCGTTTCTTCCTACGTGATCGTAATTTGATTCTCCATCATGTGGAGTCAAAACCCGACATCTGAATTCGTAAAATTCTAGATTTTAAGCACTCGGCTTAAAATTCAATTATAAAATGATGTATAAGAATTTATACATCTTTTAAACTTCAAATATGCCCCGTTTATGCGAAAACTCTTTGTATTTTCATTGATTTTGGTACTCATTTGAGTTGTTTCTGAAAATACAGGTCCGAGCTTCGACCTGGTGTTGAAACAGAGGCTTTTGGAGCAAAATGGAGCAAAAATGAAGTATTCCAGCAAATTGCCAAATATGGCACTACTGTGCTAAACAGGCGCACGACCGTGCCAGGCCTCCCGACGTCGGCACTCTCGTGAGCACTATCAGTCAGCAAACACAGCCATCGAAGATCAGGGGTCGGCACAACAGTGCCACCCACAGGCACGACCATGCCAGGTCAAAATTAACCTCTGATTAGCTCATTTCCGAGATCGCACCAGTCATTATCGAACACTCATCGACACGCACGACCATGCCATGGTCCGACACGGTCATGCCACCTCGGAAAAATTTGAGCGGGATTTTTCCAGAAATGGTAGCAAACAAGATCGACAGACGGAAAGTGACTCTGACACTTGCCACGCACGACCGTGCTAAAAGGTAGCATGGTCGAGCCAAACGCCCAGCGGTTTAAATACGAGTTTCTAGCTCATTTGCAAGGGAGTTGGAGCATTTTGGTGAAGTTTTCTCTCAAGAATCTGGTATTGGAAACTTGTTGGAGCCAAGAGGGAGCCTTGAAGAAGACTTAATCACTTGAAGATCTACTCAAACATCATTTAATCTTGTCTTTAACTTGGTTAGATTACTAGTTACATTATGAACAATTTATGCTTTCTTGCACTTGATTTGGTAGTCATGAGCCTTATGGGCTAAACATTTGTGTTGTCTAAACTATGTTGAAGCTTATGAACAGGTGATAATATGGAAGAAGATGTGATGATTGGTTTTGTTAATCTTCATGGTGACACTTAATATTGTTCTTGGAGTTCATTTGCATGTTTAAAGTCCTTGTTCTTGAATGTTTGATCATAAGTATTTACATGTTGTGTTGGAAAGCCCATGTAAAGATTATGATTATTGAATCTTGTTAACTTGTTAGTATGATTCATAGCATGAAACTAGGAATGGTGATTGCTAATATGATGTGAATGATGATTTGAACCTGTGTATGGATTCTTGCATCTAGATTTGGAAAGATCAAAAGTATGTTTATATGAATTCTATAGTTTGTGTTCATGCTAGTTTGATGATTTAGGCCAAGGTTGTTATCTAGCATGACCATGCTTGTGGTTCATATCAAGAACATGATGATAGTGCCACTTACTTGAAACCAAGTTAGGGTGATTAGTGTGTTGTTCATAGTATTACAAAACATTTAAAGAAACTTTGAAAACAAAACTATACAAGTAAAATGACAACTGATATCAAATCGCCTCAATTCGCCATCCACTTGGCATAAACAATCAGAACTCCCCTTACAACAAACTATTTCCCATTATGATTTCAAAACACTTAAGTTTGTTTTAATCAAATGGTTTTTCCGGAAAACAAGTTTTGTTTTCATCATAAACCACTTGTAGGTTAGGGGATCTCATCACATTGTTCTTCTTTAGCCACTTGAAAAAAATTTAACAATTTTAAATTCAAACGACAAATATCACTTGTAGAAAATCAAGTACAACTTAATGTCCCTGATTTACCACTTGTAAGTCGAAATATCACCAGAGTGAATTTCTCAAGAAAGATGCCGATTCCTGCTCCACACTTACCAACCCGGGAGCTCCGGCAAGTCCAGAGTTTACTGATCATAATAGGTTCCATCCCAGTCACAAACCTGGGACGACCCATTGTTACCTGGTTTCTTCATTTTCTTCTCATAAAATTCCTTTACTCCTTTGACCTTTCTGTCAACCATTTTTCCAAAAATACATTTCACTTTGGAGTTAAAGGCTTTTTCAACATCAAATTCTTTCTTTTCTGAGAAAAAATTGGTTTGAAATCTCAATTTTACCAATTTTTTTTTAAAATTTTCAGCCCTCAATGATGGAAAATTTACATCATCCATTGGTGGAACTGATTTCTCATCTTTCAACTCAACCTGTGGCTCCTCTGACTTTGTGGAATCAGATTCATTGCCTGAAAATAGCTCCTCTGATTTTGACGAATCAGAATCATTGCTAGAACTATCACCAGATTTCTTAACGAGCCACTTTTGGTTGTCAAGATTTGCTTTTCTTTTGTAATACATCTTTGAACATTCACCAACTTCAAACTTTGAATTGTTCAGTTGGTAGTTCATTCTCAACAATCTTTCCTTTCAGTTTAAGAGAAACTCCCTGTTTTGTTTGAATTGCCTTTGGACAATTCCTGGCAATATGACCAATTATTTTGCATTGAAAACAGGTTCTTGTTTCCTTTTTCTGAGCAACATCCTTCTTCATTTCCTCTTGCTTCTTAGCAAGGAATTCTTTGTTAGATTGATTCCTGAACAATTTATCATTTTCTTCTTCAGATGATTTTCCTGAAACAAACACAGTTTTTGTTTTATAAGTTTTTTCATTTTTATGATTTTTCGATGGAATAAAACCGAGTCCTTTTCTTTTGAAATTACCGTTATGGTTTGGTTTCTTTTGAAAACCTGAACCAGAACTGTAACTCTTTTTCTTGTTTAAACGTTGTTGAATTCTTGAGGTGTAAGGATTAGGTTTTTTAGAAAGATTTTCATCTTTTATTTCAGAAATATTAATTTACGTTAGTTTGAAAACCTTTTTTATCATTTCAGTTTTAACACCTCTTATTGGAAATTCTTGATCAGAATATAATTTGTCAGAATCATTCAAAGTATATGCCACTTTGATTGGTTCATCATTCAAATTAGATTTTGATAACAAAAACTCATTATTATAAACCCTTTTATCCTTTTTGACTGTTGGATTTGACGTGTCGGACTTTGACTCTGAATTTGACTCCGACTTTGACTCCTCAGTTTCATCTTTATCCAACACCTGATCGACCACTTTCTTTATTAACTCTGACTCATGATCAGTATCAGACGACGTAAAAGTGACATCAATGTTGTCGGGAAAATTATCTGATGGTTCAGATTCCCACACTAAATTGGTTGCCTTTTTGACTCTTTTTGAATTTGGATTTCTAGGAGAATATCCATTTTCAAGCGGAGGTGGACACTTTGTATAACTGAAACCTTTTTTCTTACCAGAATCAATCACTTCACTATCCTTCTTTTTTTTCAAAACTCTTGTCTTCAGATACTTCCTCTTCATCAAATGCCTTCATGCCTTCAACAGTTGGATAAATCATGTCAATAACATAAGAAGTACATGAGTAACTTTTTAACAATCTATTAACTCTTTCTGTTTCAATTCTTTGTGTTTCTAGTTTTTGTTCCAGCACATCACACTTTTCAATGTAATTGTTCACCACTCTCTGCTTTGTCATGAAAGCTCCTTGAAGTGTCTTCATTGCTGTTGCTTGTTCACTGCTTAACAGATTGTACTGATTCATTGCTTTATTCAAAACATCATATGATTCTTTCAATATGTTCATGTTGTAAATCAAAGTACTATTTTGCTTCTTTACTGCTTCACAGTTTTCACATATCACCGGAATCTTTTGTGCATCAATTTCAGTTTCAATTTTGAAAACTGGAATGTCTTTGACCTTTTTCCTTATCACTGGAACTTCTTCATCATCACTGCTAACGGGTTTTTTAACTTTCTTCTTTTTCTTTTTAGCTTTTTCATCATCACTATCACTCTCCTCTATCAATTTTAAATCCTTTTCCATTCTCCTTGCATAATAATCATCATCATCATTATCACTGTCATCAGCAACTCGAGCAACAAAAGCTTTGTGATTTGAAGTTTTGTTAGGATTATAATCATCCCAGCTGAAATTTGCCCAACTAAATCCTTCTGGTAATTTTTCATCATCTTGATTTATCAGACATGCTTTGCTATCAGCTGAAACATATTTGTCCCAACTGAAATCTTTTGTTGACTTTTTACCATCTTGATTTACCAAGCAGGCTCTCTTTGACGATTCCTCAATTGCCTTCCTGGCATGTGCAGTTTGTGGCTCTTGTTGATGTGATTGTTGAGCAACTTGATGATAAATTGCTTTCCGATAGTAATCATTGTTGTTGAACGGATTTTGAGCTCCACTCTCTTCGCGATTTGTGCACTCCCTCTTGAAGTGTCCTTTTTCCCTGCAACGAAAACAAGTAACTTTAGATTTATCAAATCCTAAAGTAGAAACATTAGCATCACGGAAATCATCTCTTCCCGTAATTGGTTTATACTTTTTGGCTCTTCTCAAAACACTCGCCAAACACCACTTTATATCCATCAATTCCATCTCCTCAGCATCAATCTGATCGTAATCCTCTTTTGTCAACATTGGATTCCCGATCCGACCTGCCACTAAACTCTCATATGACTCTAACACTGTCACCAACAAAGACATGTGACTTTTTGCAATCTCCTCTGTGTAATTCTGACCATTTTCAAGATCTAATACCATGTTGCATTGTAACTTCTTTCCATTCTTTGTTGTTGAAAAGTTTGGATCATATGATGGATATGAAGAAAATTCAGTTTTGCTGTTTGATCCTTTGGATGAACCTCCAGACGAACTTTTAGCATTGAATGCAGTTTCAACCTTTGGTGACAAGTTGGTCTTGTCATTGATACCTCCTTTGTAATAAAGACCGATATCTTGTTCACCATCAAAATACTTCATTCTTGAGATCTTCCTCTGTTCCATCTCTTGAGCTTCAAGCTTTTCAATGAACTTGTTCAGTGTCAGATTACTAAAATCTTTCTTATTTCTTAACATCATGAGATATGTGCCCCAAGTTTCATGTGGCAATGCATCAGCCAACTTTTCTATCAGCTCTTCATTATCTTTATTGATGCTCACTCTTTTCATTTGAACTAACAGATTGCAATATCTTTCAATGATCTGCTTGGTGCTCTCAGTTCTCAGACCCCGAAATAGATCGAATTCTTTCTTCAAAAGTGACTTTTTGTTCTTGATCATTTCGTTACTTCCAACAAACTTTGATTTTAAAGCTCTCCAGATTGAATATGCACTACCATTGTGTTGAAGTAAAACCAATATATCTTCCTTATCTGCTTGATGCAATAGACTGATCATCATTTTTTCATTTTTGTATTTCTTTCTATCATCAGCACTTAGATCTTTAATAGCAATCTCCTCTTCCTCATCATTCAAAGGTCTAACATATTTCGTTTCCACGCATTCCCAAGCATCCAAGGAATTTGCTTGTACCCAATTCTCAAACCGTTCTTCCCATCCTTTATATTCTTCAATGTTCATGAGCTTTGGCGGTTTTTGCATCGTGCCCGTTTCATTTTCCATGTTCAAATTATGAGTAACAGATGCCGGAGTAGTTGGGGTAGTAGCAAATGCGTTATAAAATTCCTCTTCCATGTTTCGGTAACAAATTTTACAAAACTCTGAATGCTCAAACGGAATTAAGTTTCACGCGGAATAACCTTTTGGTACGAAATCTGCCTTTTCAAACGGAATCACACTTTCAATCGAAATCCCAATCTCACACGGAATTACATGTTCAAACGAAATACCAGTTTCACACGGAATTACCTGATTTCGTGTGAAACAACGCCATTTCAAACGGAATAACAACTTGAAATGAAATCATTAATTTCGTGTGAAAATTTTCAAACGGAAATACACTCTGATGCGGAATTAGTAATTTCACACGGAATCACTCAAGCAAAATAACAATTTGAAGCGGAATAGCTGATTTCAAACGGAATCAAGGTGTTATTTCAAGCGAAATACTGCTGATGTCATCATTCTCGAGCTGTTTTTCAAATGAAATTACAAATTTTACCAGTTTTAGATCGAATTAAGGTCCAAATCTTTAAGGATTCATTAAAACACAATTTCACACAATATGTGAGTAATTTAGCCGATTTTAACCGTGAAAAATTGTTTAATTTTGAAAAGAAGATGTAGAAATCAGAATTTGCAGCTGAATTGGTAAGAACTCTTCCTCCTGAGCTCTGATACCACTTGTAGGATTGTTTTCAGACCCGAACGAGTCGTTCAGAAGAGTTTTTCTCGATATGAAAGGCGAAAACAGACATATCGAGTTCAATTCAGCAAGAATATCACTTTAAACTGTCTTTAGATTGATTTGACAAAGATTCACAGCGAGACGACACTTCGGCAGCACTTCGGCTCCGGAAACACACATGTAATTTCGTGCCAAATGACACAGATCTGATCACTAGGCCAGGTAATTTCGCTTGAACCAGCTTCAAACGGAATTACTTTCAAACGGAATCAGTAATTTCGTTTGAACTGACTTGGTGATTTCGTGCGGAATTACCAATTCTAATTCCGTGCGAAATTACCTCACATCCTATATTTGACATTTTTCTCGTATTGCGTGCCCTGATCTATCTAATACAATGCAAGACTCGATACAAGACGAAGTCGACAGACGGATGCACCAACAGTTTTCCCTAATTTGTAGAGTTAGGAGTTTTGACAAACAAATAACTCATGATTAAAGATTAACATCAACTTAGCAAGTGAACTTAAAAGAAATAATTTTTAGGTGATTAGAGTGTTAATTCATTTTAAGTTTTCCTAAGAATTATAAGACTAGGAAGCCCTTGATTGGGGACTTAGTTGAAATTAGAGCTTGCATCATCACTAATCCTTCCCCTTTGTTATCACATGTTTGTTAGTGGAAACATAGTTTAGGCAACCTTTTCTTAGATATTGTTATTTTCTAGAATTTTTAGTAGTTTGTTTATTTGCATGCTAAGTTAGAAAAACCAAACCCGTTAATTGAAAAAGCTTTAAAGTAACAAAAGTTTAGTATTGAGACACCGCGTCCACGGATTGATACCCGGGTTATTGCCGATAAACTATATTACCACTCGACGGGTACACTTGCCCTTTTGTGTGTGTAGTTTAGTACTTATGTGAAAACCATTTTAAAACTAAATTTGTGTGAAAACTTCATTTATAAAAATATATATATAATTCACGCACATCAAGTTTTTGGTGCCGTTGCCGGGGATGCGGTCTTCTTGAGAACGGTTCGAGTTACTTATTTAGCCATTGTGAAAAGTGTACAAAGTTTTTGTCTACTTGTTTTATTTGCCTTTGCATGATTATTTGAAAAAAATGATTATTTGCTAGTTGTTTTTGTTTTTATATCTATAGTGCATTGTGCTCCTCCTTATTCCCTACAGGTCGTGCATGTCCTCAACCCCCGTTGCTGGTATCGTTGAGCCTTCATCGGAGCCGGAGTGCGATCTTCACCGGAGACTGCGGGAGCGGTTTCGCGTGGTAGCCGAGACGATCGAGGTAGACGCGGTGGGAGACGACACATTCTATGAGGTTCGGTCAGATATGGCAGACGAATAGGAGACAAGGATTTTGAATGAAATAGGAAAACCGTCACTCGATGGTTTACCTGCGAGCATCAATGCACCAACCATCGATAATAATAATTTCGAGATCAAATCTGGCACCATATCGATGTTGCAGAATGCGGTGCAGTTTTATGGAAAGGATTAGAGGATCCTAGTGTCCATATCGCGGGTTTTCTGGAGGTTTGTGCCACATTTAGGATTCGTGATGCATAACCGGATGCTATACGCCTTCGGCTCTTTCCATTTTCTTTACGGTGTGGAGCCAAAGAGTGGCTTCTTTCACTTCCAGCTAGATCTATCACTACATGGAATCAATTAGCTGAGAAGTTCCTTCAGAAATATTTCCCTCCAGAGAAAACTGTTCGGTTGAGAACCAAGATTCTGAACTTTCGTCAGGATGAGGACGAGTCCCTTTACGAGGCGTGGGAACATTTTAAAGAGCTTATGAGAAAGGTTCCACATCACGGGTTGCCCAAATGGCAACAATGCCAGATCTTCTACCATGGTTTGGATAGTCAGGGACAGATGATGGTTGATACATACTCGGGTGGAGACATTGGCACGAAAAATGCCACCAAGGCATTTGAGATTTTGGAGAAATGTGCCGCTAAGAATCGGACACAACAGCCACCGAGGGAGAAGAGTTCTCGACAGGGAGTTCATCATGTGGACGACTTCACCACTATGACAACACGTATGGATGACTTATCTTTGAAATTTGATCGGGTGATGGAAATGCACTCGAGTGGTTCTTCGAGTGGGGGAGCATATTATTTAGGCAATTTTCCGACGGGAGAGATGTCACACGAACATGTTGATTTCATGGGAAATCAGTACCGACCTCAAAATAATCTCTACAGCAATACTTATAATCCGGGATGGAAGAATCACCCAAATTTCAGTTGGAAGCCTGACACTTCTAATCAGTATCCACCTGGATTTGCTCCACGTCCCACAGCTCCAGCTCAAGGAGCATATGGTCCACCTCGGCCTCAACATACATCTTCCATGAGCGAACCTAGTATGAATGATATGCTTAGTCAAATCTTAGTTGGTCAAAACATGCAAAAGGTCGAGAATGAGAAGCGCTTTAGAGAGTATGATGGTCGTTTCACGAGGCACGAGAGTGAGTTGAGAAGCCAAAAGGCTTCCATGCAAACCATCGAGAACCAAGTTGGCCAGATTGCCAAGATGTTGTCTAAGAGACAACAGGGGGGCCTTCTGAGCAACATAGAACCTAATCCAAATGCTACTGCAAAGGCCATCACGTTAAGAAGCGGCAAGACCGCTGAGCCCATCACTCCGGCTGCCCCAACAAAGCCAGTTGATGATGAGATTACCGAGGAGATTGAGACTGAGTCTCCGGGTGAGGTGCAACAGAGGCGAGTCCCAGCAAGTATAGCGTGAACCAAGGAGCCAGTGAGAGAGTATATCCCTCCCATTCTATACCTGGGGAGGTTGAAGAAGCAGAAGATGGAAGAACACTATGGTAAATTCCTTGAGCTTTTTAAGCAACTTCATATAAATTTACCATTTGTCGAGGCACTTGCTCAAATGCCTAAGTATGCCAAGTTTATGAAAGATATCCTATCTAACAAAAAGAAACTTGAGGAGCTTTCGTAGGTGACCTTAAATGAGGAGTGTTCTGCGGTTCTTCAGAACAAACTACCAAAGAAGATGAATGATCCTGAGAGTTTCACTATCCCATGTTTGATTGGTAGTTTGTTGGCCAACAATGCATTAGCTGATCTTGGAGCTAGCATAAACCTCATGCCATATGCAGGTTTTGCTAAGCTAGACTTAGGAGAGCCCAAGCCGACTCGTATGAGCATCCAGCTAGCCGACCGTTCAGTGAAGTACCCTCGAGGCATAGTTGAGAATATGCTAGTGAAAATCGACAAGTGTGTCTTTCCTATCGATTTTGTGATTTTAGACAAGTACGAGGATAAAACTGTTCCACTTATCTTAGGACGCCCATTCCTAGCCACTGCGAGAGCCTTGATTGATGTCTGCACTGGTAGACTTACTCTTAGGGTTGATGATGAGGATGTTACCTTTGATATTAGGAAATCCATGCAAGACTCACAGAGTCAAGATGATACACTCTACTTCATTGAGACCACCGATACATATATGAGTGATCATCTTCGTGATACATTTGAGGAGGATGTTGTGGACACACAGCTGCTAGGAGGGGAGACTTTTGGTTCACCTAGGGTGGACCGATTAGTCGAGGAGATGACCTGTCTGATAGGTCACGTGTCTCCCCCGTGTCCCGAGGTTTTTGAGGTTGTGGATCGCGTTGCTGAGCCTAAAGCACGCCCTTCTATTGAGGATCCACCTTCAGTTGAGCTTAAGGAGCTTCCAGATCACTTGGAGTATGCTTTCTTGGAGTGTGAGACTCATTTGCCTGTTATCATTTCTGCTGGATTATCAGGAGAGGAGAAGGATCGATTACTTGTAGTCTTGAAGCAGCATAAAAAGGAGATCGCTTGGAAGATTATGGATATAAAAGGGATCAATCCATCCTTTTGCACCCATAAGATCTTGATGGAGGAGGACTTTAAGCCTGTGGTACAGCATCAGAGGCGCTTGAACCCCAACATGCAGGAGGTTGTGAAGAAAGAGGTCATCAAACTACTTGATGCAGGTTTGATATATCCGATCTCTGATTCACCATGGGTTAGCCTTGTACAGGTAGTCCCGAAGAAAGGAGGTATGACAGTGGTGACCAATGAGAAAAACGAGTTAATTCCTACTCGTACTGTCACCAAATGGAGAGTTTGCATTGACTACCGCAAACTCAATGATGCCACGAGGAAGGATCATTTCCCACTTTCGTTCATTGATCAGATGTTGGAGAGGTTGTCGGGCAGGATGTACTACTGCTTCCTTGATGGTTTTTCAGGCTACTTTCAGATTCCCATCTCTCCTGAGGATCAGGAGAAGACGACATTCACATGTCCCTATGGCACATTCGCCTACCGGCGGATGCCCTTTGGACTGTGTAATGCCCCAGCCACATTTCAGAGGTGTATGGTGGCCATTTTTCACGACATGATCGAGGAATCCATGGAGGTTTTCATGGATGATTTTTCTGTGTTTGGAAGTTCTTTTGATCAGTGTCCCGGGAATCTGAAAAGTATGTTGGCTAGATGTGAAGAAGCCAACCTTGTGTTGAACTGGGAAAAATGCCACTTCATTGTGAATGAGGGCATTGTTCTTGGGCATAAGATTTCACAGGCGGGGCGCGAGGTTGACCGAGCCAAAGTTGAGACTATTTCAAAGCTCCCTCCTCCCACATCAGTGAAATCTATTAGGAGTTTTCTAGGTCATGCAGGTTTTTACCGGCGGTTCATAAAGGACTTTTCCAAAATCGTCCATCCCATGACTCAGCTCCTCGAGAAGGATGCCCAGTTCGTTTTCTCCGATGAATGCCTTCGGGCATTTGAGTTGTTGAAGGAGAAGTTGGTGAATGCCCCGATCATGGTCGCTCCTGACTGGGAGCTACCATTTGAGTTGATGTGTGATGCGAGTGATTTCGCAGTCGGGGCTGTCTTGGGTTAAAGGAAAGATAAGCACTTTCACCCGATTTACTATGCGAGAAAGACCTTGAACGACGCTTAGGAGAACTATACCATGACGGAGAAAGAGCTCCTAGCTGTGGTCTTTGCTTTTGATAAGTTTCGGTTCTATCTTGTTTTTTCCAAGACCATTGTGTACACGGATCATGCAGCCCTTCGGTATCTTTTTAGCAAGCAGGATGCTAAACCGAGATTGATACGTTGGATTATGTTGCTGCAAGAGTTTGATATTGAAATCCGTGATAAGAAAGGGTCTGAAAATCTGGCAGCCGATCATTTGTCTCGACTCGAGCATTCTGAGGGAAAGGAAACTCGTGGCCTAACATCAATGACAATTTCCCCCACGAGTTCCTCATGAGGATCGAGACTAGTGATGATTCCCCATGGTTTGCTGAATTTGCAAATTACTTAGCTAGTGGCATCCTGATCAAGGGGATGACCCATCAGCAGAAGCGAAAGTTCCTTGCGGATGTCAAGTATTACTTTTGGGATGACCCTTACTTGTTTAGGGTAGGAGCGGATCAGATGATCTGGAGATGCGTGCATGGTGACGAGGCGAGGGATATTTTACGCCACTGTCACGAAGGACCCACGAGAAGCCACCACGGAGTAAAACAACACAGCGAAAAAAGTGTTTGACGCCGGATTCTTTTGGACGACTATCTTCCGTGATGCCCATGAGTGGGTGAGGTCCTGTGATGTTTGCCAGAGAGTAAGCAACATTTCTGCATGCCACGAGATGCCACAAAACAGCATCCAAGTTTGTGAGGTCTTTGATGTGTGGGGGCTAGACTTCATGGACCCCTTCCCGACCTCTTTTGGTAACCGCTACATCCTATTCACTGTTGATTATGTGTCAAAGTGGGCTGAAGCTTAGGCTTTACCCACTAATGATGCTAGGGTAGTGGTGAGGTTTTTGAAGAACCTGTTTGCTCGCTTTGGTGCCCCGAAGGCATTGATTAGTGATCGTGGGATGCATTTTTGTAATGGACAGCTTGAAAAAGCATTGTCTCGATATGGTGTGCAACATCAATTCTCTACACCATATCATCCGTAGACGAGCAGACAGGTTGAGGTCACTAATCAGGGTATCAAGCTGATTTTGAAGAGAACGGTTAATTCTAGCCGTAAGGATTGATCTGAGAGGTTGGATGATGCACCGTGGGCTTTCCGGACAGCCTACAAGACCCCTATAGGCACCACACCGTTTAAATTGGTCTATGGGAAGTCTTGTCATTTTCCTGTTGAACTCGAGCACAAAGCATAATGGGCTTTGAAGACAGTCAATCTTGATATGGCTGCTGCGGGTGAAAACATGTTTGTGCAGATTCATGAGATGGAGGAGCTTAGGCACGATGCGTATGAAAGCTCCAAGCTGTACAAGGAACGTACTAAGACGCTTCATGATTCCCACTTGATGGACAAGAAAGAATTCCGAGTGGGTGATCGTGTGTTGCTATACAACTCACGTCTCAAGTTGTTTCCTGGTAAGCTAAAGTCTCGGTGGTTTGCTCCCTACACTGTACGGTCAGTGTTTCCTTACGGGACAGTGGAGATAGGCCATGAGGATGGCTGGTTGTTTAAAGACAATGGGCATAGGCTAAAGGCTTATGTTGGAGGGCCCGTTGACCAGAGTGAGGAGGTTGTTACCCTCCACCCCAGGAACAAATGAATTCGGGGTGGTGAGTCTAGCTGAGGACTCGTAAATAAACTTAGCATGTTTTTGTATATATTATTATTTGTGTGGTTGTTATTTCTTTTTCAGGTTGCGGTTCGTTCTGGTCGCGAGGGATGTTAGAACTTGTTGCTGGCTCTCAGGTATGTTAGTTCGGATCTTTTTCTTGGTAGGAGATGCTTCGTGAGTGCCCCGGGTTCAAGGAGTCTTCTTTGTATATTTGTATCTTCCCTTAAAAAAATCCGAAAATCGAGCACTATCAATAGTAAAATCTGGCACTACCAGACATGGGAGTGTCAGCCCTTTGCAGATCAATAATAGAACCTATTCAATAAAACCAACCACCACTCCTCCTTCATTTCTTCATCTTCTCACTTGAGCCCATCCAAACCACTCACAAATCCTCTGCATCTCCTAGCTTCATCCAAGAATTTCTTTCATCCCAACAAACATTCTAGGTACGAATTCTTCATTTCTTTGTTAATTTCTTGTGATTTGGTGTCATGTTCTTCATAGTTAGTTTTCTTTTAGTTTTTAGGGCTTGGTCTAAATCACCCGATTCAAGCCCGTTTTTCGTGCTTTTTGAGTTTGTTTGGACCACAATTGACCGATTTACAAAATCCCTAAGCAAAAATGTGAAAAAATCAAGGTTTTGGGGCTGATTTGAAGGGTTTCGTGATTCTGGGTTCCGACACGCACGATCGTGCCTAGGGGTGGCATGGTCGTGGTGTTCATAACTTGTGTTAGGATCTTCATAAATTTGCCCAGAAATTCATCGCGCACGAGGGTGCCAACATATGGCACGATCGTGCTCTTCATAAAATTGCCAGATCTTCAAATCAGTTCCTGGAAATCGGTCAAGCACGAGAGTGTCGTGGGGTGGCACGATCGTGCGTCTGGGGAACAAAAACCCAGAACTTCATAATTCCCCAGGAATCTTCACAATCTTGCTGGAAATCGGTCAAGCACGAGGGTGCCGTGGGGTGGCACGACCGTGCGGCTGTGGAACAAAAACCCAGAACTTCATAATTCCCCAGAATTTTCATAATCTTGCTGGTTACCAGGTGAAGCACGATAGTGCCATATGATGGCACGACGTTGCGAAAATGTCCAGATTCATGTTTTTGTCTGTTTTTGGCTGCTGATTAATTTTGTTCAATCTTTGCAGATGGACCACCCGTATTTGCAGTTCCGCAACAATGATAGGGAAGGTTATTGTATCGCTAAGGCGGAAAGGTTGTGGACTAGGAGACACTTGATTGAGCCCATGAGGAGATTACAGAAGGTTGACTTGGACTTACTCAGTCAATCCGAGCGGTTCGATGATCTTATGACGCCTCATTAGACCCGCCTGTTTGAGATAGTGGAACCACAGTACGTGGAGTTGGTGATTGAATTCTTCGCGTCTTTCCGATTCACCTTTCCTTGCCCGGACGTGTATGAAAAGAATGTTGGTGTTAAATACCGATTAGGAAAGAAATGGCACCATCAATTCATTAGTCGGTTCGGTCAAGTGCTTGGGCTATACGAGGATGACGAGATAGATTCTGATCTATTTCATGGCAGTTTGCAAGATTGGGAGCCAGACGCGGATAGGTCCGCCTTTTGGGATGAGATCATAGTGCCGGGTCGGATATGGGACCCGAGGAGAGCCAAGGCAACATGGTTTCTTGACCCACTTCACTGAGTCATCGAGCGCGCCATCTTCCACGTTATGGGAGGTCGGGGTGACAGCACGGGCAACATCACCACCCGCGACCTTTTTCACCTTTATTGCATCATCTCCGGCTCAAATTGCAACTTGGCGGTCAGCGTTGCAGAATCAATTATTTGAGGTGTTGGCTCGCGACCCACGTCATGAATCTGCGGAGGAGCCTTTGCCATCAAACTCGCCAAATTCTGTAGGGTTCGGTTAGACCATTGACCGAAGCTTGTGACTATGGCCTTCTCGATCTACAACAGCTGAACTCTATGCATCTGACCCACAAAGTAAACGTATCCCGAAGCTCGTTGACAAATTGGGTAGGATTTGGGACCCGCTTCCTGTAGCAAAAGTGGGTGATGATGATGATGATGGTGGCGGTCATGACGTTCACATGAAGGATATCCCAGTTCATGAGCAGGAGGGGGCCGCTGGGGGAGTGGGACCCCACAATCAGATTGGTGAGGTGGGCCACGACTTCGATAGCCCAAACTGGGAGAACATGTATGGTGGATATGGTGGTGGTTAGGAGCATGGTGCTTTTGGTCCTTATGAGCCATCATCGACTGATCTTTGGAGGCGTATGGATGGACTCGCCTTGGACCAGCAGGAGGTGAGGCGAGACGTGGGTCTGATTCGTGCTGAGTAGTACCGGCAGGGAACTTCATGGAGGATATGTATGAGCAGACCCGTCGTAGCTTCGACTGGCTTTTCGGCTCGCAGTAGCATATTGCGAGCTCACTCAATGCTCCATACACACAGCCGCCCCTGCGCTTCTCACGCAGATCCAGATTCGATCGTCGGGACGATGCCGGTCCTTCGGGATCTGGTGACAGGTTTTAGTCCCACTATCCATTTTAGATTTTTAGCATTTCATGTTTGAGGGGTTTGCCATTTTCCGTTGTCTGTACACTCCTCTGTCGTAGATCGTTTACTTTTGATGCTTTAATAGTGGGTTACATAAATAAATCAAGGCAAGGGTATAATTGGGTTGGGTAAAATCTTTTGAATTTGATCATGTTTGTTAAGTGTGCAGTGTTGGCACGATGAGATGTTGATTGGTTAGATGGCTCGATAGTTCGTGGTGGATGCTCCTTTTTACTTCGTCTTGCTCCGATTCTTGCCTTTATGTTTCAGGGGAGTTTTTGTGTTCCTTCCTTCCTTTACTTGTATTGAATTCACATTTCCATTGCTTACTCAATTTTTTGTTGTACATCGAGGGCAATGTACAATTCAAGTGTGGGGAGGTGGTTTATCGCTTGAGCTTTGTTGTCAAATATATATATATATATATATATATATATATATATATATATATATAAATCGAAAGAAATATAGCTGAAAAAGTCTTATCAATCGGATTTGTTAGAACAATTTTGGGAGTGAAAAGAGATACTTGTTGGTTAGCTCTCGGTTAGTTATCATTTAGTTGTTTAGTTCTATTTTCTTGTGCTTCAAGTTAGTCAAACCGTCGGGTTAAAACCGCTTTAGCCACTTTTAAAAATCCACTTCCACACCCTTAAGCCTAGCCAAGTTACAACCGAAGCAAGACCTCATGATTTATGTTATATTTTTGTCGAGTGATTAGATTTGATCCTTCCACAAGCTTATGATATCGCATAGTTATCGTCTTGGCATCGAGTGTTCTAAACATACTCCATAAATTGTATGTGCATATATATTTAGCCGAGTGTGTGTGAACATTGTGAGGTTGCAAGGTGAATTTGTAGGGATTTCTAAGATGGACCATTGCTCATAAACACATTTTGCATACACCCTTTTCGGTCCTTTCTTCATGTCGAGCACTCCTTGATTGTTATAACCCGAATTATTTATTTATGCTTATGAAATGCTAGTTGAGATGATTGCCATTGAGAGAGTTTTGTTCATTTTAGTTTGCTTGAGGACAAGCAAAGTTCAAGTGTGGGGATGTTTGATGTATAAGAATTTATACATCTTTTAAACGTCAAATATGCCCCACTTATGCGAAAATTCTTTATATTTTCATTGATTTTGGTACTCATTTGACTTGTTTGTGAAAATACAGGTCCGGGCTTCTGCCCGGTGTTGAAACGGAGGCTTTTGGAGCAAAATGGAGCAAAAATGAAGCATTCCAGCAAACTACCAGATATGGCACTACCGTGCTAAACAGGCGCACGACCGTGCTAGGCCTCCCAACGTCGGCACTCTCGCGAGCACTATCTGTCAGCAAGCATAGCCATCGAAGATCAGGGTCGGAACGACAGTGCCACCCACAGGCACGACCGTGCCAGATCAAAATTAACCTATAATCAGCTCATTTCCGAGATCGCACCAGTCATTATCGAGCACTCATCGACACGCACGACCACGCCATGGTCCGACGGTCGTGCCACCTCGGAAACATTTGAGCGGGATTTTTCCAGAAATGGTAGCAAACAAGATCGAAAGAGGGAAAGTGACTCTGACACTTGCCACGCACGGCCGTGCAAAAAGGTAGCATGGTCGTGCCAAACGGCCAGCAGTTTAAATACGAGTTTCTAGCTCATTTGCAAGGGAGTTGGAGCATTTTGGTGAAGTTTTCTCACAAGAATCTGGTCTTGGAAGCTTGTTGGAGCCAAGAGGGAGCCTTGAAGAAGACTTAATCACTTGAAGATCTACTCAAACATCATTTAATCTTGTCTTCAACTTGGTTAGATTACTAGTTACATTATGAACAATTTATGCTTTCTTGCACTTGATTTGGTAGTCATGAGCCTTATGGGCTAAACATTTGTGTTGTCTAAACTATGTTGAAGCTTATGAACATGTGATAATATGGAAGAAGATGTGATGATTGTTTTTGTTAATCTTCATGGTGACACTTAATCTTGTTCTTGGAGTTTATGTGCATGTTTAAAGTCCTTGTTCTTGAATGTTTGATCATAAGTATTTACATGTTGTGTTGGAAAGCCCATGTAAAGATTATGATTATTGAATCTTGTTAACTTGTTAGTATGATTCATAGCATGAAACTAGGAATGGTGATTGCTAATATGATGTGAATGATGATTTGAACATGTGTATGGATTCTTGCATCTAGATTTGGAAAGATCAAAAGTATGTTTATATGAATTCTATAGTTTGTGTTCATGCTAGTTTGATGATTTAGGCCAAGGTTGTTATCTAGCATGACCATGCTTGTGGTTCATATGTTATTTGCATGCCAAGGTTGGAAAGATCAAAAGTATGTTTATATGTTATTTGCATGCTAAGTTAGAAAAACCAAACCCGTTAATTGAAAAGGCTTTAAAGTAACAAAAGTTTAGTATTGAGACACCGCATCCACGGATTGATACCCGGTTCTTGCCGATAAACTATATTATCACTCGACGGGTACACTTGCCCTTTTGTGTGTGTAGTTTAGTTCTTAGGTGAAAACCATTTTAAAACTAAATTTGTGTGAAAAATTCATTTATAAAATATATATAATTCACGCACATCATAAAACTTTTTGACCCGTTTCATGCTTTATAAACAATCTAATTCCTAAATCATCATAAAACCTTGGGCCATTTATTGACTCAAAATCTTTAACTTGTGATCATAACTTTTATGAATTATGCGGCCATTACCCAAACTACGCGCATAATTCATTTTGACCCGTTTAGAGAATATAAAAAGTTAAGTTTAAATCTCGCTTCCTCTTATTACCCATCACATTATGATAACTACTTATCTTCCACCACAACTATATTTGTGGTGGATTTAATATAATAACTCATTTATTCCGAATTCTACCCTTCGGTTAGTCATTTTACGGAAAAGACCCATTTTTAGGCGTTTGACCCAAACGGCTTATGCCTATAACTTTTATGCTTATCAAAGGCTTACATGAACATAATACATGTTCCTAAACAACCCTTAAGGGTCATTCGCCCGATTTATCGATCAAGGGTGTTTTGGTCAACTTTAGTCCCTCCTTTTACAACGAAGGACTTTCACTAAGATATTTGACCAAAATCGCACATTTAACTATAATCTTATTTACGCATACCTGGCTCGGGTCAAAGTATAGACTCGTTTTTATACCTTGGTTTTATGAGCCGCTACTTAATAGCGGCGCAGTCATCCAATAGCTATTTACTCCTGTGAACATATGACTCGACAACCAATCGTTAGTCGATATTGTCAAATGGTGTTATCATCACCATTTGACCCGTTTGGCCTAAATGACCAAAAATTTATATTTATAAAGACATGGTATTTAATTACCAATTCACACATTTGACCCATTACGGATTTTACCACAAGATCCTATTCATAAATTCTTTGTTCTTACGTATTTAACCCATCTTGGCTTACGCCATAGGGTATCTTTTTAACTTCAACTTACATACGTCAACACATGACTAAATTACCATTTTACCCCTTTTCTCAATACGAGTTACATAATAAGGTAACATTAAAGAAAACTCATCAAATCTTAGTCACTTCATGACTAATTTACCGTTACCCTTATTATTCGTTTTGGCTTACCGTGTGAGGTAGCCATTCGAAATCTCATTTTATGTACGTCATCTCATGACCAATTTACCATTTCGCCCTTTTTTTACCATTAAACATGGTTTTTATCATTTTTATTTGTTCCGACCCGTATCATTTCGCGTCGGAACCCATATTTCGGATATTACATTTGTCGTATTTATAACTTATAAAATAAATATGTATTTTACAAAAAGGTGTAAGCTTCACTTACTTGCATCCAAATTATGCTTTATCCTTCATACTTGATTCGTTTGACCCGCTTCCTTTCCAAGCCTCCACCTAGCTTGTCAAGCGTCAAACTATCATTATAATTCGTAAGACGGTTAGATTAGTCATCATTAATTATGACTATTCCATCATACGGATTTTATGTCGAAATTATTATCCGACCTTATCATTGGTCAGTTTGACTTTCAAAAGTTAACTGCCTTTGATCATATGAAATGCACAATTGAGTTCAATAACACATTTAGGCATTTCATCAATTATCCGGTAGGCATTTGATGTACTAAAAAGTAGTTTAATTAAATTAGCTAAATTAACCTAATTCTAGACTCTAAGTAATACTCTAGACTCACTAAGACACACTTAACTACTAACCGGCAAGTGTACCGATCGACTCTTGTATAGCTAATGTAAGTCCGGATATCGAACCCACGAGACTCTAATTAATTACGCTAATTACTCTATTTAGATTAGACCGACACGGACTGAACTATTTTGTATGTTTTAGGGGGGGGGGGGTTTCTAAAAATCCTAAAAAAGCAATTAAACTAAATTAATTAACTAGAACGAATTACTGTGGACTTTACTCAGATGGTAAGAAAGCAATTAAACTAAATTAATTAACTAGAACGAATTACTGTGGACTTTACTCAGATGGTGGAAATACTACCTAGACTCGAATCCTGGTTGCTTTTAGTTATGGATTTTATTTGAAAGTTGATTATTATGGATAGGGATTGTAAGATGCTAAACCTCTCGAGTTACCAACTAACCTTCCTAACCCTTCTCAAGAATACATTAGGGCACCCTAGAGGCTGTCATGATTACCGGTAAATTAGACTCCTTGTCCGGACATCTAATGATTTATGAAAGTAGCCTACAAGCCTCTCTCCGTTTCGGGACTCAAGTCACGGATAAATTTGGGTTCTTAACTAGACTTGTTAGACATCAGCTAATAGGTTGACTTCCTAAGAAGGACCCACCTTACAGTTTAATCGCTTAGACCTAACAATAACCTCGCACCTGTCAGCTATTGAGGGTTAGTAGAACACTTGACTTTATAAGATTACCGAATATTGCTTTTAAGTGTTATTGGCTAATTAAGCGAAAAGATTCACGATTTATTATGTGATATCGACAGTCACCAAAATCTAGAACCTAACACAACTCTATTATGTGATAAAGACCGTCACCAAGAATTATGTAAAGCAAGAAACGATATTCAAACACAATCAAGCATGCATACACATCTAGCTAATAATCAAATCGCCTACAATACATAAATAAATCCATAAAAATCATAAATTCATAATAAAAATCCAAACTTTAGCAACCAATCATCTTATCTAGGTAGTTAAACAATTTAGCCGATCATACTCATGGAAACAAACGCAAACATAGTATTTTTAAAGAAACGAAACATGGTCAAAAAGAAAGAAACATCAAGGATGACACCCGGATGTTAAAGAGATGACCGAATGATTCTCTGAACGTCCGACCTTCAACCGACAGCTCCGATTTCTCAAAAACGATCCTATTGCAGCTCCAAGATCGCCCAAAGTCTCCTTGATTTGTAAGTTAGGGTTTAATTGATGTTTAATATGTTTAAATACATTCTACAGCTCAAAACCATACACAGCTCGAAGAATTCTGACGATTTTACTCTCTCGCCGGGCGCGAGAGAGATATGTGTGTGAGTCGCGGCCCGCCACCGCCCAAATGACAAATTCAAAACATTTAAGTCTCTCGCAGGGCGCGAGAGACTCCTTTTACTTAGTCGCGGCCCGCCAGAGACCATTTTTCCAGAATTTTCAATTCGTTTCAGCATCCGAGCTCTCCAACACGTTCCAGGACTTGAATTTTTCATGTTTTCACTCGTTTTACTCAATTTCCAGCAGTTTTAAACGTTCAAGACCTGCAAAACGCAATTGGATCAACAATATGCAAATTCTAATGAAAACTAAACTAAATCTAACAGAAAATTAAACAAACTGTACACGAATAAAGGATGTATTTTACAATACATCAAATATCCCCACACTTGCTCTTTTTTCGTCCTTGAAAAAGAATCTATGCACACGGAATCAGAGATGGATAAATACTCGGGTCAAAAACTATTTAAACTTGTTAAAATCAAAACTTGTGTTAGCCGCGATTGCAAATATACTTGTCCTTTTAAACCCAACTCCAATTCTAAGCCCCTTATACTGCAAATTTAGTTCAAGTGCGATCAATCTACCTAGGGCCTCACACTAGAAGCCACGGTCCACCTATTCCCACCTCAATCTTATAGAACAAAAGGAACGATCACTGGACCAATTTCTAACTGTTTTATACCAAAATCAAGAGAATTTAAAATCAATTTTTTTTCATATTTTTCTTTCTTTTGAGCTTAGAAGTTGCTTTACCTAACCCAGAGGCATTCCCAATAAGAGTCACCATCCCCGAGAGAGATTACAATAGGCGTCGGTAATTTTTTTGCAATTTTGATTTCACACATCCCAGAGGCATTCCGGGTCAGAGTCGCTATCCCCAACCAAGATTACGTAGGCCTGCGCTACTTTTCTTAGTTTCTAGCTCATTTGTTCTATTTTTTTCCATTTTTCTTTTTCATGATTAAAAATTCTAACGATTTTAGCTTATAACGGCATTCTTTATACTCTTATTGGCGGTTTCAATTTCCCATTTTTCCCAGATGAGTACCCACTAGTAGACCGACAATTAAGGTAATATTAAATCAAAGGAACCTAAAACCAAACCGGGCCTATTCACATATCCCAAACTAGACACAAGCTCGACTTAATTAATCTCATATTATCATTATTTAAACCCGAACAAAAACCCATCTTTTCTATCATTTTCCGTATCAATTTTGCAAACTTCTTTATTCAAAAGACATTTTCTGAGTTTTCAATTTTTTTGAATTTTTTTTTTTTTTTTGTATTTTTTCAAATTTTATGACTCGACTTACATGTACATGTACCCCATCCACACACTTAAAGATTGCATTGTCCTTAATGCAAGAACGAGAATACGACTCAAACTAACTACCTAAATTACCACTAAACTAAATAAACTAAATACCTAATAAAATAAAAGTACAAAATATACAAGTGGAAAATGACTTAGCTGATCTGAATATGTGAGACTGTCAATGTGCCAGTCAATTCCACATATGCCCTCCAATCCGAACGCGCTCAGCAAACAATTCCTAAACTCGGATACGCGAATGAAAGCAGCAACAAATATCAACCTAATAAACAATCATAACACACCAACCAAAACATAATAATATATATCATAATAAGTGTTAGTGCAAATATCCACAAACCAAAACATCAACCAACCCCAAAAACCCGGCCAACCAGTTTAAGTATATAAGTACAGACCAAAAGACGAGGATCAAAACATCATAAAAGATAAAAACAAAAGATATGATCTATCAGCACTGCTGCATCCTCGCACTACTCCTCGTCATCTGACTCCCGTTCATTCCACTGCTCTTCATCACTTCCCTGCCAAGATGGCGGTGGCTACAAATGAAAATGCTCCATCAGAAGCCACAAGCCATCCTCTAATCTCCTCTGACCTGCCTCCATCGCCTGCCTAACTCCATAAATCTGCTCATCAACATACACATGCAAATCCCCGAAACTCGCCTGCATCGAATCATATAACGAATCCAGAGTCAGTGGATCGGGTCATGGCTGCGCTAGAGGGTACTGCCGAGCTGGAATGTCCTGTCGTATACGGGGCCTCTGGTAACGAGTATCAACGACACCCTGCATAACCGCCGCAACACTTGAACCAAGAGGAGGCGGAACCTGTGGACCCTCATGAATAGGCTCCCACTCAATCGGGTCATTGTAAGACAATATCCCAGCAGACTGTAAATCCCTAACGCTCATGAAACAAGGGTCTAGGCCCTCTCGCATCCTATCCACTGGGTACCTCTGAAACACCCCTAAGCTCTCAGCTAACTAGGTCACAAACAACCCACAATAAATACGGGCACCCGGGCCACCTCTCCACAACCTCCTCATCGACAATGCAAACACAGTAGCCAAGTTTGTTGGCCTCCTTTCTACCATACACATCAAGCAAAACAAACTAACTTGGTTTACCTTAATATCCCCTTGACCTCTACCAACCAACGTCGCTGCAAGAATCTTGTGAATGTATCGATGAACCGGATCGGTGATATCACTCGCAACTGCCCCGGTAGAATACGACACTCTCGATATAGTGCCCCAAAACCTAATCAACTCATCTGCTTGAACACTATACCTACGCTTCTTCTTAAACACCCCTTGCAAACTAGTAAGAAACTCGGGAGTTCGCACCTCTTCCTGTGTGTAAAACTGCATAGCCACCGCAAACTCGGAAATCTTCATCTCATACGATTACCTTCCCAAGGCAAAAAAACACTGCACCCTTTTCATTAAAGTTCCCCTGCTTGTAGTCGAAAGTGGAATGGAACTCTAAAGTGATCTCCTTATACTGTCTCGCATCACAATCCAGAACCCTCCTAAACTTCAGTCCCAACAACTGCTCAACCCCAGTCCTCGCCCCCAGGCGATATAGCATCTCCCAGTCAATCCTCCTAAACGGTAGCAGCTCTACCGAATAAAGAGTAGCCAACCTCTGCGATTCCCCCGAATCTAACTCAAATTGTAACAATGGACTATCCAAAATCCTCTGACTCTGCCCATGAGGGACTCTCAGACCCGTATAGTCAACCACCCTGACATACTGTGGTGGCTGCACTGGTTGTGCTTGTTCCTGCTGAGCCGATTCCCTTATTACCGGGCCTCCTCTTGGGTGAGTAGCTGGCCCTCGTTTCCTACTTGGACTACTAGACGAGCCTTCACCTGACATTCTGCAAAACAATTCAAGATTGACAAGACAAAGCAAAGCAGATTATTAGTAACGAACTGTTTTTGGTATTTTTGAAATTTTTATTTTTTTTGGATTTTTGAAAATTTTTAAGAAAAATTAGAATAACCGTATAGCATTTCATTCGTGGTTTAATTCTAAAAACAAAGTTGAAATAAAACAATCGGGTTACTTTTTACAATTGCTAAGTAATAACTAAACTCGCCTGAATGGAGATTGAGTACGGACGAGCCTAATTTAACTTGTACGTGCAAGTAAACCCCAAGACTAACTAAACTAGACTCAAAATACACGACTCAATGTACACTACCTCCTCCCGGCACTTTAATTATCCGCAATTAAATCCCAAGTGCGAAACAAACTAACATTGAGTGTCCAATGAATTTAAAGTTTAAAACTTTATTATCGCCTTAGTGAAAACGGGTCAAAACAGTGTAAGAAATCTGAAATTCATCTAAAAAATTACCAAACCGAATCCCCACACTCAATGTTACCAAACCCTAGCTCATGGTAGCACAAACATTGAGATCATACCCCAAACCGAGCCACCCGCAACCTGAGTTGGACTAAAGTACCCAAACCGAACCACCCGCAACCTCAAACAACCACTAATCATAGCAAGACATCCGATTCAACCAAAACCTGACCCTAAAACTAACACTTAACTAAGTAATAACTGAAATACAAGAATCAAAGTACAAAAATTACAGGAAAACATACCTCGGATTCTAGTTAAGCAAGAGAAAGTATAAAAAATTCGGTTGAACTTGAAACCCAAAGTAGAGTCCCGTGTTGATAGTGAAAAATGGTGGTATTAAGGTAGAAATCAGTTATATGATGATTATAAGTGAAGTGGTGTGTGATTTTTGGGTAACAATGGTGGATTGGCGGTGATATATGGTGGTTTAGGAGGGTTTACGGCGAAGTGGAAGAAAAGAGATTAGGTCAAACAAGTTGAATTTGGGGATTAATCAACTCTCGGCTGCAGGGGGAGTCTCTGGCGCCCCGCGACTTGCACAAGGGTTCTCTCGCGGGTTGCCACCGTTGAAAAGAATTCGGATCCTTTTGGTTTCTGACGGGCCGCGACTAAGGTAGTTAGGTACCTCGCGCCCCGCCAGAGAGCAATTTTCACAGAAGGTTTCGTTGATTTGTGAGTTTCATGCCTTAGAAAATTTTTTCAACTTTTACCAAAACTCAACCCAAAATTTTTCTAATACTGGAACTTACCTGGAAACTCGTTTTTCTCGCCAATCCCTGCACATCCTCGGTAATGAATTCCTGCAAATGACTCGAAACACAAAACAAAGACCTGAAACAGTACCGAAAACAACCATTAGCTACGACAAATAATCAAAATAAATGGAAAATACAAACGGTACAAACTCTACACTTGAGATTACTCAAGACGCTAAAGGTGGTATTTGAAATGTCCTCGAGAGGAGTTTCCTCCCTCTCGGTCTTGTCAATTGGGCCACCTAAGTAATGCTTCAATCTATGGCCGTTCACCTTCCAAGATCCTTTCGTAACTTCATCAAACAACTCAATCGCGCCATACGGGAACACCTCCTTCACAACATAAGGTCCCGTCCACTTCGACTTCAACTTTCCGGGAAATAATTTGAACCTCGAATTATAGAGAAGCACTTTATCACCAACTTTGAACTCCTTTAATTCCTTAAGCCTCCTATCATGCAACGCTTTTGTTTTCTCCTTGATATTCCAAGAACGCTCATACGCCGCATCTTTAAGGGCCTCTAATTCATGGATTTGGAAGTACCTCCTCCTAGCCGCGGGAGTAAGATCAAGATTGACGGTTTTAAGGGCCCAAAGCGCTCGGTGCTCTAATTCAACCGAGAGATGGAAAGCTTTGCCATAGACTATCATGAACGGTGTGGTCCCTAAGGGTGTTTTGTAGGCGGTACGAAACGCCCACAAAGCATCATCAAGTTTATCCGACCAATCTTTACGACTCTCGCCTACCGTTTTCTCTAATATCCTCTTCACTCCCCTTTTTGCATTCTCCACTTGACCGTTCGTTTGTGGATGGTATGCGGTGGATAAACGATGAGTAACTCCATAACGCTCTAATGCCTTCTCCATGACGGCATTACAAAAATGTGATCCTCGGTCACTTATGATGGCTTTGGGAATACTGAAATGAGTAAACAACTTCTTTAAGAATGTCACCACCACCCGGGCATCGTTTGTAGGCAAAGCTTGAGCTTCAACCCACTTCAAAACGTAATCTATCGCCACGAGGATGTACCTATTCCCACTCGAAGAGGGGAAAGGTCCCATGAAGTCAATGCCCCAAACGTCAAAGATTTCGAGAATTTGAATGGGATTTTGAGGCATCTCATTCTTGGATGAAATATTGCCGGTACGTTGGCAAGCATCACACGTCCTAACGAATTCTAACGCATCCTCAACTACCGTAGGCCAAAAGAAACCGCAATCAAAGACCTTTTGTGCGGTAGTGTGTACGCCATGATGACCTTTTGTGCCTAAGAATATCCAACCCCTCTTCTTTGCTAACACACCTCCTAAGAATGCGATCTACTCCTATCTTAAAGAGGTAAGGATCATCCCAAATATATTTCTTCGCATCCCTAATCAACTTCCTTCTTTGTTGGGCATTCATATCCTTCATCACATACCCATTAGCAAGATAGTTCGCCATATCACTAAACCACGACAACCCTTCTTTCTCCACCGACACAAAATCTATGGACTCATGAGGGAATTTATCTCCTATCGCCTCCTCACGAATCTCTTACCTACTTGGATCCTCTAATCGTGAAAGGTGATATGCCGTAATATTTTCCGCTCCTTTCTTATCCCTAATCTCTATGTCAAACTCGGAAAGAAGTAGAATCCAACAGATGAGATGGGGCTTAGCATCTTTCTTTTGGAAAAGATAGCTCAAAGCCGCATGGTCGGTGAATACTATGGTCTTTGAAAGCCCAAGGTATGACCGGAACTTATTGAAAGCAAAGATAAATGAAAGAATTTCCTTCTCGGTAGTAGTGTAATTTTCTTGAGCGTCGTTGAGGGTTTTACTCGCATAGTAGATCGGGTGAAAGTGATTCTCCCGTCTTTGACCCAAGACCGCCCCGACCGCGTAGTCACTCGCATCGCACATGAGCTCGAACGGTAAGCTCCAATCGGGAGATACAAGAATGGGTGCACTCACGAGTTTCTCTTTGAGGAAATCGAACGCTTTAAGACACTCCTTGTCAAAGACAAATGGGACGTCCTTCTCAAGGAGTCGAGTCATGGGGCAAGTAATTTTGGAAAATCCTTAATAAAGCGCCTATAAAAGCCCGCATGACCTAAGAAGCTACAGATGGACTTGACACTAGTCGGCGTAGGACGCCTACTAATTGTATCTATTTTGGCTTTATCTACTTCTATGCTGGCTCTAGATATCTTATGTCCTAACACAATCCCCTTGGTAACCATGAAGTGACACTTTTCCCAATTAAGCATCAACTTCATCTCGACACACCGCTTCATCATTCTCGCTAGATTACCTAAACAATGGTCAAACGAATCGCCATATACTGAGAAATCATCCATAAAGACCTCCATCGAACTCTCTACCATGTCTTGAAAGATCGCTATCATGCACCGTTGGAATGTAGCCGGAGCGTTACATAGCCCAAAAGGCATGCGCCGGTACGCATATGTGCCGTATGGACATGTAAACGTCGTCTTCTCTTGGTCTTCCGGCGCTATGGGGATTTGAAAATAGCCGGAAAAACCATCAAGGAAACAATAGAATTGTTGCCCCGTGAGACTCTCCAACATTTGATCGATAAATGGGAGTGGGAAGTGGTTTTTCCGGGAGGCGTCGTTGAGCTTGCGGTAGTCAATACACACACGCCAACCGGTAACCGTACAAGAAAGGACGAGCTAGTTTTTCTCGTTCACGAAAACGGTCATCCCCCCTTCTTGGGGACAACTTGAGTAGGGCTCACCCATGAAGAATCGGATATGGGATAAATCAAACCGGCTTCCATAAGCTTCAAAACTTCTTTTCTAACAACCTCTTTCATATTAGGATTTAAGCGCCTTTGAGGTTGTACCACCGGTTTAAACTCATCCTCCATAAGAATACGATGCGTTCAAAAAGTGGGGCTAATCCCCTTGATGTCGGACAACTTCCAAACAATCGCCTCCGTGTGCTCCTTTAGCACCTCAACTAACTTCCCCTTCTCCTCCTCCGTCAATTTCGAAGAGATAATGACGGGCAAACTCGAGTTCTCCCCTAAGTAAACATACTCTAGGTGTGACGGGAGAACCTTAAGCTCTAGAGGTGGATTATCTACGGGTGTACTCTCACTCTCTTCTCTAATCTCACAAAGCTCTAAGGTCTCGGGAACCCAAGTCGAATCTACCTCCTCACACTCGTCAACAAACTCCTCTTCGATTACTCCCTCACTAACTAGACTGGCCCTACTAATGAAATCGAGGCACCTATTAACGCATGAGATGAACGAATCTAGGAAGTAAACGGAGTGACATGGACCGCTAGAATCATCGCTACCACTAGGATGTTGCATGGCTCTATCTATCTCAAAGGTAATGATCTCATCACCCGCATGAAGGGAAATCTTACCGTCAAAGACGTCGATGACGGCCTTTGCGGTTCGAAGGAATGGACGGCCAAGAATGATCGGGACTCTCTCATCAGCCTCCATGTCTAAAACCACGAAGTCTACGGGAAACACAAACTTATCTACCTTAACAAGCAAATTCTCTACGACTCCATGAGGATATATGACCGAACGGTCGGCCAATGACAATGACATACGTGTGGGTGTAAGCTCTCCTAATCCTAGCCTCTCGTACAAGGAAACTGGCATCAAGTTGATGCTAGCGCCTAAGTCAGGTAGGGCATGAGCGGGGGTCACGGCTCCCCCAAAAAGGCATCGAATGGTGAATGTACCCGGATCGATTAACTTCTCTGGTAGCTTATTCAAGACCACCGCAGAGCAACCTCCGGTCAAAGGAATGTTCGAAAGCTCACATATCCTATCCTTACGTTTGAGAAGGTCCTTAAGGAATTTGGCGTATTTAGGCATGGATTGTAAGGCTTCGATGAAAGGAAGGTTGATTTTTAGTTGTTTGAACATTTCAAGAAATTGCCCATATTCCTTAGCATATTTTGATGCTTAAGGCGGGCGGGGTAAGGAACGCATGAATGATCAACTAGCGGTGAAGGCCTAACCCCTATGGGATGTTTTTCAACACTCTTTTCTACTTGAGGCTCCTCGGTATGTGTGGTACTTGTTGGGTCTAGCCTATGTTGCACCTTATCGGGAGCTTCCATCTCTATCTCTCCATCTACCTCTTCCTCTTCCTCTTCCTCTACCTCTCTTCTCTCTCTAACTACCTCCCCTAGACTCTTTCCACTACGGGTAGTAATAGCCTAAGGTGAATGGTTAGCCGGGTTTTGGAAGGTATTTCCTGAAAACTGACCAGGAGGGTATTCTTGTAACTGTTTGGGTAAACCACCTACTGTCCGCTGAAGATCTAAAACTGTGGATTGTTGATTTTTATTGTGAATTTCTTGATTTTTATTTATTTGCTCTTGATTTTTAGCGAAATTACTCAATTCAGTTAAAGTTTTCTGCGTAGCCTGATCTCTCACCATCAATTGAGCAAACATCTCTTCAATCCTACTTAGACTGCCCTCTGAACCTTTACCACTACCCTGACCCTCTTGATTTGACCCCCCACTAGCAAATTGACCACCCGAACTCGAACTACCAAACTGACTTCCCTGACCTGACCCTCCACTAGTGTATAAACCGGGGCCCCTATTTTGATACTGACCAGATGGAAAACCAGGAGGATTACTGGAAGAGCGAAAACCACTATTATTGCCACTACGCCAGTTGGAGTTATAATTAGAATTATTATTATTAAACGGACCCCTAGACTGACCTGCAATGAACTCTACCTGCTCGAGTGTAAGTGTGGGACAATCTATCGTATCGTGGCCTCCCCGACAAACCTCACATCTATCTACCTTTTTCTTAATCTCACTCAGCTCCTGTTTAAAAGATTTCTCCATCCTCTATAGAGCAGCAACTACCGATGAATCCAAGCCAACTTGGTTCACCCCTCGAGCGGCCGAGGAAGTAGTCACAGGAATGGAAGTCGTGCTAGTAGTGCTATAGTCCATGTTAGAATGGGAGAAACTCTCAAATAAATCATTGCACTCATTAACTGTCTTTTTACCCATAAGTTGCCCTCCAGCAGAAGTATCGAACCGGGCCTTGATCTCAGGGGTGAGACCATTGTAGAACTTTTCTACAAGTGCCTAATCCGACAAACCGTGCTGAGAATAATGAGAAATCAGAGTTTGAAAACGCTCCCAGGCTAGGTGGTAAGGCTCATCAGGCTCCATTCGGAACGAATGGATCTGATCGCGTAGACGAGATGCCTTAGCGGGTGGGAAATATTTAGCTAAGAAAGTATCTCGTAAACCTGCCCAGGTAGTGAAAGTTCTCGTTTGTTGCAAATCAAACCAGACGGCTGCGCGGCCAGCTAGAGAGAACAGGAAGACCTGAAGGTACCTGGCATCTAGATTAACACCCTCAATAGAGAAGGTGCTACAAATACGGGTGATTCGGTTAATGTGGGCGGGAGCATCCTAATCATCATGGCCGTGGAATTGGCACGAATTAGTGATGGCCGTCATGATGTAGGACGGGATCTGCCAGGACCTATCATTAGCAATGTTGGGAAGGGTGATGGGTGATGTAGCACCGGTGAAACCGGTGGTGGCTTGTTTGTAAACGGTTCTATTGGCCATTTGAGTATTGGGTGTAGGACTAGGTGTACGGGAATGAGAAGGTGGTGGGGAGTTGTGGGGTGACGACTTCGGGGTGAAGTCAAAGGCTGGTGGTCTAGATTGGAGTGTAGAGTCAGAAGTGGCTGAAGATGAAGTAGAAGACTTACTAACCTTTAAACTAGATGACGAGAAGGCAAACTTGTCGATCGGCGGCTTCGGTGGTCCCTGAGAACGTGTGTGGGGCATTCACTGCAAAACCGAAAATAAACAAGTAAGACGACTCTAACAAAAGACTCTAAAATAAAAACAAAAGACACTAGGACTATTTAGACTCCTACGACTCGAAAACACACAATAGCACGTAATGATATCAGATGAAGTCCAAACAAAGTAATCAACGCAATTGCCAAGAATCCCCGGCAACGATGCTAAAAACTTGATGCACTAAAAAGTAGTTTAATTAAATTAGCTAAACTAACTTAATTCTAGACTCTAAGTAATACTCTAGACTCACTAAGTGTCACGGCCCCAGCCCCGGTTTGACCCGGTCAGGAGCCGCGGGACAGGAACCCCTGGTATTTGATTGATGCGACAACGGAAGATTTTAACAGGATCTTTTAAAAACTTGAAATGCCCGATTATTTTATTTCATAATTCGGGATAAATCCCGTAATTTACAATAGAGGAATTTTACTAGGAAATTCCCTGATTTATTAAAACATGTTTATTCATTTTAACTGAGCCACCTCTTCAAGCTTGTTAGTGCTCCGTAGCACGTTTTCCTTGATTTACAGCAGGTCGCCTGAAACATGTTTTAAAAATATTTTGTCAGCGGGGAAATACTGGTGAATCATTCATTTTGACAAAATGACACATAGTTATGAATTACAGCATAAGAGCGATTACAATGGCTTTTATCTTATTTTTATCTGGCGTCGTGTCACCTGGTGACGATGGTCATACCACTATTGGGTCCCAACCCAAGTAGTGACGCTTATCACTGTTAGGATTTATTAGCCTAACCCGTGAGAAATTAGTAATGTGCACAATACCCCACTAGCCAGTGATTCAAGATAACCATGACTTAATCCCTGTAATTATAACTTTTGAAAATGGAGTATTGTAAAACATTTGATAAAAAGAGAATGACTCACATTGCAGATTTATATGGGCAGAGTTTAGCCTACTGATTAGCCTGATAACCTAATTTAAATAACAATGCACACGAACGAGGTCAGTAACTAATACAACATTTACGATAACTCACGAGATTAAAACCTTCACAACGAATGACAAAGTGCAATACTTAAACATCCATCGAATTCACGACGAATGACAAAGTATAAACCCAATTTGAGCAGCACTTAAACATTCATCGGATAGTTTCAATCGATCGGACATTGAATCATAGCAGCGATCGAGTTAATACCCGGTATCGTAGCAGCGCCTCGCTAATTTGAGAGTAATATTCGAATTATGGCAGTAGAACTTCGTTTTTGTGAAATTGTTTCGACATCAGAGGACTGCTCGTAGCTTGATCTATTTATAGGTGAATTTTAGGGTTCACGCGGCCCGCGTGAACCTTCGACCAAACCTTACGCGGCCCGGGTGGCCGCCTAGTCTATGCGTAGGCTTCATTGGTCACGAGTAGGGTTGCCAGGTGTATGCCACGTGGGACGGGAACGCTTATCCGGTCAACCCACATATTGACGCGGCCCGCGTAAGGCTAAGCTAACCCTTACGCGGCCCGCCTGAAACCCACAAATTATGATTTCTTAGTTTTCATGTACAGTGGTGTTTCAGGGGTTCGGGTTTTCACTTATAGGTCAAATTGGGATAATTTTGAGAGTCCTTACATCCTCCCCGCCTTATTTAAAATCTCGTCCTCAAGATTCACTGGAATAGGTGACGATACTTTCGCTTCATTTCCGATTCCAGCTCCCAAGTGTATTCGGGTCCTCGTTTCGAATCCCACTTGACTTTGACTAGCACTAGTCGTTTGTGTTTGAGAAACTTAATCTTCTTGTCTTCTATTTGAAGCAGTTTCTCTACGAACTTTAACTTTTCATTTACCTCTATATCCTGAAGAGGTACTACCAGTGATTCATCTGATAAACACTTCTTGAGATAGGATACATGAAATATGTCATGTACTCCAGCTAACTCTTCTGGTAGTTGTAAGCGATAGGCAACTGGTCCTATACGTTGGATCACTGAAAATGGTCCTACGTATCTTCGACTTAGCTTTCCTTTCTTACCAAACCGTACTACTCCTTTCCAAGGAGAAACTTTCAAGAGTACTCTATCTCCAACTTGAAATTCTAGTGGTTTGCGTCGATTGTCGGCATAGCTCTTTTGACGATCTCGAGCAGTTTTCAGTCTTTCCTTGATCTGAGTGATCTTGTCGGTGGTCTCTTGCACGATTTCAGGACCTGATAATTGACTTTCTCCTATTTCTGCCTAGCAAACTGGAGTTCTGCACTTGCGTCCATACAGTGCTTCGAATGGGGCAGCTTCAATGCTTGCATGATAACTATTGTTATAGGAGAATTCGATCAAAGGTAAGTGATCGTCCCAGTTTCCACCAAAATCTATCACACATGCTCGGAGCATGTCTTCCAGGGTTTGTATCGTCCTTTCACTTTGTCCGTCTGTTTGAGGATGATATGCCGTGCTTAAATTTAGTCGGGTTCCCATTGCTTCCTGGAAACTTGTCCAGAAATGCGAAGTGAAACGACTATCCCTATCTGATACAATGGAGAATGGAACTCCATGTAAGGATACTACTTCGTCTACATACAACTTGGCTAACCTTTCCATGCTAAAGGTTTCCTTCATGGGTAGAAAATGAGCTGACTTGGTTAATCGATCCACAATTACCCAAATTGCATCATTTCCTTTTCTGGTTTTGGGTAACTTTGTAACAAAGTCCATTGTTATGAGCTCCCATTTCCATACAGGCATTTCTAATTGTTGAAGTAGACCTGAAGGTTTCTGGTGTTCTGCCTTAACTTGTGAACAAGTAAGACACTTAGAAACATATCTAGCTATATCCTTTTTCATACCTATCCACCAGAAATTATTCTTTAAATCTTGGTACATTTTATTGTTACCAGGATGCATGGTATACCTAGATTTATGGGCTTCCTCTAAAATCTTATTTCTTAAATTTCCTTGTTTAGGTACTCAAATCCTTTTCTTATGGAATCTCCAAATTCCATCATTTCCTTGTTCTAATTTCTTTATTCTTCCTTTCATTCCTTCAGCATCATCCTTGATTGCTGTTTCCTGGACATTTTTCAGTTGTTCTATTAAATCTAACTGTAGATTTAATCTAAGAGCATGAACTCGTCGTTGTTTCTCATGATACTTACGACTTAAGGCATCTGCAACTACGTTTGCCTTTCCTTCGTGATATTGAATATTACAGTCGTAGTCGCTTAGTATTTCCATCCATCACCTCTGCCTCATATTTAATTCTTTTTGCCCAAATATGTACCTTAAACTTTTGTGATCCGTATAGACAGTAAACTTACTTCCATACAGATAATGTCTCCAAATCTTAAGGGCAAAAATTATGGCTCCTAATTCTAAGTCATGAGTCGTATAGTTTTCCTCGTGCTTTTTCAATTGCCTTGAAGCATACGCAATTACCTTTTTGCGTTGCATTAGCACACATCCTAAACCTAGTTTTGAAGCATCACAGTAAACCTCAAAATCCTCTGTTCCTTCTGGTAAAGCTAAAATTGGAGTGTTTGTTAACTTTTGCTTTAAAATCTTAAAGGCTTCTTCTTGCCTAGGTCCCCATTCAAACTTAACTGCTTTACAGGTTAGCTTAGTTAATGGTACATCTATCTTGGAAAAATCCTTAATAAAGCGCCTATAGTATCCAGCTAATCCTAAAAAGCTTCTAACTTCCGTAGCAGATTGTGGAACCTTCCATTTGGTAATTGCTTCTATTTTGGAGGGATCTACTTGAATACCTTCGTGGTTCACCATGTGTCCTAGAAATTGCACTTCCTGTAGCCAAAATTCACACTTCGAGAATTTGGCGTAAAGCTTTTCCTTTCTTAACAAGGTTAAAAGTGCATGCAGGTGCTGACAGTGTTCATCTTGGCTTTTGGAATAAATAAGTATATCGTCGATAAAGACAATTACAAATTTATCCAAATACGGTTTACAGATTCTATTCATCATGTCCATGAATGCTGCAGGTGCATTCGTTAGTCCAAAGGGCATGACTGTAAACTCGTAATGACCATACCTAGTTCTGAAAGCAGTTTTAGGTATGTCTTCTTCTTGTACCTTCAATTGATGGTATCCGGAGCGTAAGTCGATCTTAGAAAAATATCTAGCTCCCTGGAGTTGATCGAAAAGATCATCAATCCTAGGTAATGGGTATCGATTCTTAATTGTAACTTTATTCAATTCCCTATAATCGATACACATTCGCATCGAACCATCTTTCTTCTTTACAAACAACACTGGAGCTCCCCACGGGGATGAACTAGGTTGTATGAATCATTTGCTTAGTTATTCATCTAATTGCTTTTTCAATTCTAACATTTCGGTGGGTGCTAATCGATAGGGCGCCTTGGCTATCGGTGTAATTCCAGGAATTAGCTGAATCCTAAATTCTACTTCCCTGTCGGGTGGTAATCCCGGGAGTTCTTCTGGGAATACATCTGGGTATTCTGAGACTACTGGAATTTCCTTAAGTTCCTTTCCCTTTGTGTTAATGATTACTGAAATCATATACACTGTTGCCTTCTTTCTTGAATAACTGGCCAATTTCATTACTGAAATAAATTTCAGTGGCTTTCGTGGCTTATCTCCTGTAATTGAAATTACCTCTCCTGTGGGGGTACGAATTTCTATGGAATTTCTATCACAAAGGAATCGAGCATGGTTGGCTACTAACCAATCCATTCCTAATACGACATCGAATCCGGCTAATTTCATAGGTAACAAGTTTGCAGAAAATTTAAGACCTAAGAGTTCTATCTTTTCTTCTCGCAAAATCTTATCTATGTTAACAGAATTTCCATCTGTTGTTTCGACTGTAAAAATTTGCCTAAGGTTGGTTAAGGGTAAATTAAGATCTTGGCAGAATGAAGTATTGATAAAACTTTGGTTTGCACCAGAGTCAAATAATACTTTTGCCTAAACGTTGTGGACTAGTAACGTAACAGCTATCACATCTGGAATGAGTTCTGCTTCTTGAGTGGTCAGCTGGAATGCTCTTACGTTCTTGTTTGTAGCTCCTTCTGCAGGTTTAGCTTTGTTGTCAGCTGGTTTAACTAATTTCGGGCAGTCTGGCCTGAAATGTCCAGCTTCTCCACAGTTGTAGCAAACCGTTGATTTCTTCTTCCTGCAGTCTTCCTCTTGGTGTCCTGGAATTTTGCAAAAATTGCAATATCCCTTGCATCTTCCAAAATGCTTTCTTTTGCAGGAATTGCAAAATGGAACAGTGGAAGATTGTCCAGCTCCTTTTCTCCTGAAACTACTACGGTTACCCACACGGAATCCTTCGGTAATCTTTTGGGCTACTTCCTTTTTTCCGGCTTTCTTCACTTGTGCGTACCAGTTCGTCAGTTAGGGTGTTAGCTAATTCTACCGCATCGTCAATAGTGCGAGGTCTCACAGCTTTAACGATATTACGGATTTCGCCAATCAATCCCCAAATATAGCGGGAAATAAGCACCGGTTCTGGCGAAGCCAGGGTTGGTACTACTCTCGCACACTCGAAGAATGTCGAAGTATACCCTCGACAATCTACACCCATCATTCGATGGTTCAGGAACTTATTCGCCATTTGTTCCTTTTCATATTCGGGACACAATTTTCTTTCCATTAGCTGTTTAAATTCTTCCCAACTCATGGCATAGGCCATGTTTCTTCCTTTGGCTTGAAGTACCGTATTCCACCATTCTAGCGCCCCTTCTTTGAAAAGATGCGACGCATACATGACTTTGTCTTCCTCAGCACATTTACTTATCATAAGTATTGCTTCGGTTTTCTCCAACCAACGCAGTGCTGCAGTTGCCCCTTCATTGCCTGCAAATTCAGCTGGTTTACAAGCAAGAAATTCTTTGTAAGTGCAACCAGGCGTTGCAGCTTTCATTTTCATAGGGAGTGGGGCCTGCCGTGGATCATTATCGTTGTTAGTATGATTGCCACCTCCGTTTACACTATTACTGAAGTTATCTTCTTGGGTACGTTTACTAGGAATGATTTGTTGAGGTTCAACGGGTTTCTGGGCAGCAGCAAGGATTGCTGGAATAGCATTGGCTATTCCTTGAGCAACGATATTCTCGATATCTTGCCTAGTCATAAATTGATCTTCCGGATTTTGTTCAGATTGGTTCACTTCATTAACCGGTTCATTATTAGCATTTTCCATCTGGTAATTAATATATATATCAATTATTAGCATAAAATAAATAATAGCTATATGCAATAATCACACAATACAACATACGTATAGCCAAAATAGTCGATTTCTCATCGTCCATTTCTTTTTATTTTATATTATGCATCAGTACACACCGTTATCTTACAAAAGTTTTATTTGTAGGTTATTTTACAGACTTATTTTATTATTATTATTATTACTATTATACAATCACAGTTTCACCACCATCCTATTTCTGGGCACCTTAGAAGCGACGTTCCCTCTCGTCGTACTTCCAGGAGATCTGTTCTCCTACCTCCCGAATCCTATTTACTGCACCTATCAGCTCCTCGCCAAAATGGCGGAGTTCAGCTAAATTTTCATTACTCATTGGTGGGTTTGGTATAGGTTCTGGGTCGAACTGAGGGAAAAAGATATAAGGATTATTGAGGAGGTTTTGAAACTGCCAGTCATTAGTCCACCACTCGTCCATTCCTAGAGGTTGGGTGTGGATCAAAGGTTCTAGGATGGCTGGTTCCAAATTTATTGGAAGTTGAGTTTCAGCAGGATAAGGGTAGAGGTTGGTGTTGACAAGTTTAATGATATCACAGCTTGCCAATATGCGATCTAATTCTTCCTGTAATGGCAACTCCTCAACTTGCTTAGAACTTTCCCCAATTTCTATTTCCGTTGGTCTAGAACCTTCCCCCATCTCGATCCCTTTTCCTTTATCCATGGGATTCTCTATTTTGGGAATTTTCCTAGTCGCTGGTTTCCTCCTGCGTACACGTCTCCAGCCTACAAATCTTCTTCTTTTCTTAGGCTTTGATTTCTCCGGAGGTGGAGCTTGAAATTCCATAGGTTCTTCCACATCGGCTATGTAACCAGTGAAGTCATTGGAAACTTCTATTTTCACCGGATAAAGATTGAGATTCTGAAGGGCTTCAGATAGCTCATTCATGCTGTTTAGCATATATGAAAAAATGCACACAAAATGCTAAGTTAAAATTTTATAATAAAATTTCACAAAAAACATTCAAGTATTTATTGCATATCGTGTGACTTAATTTAATACAATGGACAACTGAAAATTAAAACATACTAGGGTTTATTATAACTTATTTATTTACTGGGTAAAATTTTCTTTTGGAGTTTCTGGCTTGTAGATGATATAGGTGCTAATACTGGGTCATGGTATTTAAAGGTTAGCATTTACTGCTATAATTGCTAACATATAGAGATCTGCCCATTTTTCATCTAATTTGTCTTCCCATGGTGGGTTACTGCCTAATTCCTGGGTTTCCTGATTAACCCTCACTTCTTTTGGTTGTGATTTCTTCATTTTCTCCTGACTTTTTCTAATAATCTGACTTCTTCTTTTAGGAGAAAGTGGGTTCTCAAACTGTGCCTTACGGAAAAATATTCCTTCCTCAATATTTACTGGGTATTTTGAGGATGATGATCCCTTATCTTTCAGTGAACTATCTATTTTATGATAGATGTCTGAAAGTCTTTGCTTACCCATACTGTAAACAAATAACCAAATAATAAAACACGTAATCACCAAATGGCAATCAGTAAAAATTAAGTATTTTCTTAAATACTTAATTGGCTTAAATCAGTGGCTCTGATACCACCTTTTCCTGTCACGGCCCCCGCCCCGGTTTGACCCGGTCAGGAGCCGCGGGACAGGAACCCGTGGTATTTGATTGATGTGACAGCGGAAGATTTTAACAGGATCTTTTAAAAACTTGAAATGCCTGATTATTTTATTTCATAATTCGGGATAAACCCCGTAATTTACAATAGAGGAATTTTACTAGGAAATTCCCTGATTTATTAAAACATGTTTATTCATTTTAACTGAGCCACCTCTTCAAGCTTGTTAGTGCTCCGTAGCACTAACTTTCCTTGATTTACAGCAGGTCGCCTGAAACATGTTTTAAAAATATTTTGTCAGCGGGGAAATACTGGTGAATCATTCATTTTGACAAAATGACACATAGTTATGAATTACAGCATAAGAGCGATTACAATGGTTTTTATCTTATTTTTATCTGGCGCCGTGTCACCTGGTGACGATGGTCATACCACTATTGGGTCCCACCCCAAGTAGTGACGTTTATCACTGTTAGGATTTATTAGCCTAACCCGTGAGAAATTAGTAATGTGCACAATACCCCACTAGCCAGTGATTCAAGATAACCATGACTTAATCCCTGTAATTATAACTTTTGAAAATGGAGTATTGTAAAACATTTGATAAAAAGAGAATGACTCACATTGCATATTTATACTGGCAGAGTTTAGCCTACTGATTAGCCTAATAACCTAATTTAAATAACAATGCACACGAACGAGGTCAGTAACTAATACAACATTTACGATAACTCACGAGATTAAAACCTTCACAACGAATGACAAAGTGCAATACTTAAGCATCCATCGAATTCACGACGAATGACAAAGTATAAACCCAATTTGAGCAGCACTTAAACATTCATCGGATAGTTTCAATCGATCGGACATTGAATCGTAGCAGCGATCGAGTTAATACCCGGTATCGTAGCAGCGCCTCGCTAATTTGAGAGTAATATTCGAATTATGGCAGTAGAACTTCGTTTTTGTGAAATTGTTTCGACATCAGAGGACTGCTCGTAGCTCGATCTATTTATAGGTGAATTTTAGGGTTCACGCGGCCCGCGTGAACCTTCGACCAAACCTTACGCGGCCCGCGTGGCCGCCTAGTCTATGCGTAGGCTTCATTGGTCACGAGTAGGGTTGCCAGGTGTATGCCACGTGGCAAGGGAACGCTTATCCGGTCAACCCACATATTAACGCGTCCCGCGTAAGGCTAAGCTAACCCTTACGCGGCCCGCCTGAAACCCACAAATTCTGATTTCTTAGTTTTTCATGTATAGTGGTGTTTCAGGGGTTCGGGTTTTCACTTATGGGTCAAATTGGGATAATTTTGAGAGTCCTTACACTAAGACACACTAAACTACTAATCGGCAAGTGTACCGATCGACTCTAGTATAGCTAATGTAAGTCCGGATATCGAACCAACGAGACTCTAATTAATTACGCTAATTACTCTATTTAGACTAGACCGACACGGACTGAACTATTTTGTATGTTTTAAGGGGGGGGGGGTTTCTAAAAATCCTAAGAAAGCAATTAAACTAAATTAATTAACTAAATTAACTAGAACGAATTACTGTGGACTTTACTCAGATGGTGGAAATACTACCTAGACTCAAATCCTGGTTGCTTTTAGTTATGGATTTTATTTGAAAGTTGATTATTATGGACCGGGATCGTAAGATGCTAAACCTCTCGAGTTACCAACTAAGCTTCCTAACCCTTCTCAAGAATACATTAGGGCACCCTAAAGGCTGTTATGATTACCGGTAAATTAGACTCCTTGTCCGGGCATCTAATGATTTATGAAAGTACCCTACAAGACTCTCTCTGTTTCAGGACTCAAGTCAAGGATAAACTTGGGTTCTTAACTTGACTTGTTAGACAGCAGCTAATAGGTTGACTTCCTAAAAAGGACCCACCTTACGGTTTAATCGCTTAGACCTAACAATAACCTCGCACCTGTCAGCTATTGAGGGTTAGTAGAACACTTGACTTTATAAGATTACCGAATATTGCTTTTAAGGTTTATTGGCCAATTTAACCCTAAAGATTCACGATTTATTATGTGATATCGCCAGTCACCAAAATCTAGAACCTAACACAACTCTATTATGTGATAAAGACCGTCACCAAGAATTATGTAAAGCAAGAAACGATATTCAAACACAATCAAGCATGCATACACATCTAGCTAATAATCAAATCGCCTACAATACATAAATAAATCCATAAAAATCCAAACTTTAGCAACCAATCATCTTTTCTAGGTAGTTAAACAATTTAGCCGATCATAGTCATGGAAACAAACGCAAACATAGTATTTTTAAAGAAACGAAACATGGTCAAAAAGAAAGAAACACAAAGGAAGACACCCGGATGTAAAAGAGACGACCTGGATGATTCTCTGAACGTCCGACCTTCAACCGACAGCTCTGATTGCTCAAAAACGCTCCTATTGCAGCTCCAAGATCGCCCAAAGTCTCCTTGATTTGTAAGTTAGGGTTTAATTGATGTTTAATATGCTTAAATACATTCTGCAACTCAAAACCATACACAGCTCGAAGAATTCTGACGATTTTACTCTCTCGACGGGCGCGAGAGAGATATGTGTGTGAGTCGCGGCCCGCCACCGCCCAAATGACAAATTCAAAACTTTTAAGTCTCTCGCCAGGCTCAAGAGACTCCTTTTACTTAGTCGCGGCCCGCCAGAGACCATTTTTCCAGAATTATCAATTCGTTTCAGCATCCGAGCTCTCCAACACGTTCCAGGACTTGACTTTTTCATGTTTTCACTCGTTTTACTCAATTTCCAACAGTTTTAAACGTTCAAGACCTGGAAACGCAATTGGATCAACAGTATGCAAATTCTAACGAAAACTAAACTAAATCTAACGGAAAATTATACAACCTGTACACGAATAAAGGATGTATTTTACAATACATCAGCATTATTATTATGCCACCGTTTTAATTATTTTCTAATCTAAGTTCATGTTATTATTAACACCAAGTTAACTTAGCTCTCGTCTATCAAAGATAATTTATTCTTTCATTATGCAAAATCTAAGGATTTTCATCTATAAGTGAAACCTGTTTCATTATATTACTAGGCATTCATCCGAATACGTAATCTAATCAAGTTCTACATACAAACTAGTAGACAAAATGATTTCACTTAGACATTTTAACGAACATCTTGTGGGCGAGATTTTTATGCATTTTTTATCATGTTTATGATTAACTTTTTAACCAAATTTTAACATCAAAATCACGCCTTCATGTCTAGTGTTCATGAACTACATCTAGAACTTGCATCATATCTTCAAATTTCATAAATTTAACACTCTAATTCAAGTGTTCATCCTATGATCATAACACCCACTTAGCACCTACATGATTAGTTAACCGAACACTAATTCATGGTACTAAATCAACAAGTTTACATCTAGGGTTTGTTCCTAGACTTGTACTCATGTCAATATCACTCATACATTCAACATTCACTCTAGAATTTTCGATTATGAGTGTTCATCACAAATTCAAGATATCACCAAATGACAAAATTTGACATACATTGTGATTCCCTAGCTTAGGTTATCACGAATTTAGTTAAAGCCCCAAATTCTTAGCTCGATTTCACTTGATTTCGATTAATTTGATGAGTTTAGGGTTTTAAGAAGAAGAACCATTTTCTCCTGTGTATATGTCGACCAGAACACACACATATGTGTGTGTTTTGGTTTTGATTTATCTTTAATTAAAACTTCTTTCACACCTGCCCCTTTTAGTCCCTCTAGTTTCAAAGGTTATTAAAAGGGTTACTAATTCAAGTTTCTTTATCGTTTTAGAAAAACACATAACTAACTAGGTTAATTATTCCTAGTTATTTTATCATTGGTTATGACCAATTCATGTTTATATATATATATATATATATATATATATATATATATATATATATATATATAAGGTCATGATTTAGGAAAAACGGTGAAAAGTGTGAGAACGGTGAGAACGCTTATGGATCGTCCGATCAAAACAATCTATGGACTAGATTGACGCGGTAGCGTTTTCGTAAACAACATCAATTTTATTAAGCGGACGCGCTTCATTAAGGGTAAAAAGGGTAAAACATCCTTTCATACATAAAACCATTGAAATATAAAACGCCAAGTAAATACAAAACGGCAATTTTATTACTGGGTAGTTTTTTCTGTGTTTTAGTTAAGGTCTTAGCCTACAAAAATGCCATAAAATGTAAAACACCATAAAAAATAAACGCCAAGTCTGAAAGATGGGACGTGTTACAGACTTGACAGATAAAGCTGAGCAAAACCAGATACTTTGTTAATTGCATTTATTGTTATAATAATATCCCGCCTAAACTACGCGCCAAAAACATTCTATAAAGAGAAACGTCTCAGCACCTTTCGTTGATCACACCAAAAAAACACAAACACAAATGGTTCCTAAATACCACTCACTGTAAAACGCCAAAAAGTTAGAAAAATCAACAATGCAAACATCGTTTCTTGGATACTTGGTAATGTTCTGCATGAATGGTTTGTTAGGTGAGGGGGTAAGATTTTGCTGCATGAGATGGACAAATTTCAAGAAAAAGAGACTGATGACACCGATATGTCATTTTGTCTTATTTGTTCTTGAAGAAGGTTTGGATGAGGAGATGAGACCGATCCCCGTGTAAATGCTACTTTGGCCTGGATGATGATAATCAAGATGATGGGCAAATAGCATCCACCCACATGGCGTCGATCTATGTCTCCAACATCCACAAACCCACTTCAACACACGAACAACAAAAAACCATACCAAAACCAAAACGCCATTTATTTGTGACAGTTCTTGTATTTTCAAAAGAAGAAAAAGACTAATGACAGTGAAGATTTGGAAGATAAATTGCATCTATTTTTTTATTTTCTTTTTCTGTTATTTGTTATGTAATTCTCTAAAAAATATATTAAAACGCCAAACGGGCAAATGCTTGTGAAACACCATCATGCCATAAAACGTCCAAACTACCAAACTATAATAAAATTACTTTAAACAAGTATTATTATAATATATCTAAAAAAAGTATAGAACAATGTGCAAGAGAATATAACAAAGTGCCATCTTTATCTAAACGCCATTGAAAATACAAAACGCCATAATTACAGCCATAAAAGATGGGACGTGTTGCTGCCATAAACAGATGAAGCTGAAACAAAAACAAAAACAGTAACTACAAACAGTAAAATGAAGTGACGGAAACATTATTACTAACATTTATTATATTAAAAGTCACTACATGGGAAATTGAATTTATTTATCTTTTCAAAACGCCATAATTACCTGTCACTTTATAGGACTGCATCCATACATGGCGGGAAAACAAAGTTATTATAAAAGTAGAACATGTAAACACAACTTAACACGCCACACCTTCAAACGAGATGATGGCGTTATATGCCAATGCAAAATATGACGATGATGAATCTGAAGAAAGTGATGAACAAAGCGACGGGTACATCTCTGATATATTCCCATACACAGAAGACTATTAGTTTTTTTCATTTCGTCTTGTTGTAATCTTATGAAAATATTAATGAATCGTAATGAATTATTAATAACGCCACGAACACCAAAAAATGACCTAGGAAACGCCATAACGCCAAAAAAACTATCTATGTGACACTAAAACAATTAATTCAACGAGACAGATAAAAAAACAGTAAAACGCTATGTAATTAATGAATCTAATTAACGCCAAAATAATCTTAGACTCAAAAAATGAAGCAGCATGTGACGCACGAAATTAGGAAAAAAGAAGATTAAAAAGACAAAAAAGCCCCTCGCACCCTGATTATATCCTGGGCCACGTGTTCTATCAGGATGCGTTCTCACCGTTCTCACACTTTAGGGCGTTTTCTCCTGATCCCGTTTCTCTCTCTCTCTCTCTATATATATAATTTTATATTTTTGGGGTGTTACAGAATATTATGTGGATAGTATATATATAAAACTGAAGATTACATATGAAAATCACAATCCTCTTAATTCTGATTAATCGTTAATCCTTACCCCACCGGCCGACTAGCGCCTAGCGATTCTTACAACACTGCTCGATCCCATTTATTTGCAAAGTATTTCAAGTTGACAATGAGTTCTCATGATAAAAATAGGCCATTGTTAAATGCCTAAATCAATGTTTCATAAAAGTACCATGAGTTCTGCATATTTTGATACGGAAAACGTTCATATTTAATAACCAAGTAACCAAATCCTGAATTAGTTGATTTGGTTTGGTTCAGATCTTTAGGTAGTTTGAACAATTTAACCCATCGAGAGAGGGCACCTAAATCAGCCGATTTATTATATTAATATGAAGATTGAAGACTCCTAATGGGGCAATGTTTTCCATAGTTCTCAAAAAAGATTGAACCCAATCGGAACAACCAAACTCCTCTAGCAGCACACAATGGGATTTTTTTTATGAATCCCGTTCTACTATGTTGTTAAAAGAAAGTAAAGTTCTTCTATAGAAACACGATCCCTTTTCAAAACCTCAAGAGACCATCGGCAAAGGTCACTCATGGTGTCTCACTTGCAAAGTTGCAATTATACCATTACTAGCTTAGAACCCCGTGTTTTACCCGGGTTGCATAAATTTAATTTTATATAATAAGCAATATAGTTATATCTTTAAAATACCGTGTGTATTGCAAGAGTTAAATAAATATAATATAATCGATTAACACATACTGTCGTCAAGATATGTATTTAAATGATGAATTCGGTGTACTATTTACTTATTAAATTTTAATTTGTTTTTTTATTTATTATTTGGTTAGAAACACGTGTATTACACGTGGTAGAACCAATGAAATATTAGATGATTACAAATAAGCAGTAAAAATAAAAGAAATAACCAAAAATAAGAGAGATCCGTGAAGTTTGTGATTTAATATTATTTTATTATTTGTGTATCCTATTAAATATTAAAAAATAATTTAACTAAATTTAATTTAATGAGAGTAAAAATTTATATATTTGCCTGGTTCTAAAAAAAAAAAAAAAAACCTTCTTCTATCTCCTACGAAGAAGGAGAAAATACAAATTATATATATTATTATTAATCCAAAGTTTGATAAAAAAGTTATTATCCTTATCTAAATTTTAAACTATTGTTTAATAGGAAAAATAAATTGTAAAATAAGATAAGAAAACTATTAATTCAAAGTTTGATAAAAAAATTATTATTTTTATCTAAATTATATTTATTTAAACTATTGTTTAATAGAAAAAAATTTGAAAAATAAGATAAGGAGACACCAGAGATTGACAGGTGTCAATTTTTTTTCATTTATTAGTATAGAAAGATTCCTAAATAAAAAAGTATTGTTTGTTTTGTTGTTTTATTTAATACTTTGAAGGGTGCTCGTATCATATGGCAGCGAACACAGATATTGCGGGGGGTGTGCGCAGTTCAATTTATAGCCTTAATCGAAGCTAAAACCAAATTCATCGGTTAATCTATTTTATTAGTCAATTAGTTTTCGATTAATAGGTTCGGTTTATCTAGTTATAAACACCAAATACACATAAAAATACACAAGAAAATAATTATAAATAATGTACACAAAATCACCCAAACATGGGTGTATGGTAGGGTGAGCAGAAAACCGAAATAACCGAACCGTAACCGAAATAACCGACAAAACCGAACCGAAACAAAAACCGACGGTTCGGTTTTCAGATTTTTAATAACCAAAAAATTCGGTTAGGTTTTTAGATAACCATTTTCAATAACAAAAAAAAACCGAACCGATAAGTTACAATCCATATATTTATAAGTTTAAGTTGTTTAAATGTTTAACCCAATGCTAGTAGAAATGATTAATTTTATTCTTGAATGTTAAGTGTTTATAATAAAAAACATTACATGTTTATTTATAATTGAAGTAATTTATTTATTAACTACAAGAAATAACAAAATTTTATATAAAAATTAAATGATATTATAAAAGAAAATGTTTTAATAAAAACTTTATAGAAACATAAAAATAGATTAGAATGTTAGGTTTATGTAAAGAATATTAATTAAAGGAGTTAACTATAATAACTTAAATGTAAACATATAATAAAAATTCTTATATTTTAAATTATACTTTATATTTTTTTGAATCTTACATAATTTTGTTCCAAAAACCGAAATAACCGAAAAAACGAACCGAACCGACATAAAAACCAAAAAAAATCGAAACTGAACGGTTTTAGAAAGCCAAAAACTGACATTTCGGTTTCGATTTTGATTTTACCCAAAAACCGAACCGAACCGAACCGTGCACACCCCTAGTGTATGGTCAAAATGTCAAAATATATATTTACATATATATTCCTTAACAATTCTATGGACTTTGGACACTTGAACAAATATTTGGACAAATATATATAATTAGAAAGAAATATATATAATTACTACAATTAATGGAAATTATACAAAAATCGGACAAGTGATAAAATAAATATATATATATATATATATATTTAACAAGCATGACAAAATATATATATTATAAACAAACATAAAAAATATATTATTTGTAAGAAATATAATTCCAGAATGTATAAAAGTTATAAGAATTGATTTTTGAATAATTAATATCAAAATATATAAGTATTTATATTTAAATAAATGTATACTTGCCTAAGTATACTTATACTAAAAATAATATTGAAAATATTATTTAACCATTTACTTTCATTATTTTTGAGAAATAATACAAGTATACAAACATGAGGACAAGTTAAAAATAAATTATTTTTAACACATATCATTTTTAAATTCTATATATGTATATATATTTTGAGAATAAAAATATATATATAATTACAAATAACAAATACAAAACTATATATATATATATATATATATATATATTTGGGGATCGCTAGAATGAGAACCACTCCCAGTTATGAGAACCATGAGAACCACTTTCTAGCCCTTTGATCAACTTGATGGATAGATGAGATTAAAAGTTACAAAAATTAATATTAAATGGTTTTTGTCTTATTATGTCTTTAATATTATAATCCAAAAGGGTAATTTAGTAAAATAACTCTATTTTGTCTTTTTATCTTTATTGTTTTTTATTAGTTTTTTGTTTTATTATATTATTACTTTTTTTTAAACATAACTTTTTTATTAAAAACATTTTAAAATTCAGATTATTTTTAACATTTTTTATAATTTTTACAATTTAAGTTTTACGTTAAACTTTTTACGTTTTACGTTTTTTTGACGCGCCGTTTTTACGCCGGGTTTTTTCAAGCGTCGTTATTTTAACACGCCGTTTTTTTACGCGCCGTTTTTTACGCGCCAATTTTTCAACGCCGTTTTTTTACGCACCGTTTTTTTAACACCGTTTTTTCAACGCGCCGTTTTTTACGAGCCAATTTTTTAACGCCGTTTTTTACGCGCCAATTTTTTACGACCCGTCTTGCGCCCGACTTTTTCACGCGTCGTTTTTTCAACGCGCCGTTTTTTAACGCCGTTTTTACGCGCCGTTTTTTCAACGCGCCGTTTTTACGAGCCAATTTTTTAACGCCGTTTTTTCAACGCCATTTTTTACGCCGTTTTTTCAACGCCTGTTTTTTAACGCCGTTTTTTACGTTTTACTAAAAAAAATTACGTTTTACGTTTTACTAAAAAACTTTTTACGCTTTACAAAAAACTTTTTACGGTTTACATAAAACTTTTTACGTTTTACGAAAAACTTTTTACGTTTTTACGTTAAAAAGTTTACATTTTACGTTAAAAAGTTTACGTTAAACTTTTTACGTTTTACGTTAAAAACTTTACGTTTTACGTTAAAAAGTTTACGTTTTACGTTTTACGTTTTTACGTTAAAATATTTACGTTAAAAACTTTACGTTTTTACATTAAAAAGTTTACGTTTTTACGTTAAAAGTTTACGTTTGACGTTAAAAAATTTATGTTTTACGTTTTACGTTAATTTTTTTAATCTTTTTACGTTTTACGTGAAAATTTTTACGTTTTACGTAAAACTTTTTACGTTTTACGTTAAACTTTTTTACGTTTTACGTTTTACTTTTTAAACTTTTTACGTAAAACTTTTAACGTTTTACGTTAAACTTTTTACGTTTGACGTAAAAAACCAACAACAACAAAACAAAAGTGTATCTCGAAAAAAAAACGGGGTTTGGCTCAGATTTTTTCCGCTAATTAAAAGGCTGCAAAGTGGGGTTGCGGGTTCAAAAACCTACCCTCCACCATCGTTGCCGCGCCATCGTCATCAAAAATCTAGTTTTTTTTTTTTTTGCATCATCGCCGCCCAAATCAAGCATATCAAAACCAACAGATTCAACAATTTCAACCAAGAACTGTTGGTTCCAAAAATTCAACCTTTGAATACATTTGTTCAATCAAATTCCAAACTTCAATCTTCATTTAAATCATAGATCAAAGAAACAGGGGCATTCAAAAATCACTATCCAAAACATTCCAAATTACTTTTGTGATTCGAAATCACTATCCAAAAAATCAGTGTTCGAATCTAGCAAAAAGCACCAACAAAACCCAGCAAAAACCCACAAACAGATCAAAAAGCACCAACAGATCAAAACCAACAACAAGAAAATACCAACAGATCAAATAACAACAGATCTAAACCCACAAAATTCAAACCCACATTTTTTAACAGATCAAACCAAAAATTCAAACTCACAAAATTCAAACATGCATCTGGCTTCACCGGCTCAGCCACCGCCTCCCCCCCCGGCCTCAACCACCATCCCCAACGCCACTGCCACCAACCCCAACGCCACCACCACCAAACACCAGTCACAAAGGGGGCGGCGGAGAGGAAAGGGAGGTAGAAGATGCCGCCGGAGAGCAGCCACCACCACCGCCTGTCGCCGCTGCAGACGGCCGCCGGAACAACGGCGCCTCCACCGTCGTTTCTCCCTCTCTGCCCTCCGATCTCTTTCCGCCGATGGTGAGGAACCCGGTTGTGTCCGCCGGTTAATAAACAGGGGGATGGGCTAAGGTGTTTGGGGGTGTCTCACCGGTTAACCGGCGCCGGTGAGGAACCCGGTTGCTGGCCGGAAATCGTCGAGAAAGAGGGGCCAACCGGCATCACGTACGCCACCACCAAACGGTGGTGGCCAACCGTTTTACCCTAGAAATGGGAGTTTGATTTTGGGATTTTGATTTTGGGATTTACCGGAGAAATGGTTGGTTTGAGTTTTGATTTTGGGATTTTAAAGAAAATGATTCAAGAGAGAGAAAGTCTCTGCAACTTTAAACACAGACAAATGACATAGGAGAGAGGAGAGAGGACAGAGACAATAAATGGATTTGATATTTGGGGTAAATGACCATAGTACCCTTTGAGTTGTCATATTATGATTGGTTGAAAGTGGTTCTCATGGTTCTCATAACTGGAGGTGGTTCTCATTCTTGCGGCTCCCTATATATTTGTAAAATATATATTAACAATTCATGAACATATACATCTAAAACACAACAAATACATAAGACAAGATGGTTCAACTTGTACATAATAAATCACAAGTTAGGTGATTAACATACGTAGAACATTTATAGGTTACGTCGCAAATCAAGAAGGAACTGGCGAAGTTTGAGACGCACGAAGATGCACTACAGTGAGTTCATGTCCCCACTTTTAAACATTTTCTTATTTTCTAAACTTTGGGGAAAATATATGTAGGAAAATATATGTACAATGGTATGTTAAAAACTAAGGAATGATACAATAGATCATGTGCGAGTAGGGTATACGTAAACACCATTAATCGAAGTTTAGACCGAAGAAATAAGGTTAGATTTAGCAGGTATTGGCAGCCTCACTCTTGGTCCACGTATACCCATACAGAAGAGTGCTTTTGGGTCACAGTCGAAGGTTAATCGATGTATAAATCGCCTAGGTTTGGATGCTTCCTATGTTGTCACACATGTTAATGTCCTCACGAAACATTAGCGATCTCTATTTCCTTACGCATTACATCTTATTACATTTTCTTTTACAATTACATACCATATTTCATACAAATACAACTCATACATTTTATACAAAATAACTGCCTGATTACACACCAACTTTGTTAACGATTTTCAAACTTACATGTATTTCAGGAAATTAGTGGAAGCTTTGAAGATTACGTTTCAAGAAGTCACGTGTCTACACTCCATGCCACCTTTTGAAAGATTTGTTCGTTATATCTCGCCTTCTTGCGGCAATATAGGAAACAAAACCTTAATCTTTTAAATTTGGAACTATGTTGTAAACTTTTAAACCATTATCTTTTGAAGTGATGTAAACACTTTACTTAAACTATGTTTGAAACTTGAAACAATGAATGCATTTGGAGTTTGTTTTATTCATGTAGTATGTTTACTTATTCGTATGCAATGAGAATCGATCACGATCACACCTCGCGCTTCCGCCTCTGAGCGGGTGTGACAGATTGGTATCAGAGCTTCGATTGTAGTGAACCAGGATTCTTTCTCGAGTCCAGTCTACAATCCCTAGGATCCTCTCATGAAAATAATTTTTACAAAAAACAAGATATTTTCATAGCATAAAACATTTTGCAAAGCCCACTACATAAACTTATTTTACAAAAACAAAACGAGGACAATTACGTGACTTACACTACACAAAAAGTAGACGTAGAAACTTAAGTTACTCCACATGATACAAATAGGATAACTTAAAATGAACCAACGTGCTACTTACATTGTGTGTGTATATATATATATTAAGTAAAAATAATTAATATATATACATATGTCATAATTTTTATTTTATAGGTCTGCATGTCTTCATCAGAGAGCAGTGGCTTATCGAACGAGCACGACCCCATGGAGCTCGTCTCCGACGATGAGATAGGACCAGTTGAGGAATTTTTCACCCCCAACACCGATTCTGATCCCAATGAGGATCCTGACTTCATGTCCGATGATGATGATCTAGACGACTTCCAGCCCTTTGCCTTACCTGACTTCGCTAACGATGACATCCCTCTGGAGGATGACGTTCTTGCCCTACCCATACCGATACATGACCAGCTTATCATCGGGCATCCCGATGGCGAGCACATCATTGAGCCCCTACCCATCCCTGCTATCCCACTTACGGCGATCCCTCTGCAGGATTCGCCATTTGGACCTAGACGACGGCGATGAGATTTAGGTGTTCCATGTAGACCACCCCGATGAGGACCTTGGAGGCGGGGAGGTCTTTGACATTGCCATTCTGGAGGTTGCGTCACCAGTAGTTTCAGTGGTGGACTCTCGAGCGTCTGTTACTTCGTCTGCATTACGGGTCGTTGGCCTGGAGGCGTATCCTGCCGATGACGCCTCTTCTGCCAACCCCGTTACACCTACACCCACATCTACTCCCACCTCCACACCCCCCCAGTTCGTACCTCTAACGATGAGCCCTTGTAGTCCCTTATTCCTGATGGACCTACTAGTTGGATACGACGCATGCGGTTTGCCTCGATCCGATCTCACTTTCACCCCACCGATGAGGCAAAGCCTTCAGGATACCCCCATGTACATCCTCATGAGACGAGCACACACCATCAGCCGTCTCGGCCATTTCCACCATCACCACCACTTGTCATGCCTCCATCTGACCCGTACCATCCCTCTCATCACTCTGGTTATACACGAGATGATCTCCTCCTATCCCTCCAGCTCCAGGTTGAGATCCTTTGCCAAAGGATCTACGACCTCGAGAAGGAGTCAGATGCTAGACGACCACCCCCACCAGTTACACCACCACCACCATCTTCACCACCACCACCAGCATCACCACCATCACCCATTCACATGCCTGCTGATGATATCCCTGGTCTGGTTCCGCTACTTGAGCAGCAGGTGAGCTTCCTACTCCGCCGAGTTCATGAACTCGAGGAGGAGGCAGCCCACCTTCACAGCCTAGCTTTCCCTACACCCCCATCATCTCCCCCAACACATTAGGTTTCTTTTGCAGGTACTTATGCACGGTGAGCCATGCCATTTTTGGATATGAAGACTAGAAGCCGAGTTTTGAAGACAACTTGAAGACCTAGATCGCCAAATGTGAAGGAAGATATTTTTGCCACTATATGTATTGAACTTGTATGATTGGGTGATGTAGCCTAAGTACATTTTTGTTTCCTTTACAAACAATCATGTAACAAGTTGCCTTGATATACAGAAACTTGGTGATTATCTTTAAGACACATGATTATTTATTTGTTTATGCATACCTATTTGCTTGTTTGAATTGATTTATATGTTTGGTGGATTGTTTGGTTGCATATATATATATATATATATTTAATAGAAAGAATGGTGGTTGTTTAATAAACACCTAATTATTATTGTGTTATGTTTTGGAAGATCATGCCTCCCAGAAGAGTGATTAACACTAGGGGAATGGATCAACCTCCACCCCCGCCAATGCCGAGGACTGCTGAAGAGCTAAACTCTCTTCCCGAAGAAAGAATTTCTGAAGCTATCACCCAGTACGAGGTGAACCGTGCCGAGCACAGTGGCGGCACGGGAGGTTCTAGTGGACACGGTCACGGAGATTCATCTGGAATGAACCTTATTCCAGGTAACATTAAGTTGATTTGGTACAACTTAAGGAACTCATTTTATAACCTATTCATGAGTTTCATTATTTGCTCATTCATGAATCGGTTGTGTGAATTTCAGGATGCACATATAAGCAGTTCTTAGACTACAAGCCACTGTACTGCGACGACACTGGAGGTGCAGTGGCTTTCGTGCGTTGGACTGAGAAACTGATTCAACCATCCGGATGGGCAAGTGATCAACAAGTTACTTTCGTTACTGGTCTGTTTGTCGATGAGGCCCTCACATGGTGGAACCTGCAAGTGCAGACATTAGGTGATGATGCAGTGTATGGTATGTCGTGGGATAACTTGAAGGAAAGAATGAGGGAGAAGTACTGCTCCCGAGCTGAACTCCAGAAGCTGGAACCTGAATTCTAGAACTTTTTTTCTTGGTTGGTGCGGACATCGTAGGGTACACACAAAGGTTTCACAATCTTTCGTGTGTGATTCCCTATCTCGTGACTCCAGAATTCAAGCGCATCGAGTGCTATATCTGGGGATTGGCTCCTGAAATCCATAGTTTGGTGACATCGGCAAACCCCACAACAATTACTCATGCTGTAACTCTGGATGTCAGCCTCACTGAAGATGCCGTTAGAATGAAGAAGTTGTCATTGAAGATAACTGAGAAATTAGAAACACATGCCGAGTCTTCTGATTCGTAGTTTGATGACATCAGCAAACCCCGCAACAATTACTCAGGCTGTAACTCTGGTCCAACAACAACAAGAAGCAAGACACTAATCTGCCTTGAGAGGCGAAGACATTTGCTGCTGCAAAGGATACTGGGGCTAAAAAGTACCTGGGCGATCTGCCCAAATGTGACAAGTGCAAGTACCACCATCTGGGTGCTTGCCGTGTGGTGAAGTGTGATAAATGTGGGAAGTTGGGACATCGTACTGAGAACTGTTGGGGAACGGGAAATGGAGGTGGCAATGGTAATGGAAACCGAAATGGAGATGGAGCGGGAAATAATAATGGAAAGGTAATGGTAACGATAATGGCAATGGGAATCGAAATGGGAACAGAAATGGACGAGGTCAAGGTTGCTATGGCTGTGGTAGTAAGGAATACTACAAGAAAGAATGCCCGAAAGGAAACAACGCTCAAGGTAGAGCTTTTGTCATAGGAGCAAGGAACGCCCGTGAAGCCCCTAACATGGTCACCGGTACGTTTCTCGTTAACAATCACTTTGCATCCATACTGTTTATCACTGGTGCTGATTTTAGTTTCATGTCTGTGGAATTTAAAAATATACTCGGAGTTGAATCTAGTAGGTTAGACATTCCTTACTCGATAGAACTAGCTGGTGGTAAACTTGTCGAATCGGGAGAAGTCGTTTAAGGGTGCTTATTGGAACTTGGCGAACGGAAATTTAGCATCGATCTCTTACCCGTCCAGTTGGGTAGCTTTGATGTTGTGGTTGGCATGGATTGGCTATCCAAGAATCAAGCTGAGGTTATCTGCCACGAGAAGATTATTCATATCCCACTTGCGAATGAGGAAACTCTCATTGTGCACGGAAAGAAGCACGACACGCCCTTACGAATCATCAACTATATGAAAGCTTAAAAGTGTTTGCGAAAGGGATGCGTTTCCTTTTTGGCTCATGTGGTTGACAAGAAGGTTGAGGATCCGAAGCTTGAAGATATTCCTGTGGTGAAGGATTTCCCCGAAGTCTTCCCCGAAGTCTTCCCCGAAGACTTGCCGGGATTACCTCCACAACGACAAGTTGAATTTCGCATTGATTTGGTATTGGGAGCTGCGCCCATGGCAAAGGCAACTTATCGACTTGCACCATTCGAGATGCAAGAATTATCCACGCAACTTCAAGAGTTGTTGGATAAAGGATTCATTAGACCAAGCTTCTCACCTTGGGGAGCTCCAGTGTTGTTCATGAAGAAAAATGATGGAACTTTCAGGATGTGTATCGATTATAGAGAGTTGAATAAACTCACTGTCAAGAATTGGTATCCGCTACCAAGGATTGACGATTTATTCGACCAATTGCAAGGATCAAGCTTTTACTCCAAGATAGACCTCAGGTCTGGTTATCACCAGTTGAGGATTCAAGAGGAGAGCATATCAAAGACAACATTCAGAACTCGTTATGGGCACTACGAGTTTCTTGTTATGCCATTCAGACTGACGAACTCACTGGTGGTATTCATGGATTTAATGAATCGCATGTGCAAGGCATATCTCGATAAATTCATGATAGTGTTTATCGATGATATATTGATATACTCACGAACGAAGGAGGAGTATGAGCAACATTTGAGAACCATTTTGGAGCTATTAAAGAAATAAAAACTCTACACGAAGTTTTCCATGTGTGAATTTTGGATTCGCGAAGTACAGTTCCTTGGACATATTGTAAATGAAAATGGTATACATGTGGATCCGTCAAAGATAGAAGCGATCAAAATTGGGAAGCGCCCAAAACTCCAACTGAAGTACGGCAATTTCTGGGATTAGCGGGCTACTATCGGAGATTTATTGAGAATTTTCCTAAAATTGCTCAACCGCTAACTTCCCTCACGCAGAAAGACAAGAAGTTTGATTGGGGAGAAAAGCAAGAAGAAGCATTTCAGCTTCTCAAGGATAAATTGTGCGATGCACCGATCTTATCACTGCCTGAAGGTACCGATGATTTTGTGGTGTACTGCGACACTTCGCGTCAAGGTTTGGGTTGCGTGCTTATGCAACGACAAAAGGTCATTGCATACGCATCACGTCAATTGAAGGTTCATGAGAAGAACTATACCACTCATGACCTAGAGTTAGGCACAGTGGTATTCGCTTTAAAGATTTGGCAGTATTATCTCTATGGTACTCGATGCACTATCTTCACGGATCACAAAAGTCTTCAACGCATATTTAATCAGAAGGAAATAAATATGCGTCAACGGCGTTGGGTTGAGTTGTTGAACGATTATGATTGTGAGATTAAGTACCATCCAGGAAAGGCGAACATGGTAGCGAACGCCTTGAGTCGAATGGAACAGGTCAAGACATTAAGGGTTCGAGCTTTGGAGACGATGATTCAAACGAACCTTACCACGCGTATTCATGACGCACAACAAGAAGGACTCAGGGAAGAACATATCAAGGCTGAACTTCTCCGGGGTATGGAGAAACAGTTGGTGCCAAGTGAAGATAGAACCTTATACTTGATGGGACGCATTTGGGTTCCACTCTTCGGCGGTATTCGAGAGGTTATTTTTGATGAAGCCCATATGTCAAGGTACTCGATCCATCCAGGATCGGACAAGATGAACCAAGACTTGAAGGAGTACTATTGGTGGCCTAACCTCAAGAATGACGTCTCTGCTTACGTTGGAAAGTGCCTAACTTGCGCAAAGGTTAAGGCTGAATACCAGAAACCCTCGGGCTTGCTGCAACAACCCGAGATTCCCGTTTGAAAGTGGGAGAAAGTATCGATGGATTTCATAACGAAATTACCCAGGACCCCCAGAGGACATGACATGATATGGGTAATAGTCGATAGACTGACCAAGTCTGCGCACTTCCTACCGATACCGTAAAAGGATAGTACAGGAAAGCTTGTCGAACTGTATCTCAAGGAAATAGTGGCTCCTCATGGAGTGCTTATTTCGATAATTTCAGACAGAGGCGGTCGCTTCGTATCAAGGATTTGGAAATCTTTTCAACATGCCTTTGGATCTCGCCTGGATCTAAGCACGACCTTCCATCCACAAACTGACGGCCAGAGTGAGCGAACCATACAAACACTTGAAGACATGCATCATGCATGTGTAATGGACTTAGGCGGCAATTGGGACACTCACCTTACCCTTGGTCGAGTTTTCATATAACAACAGCTATCACACGAGCATTAAAGCCGCACCATTCGAAGCTTTTTATGGTCGCAAATGTCGCTCTCCGCTATGCTGGGCGGAAGCTGGAGACAAACAATTGATCGGTCCCGAACTAGTCCAGGAAACGACCGATAAAATCTCTCAGATCCGAGACCGTATCAAGGCGGCTCATGATCGACAAAAGAGCTAAGTCGACCAAAGAAGAAAGCCATTAGCTTTCGAGGTAGGAGACAAATTCTAGTTAAAAGTCTCGCCTTGGAAGGGTGTAGCAAGATTCAGAAAGCGTGGAAAGCTAAATCCACAATATATTGGGCCGTTTGAGATCTTAGAGAAGATCGGTATTATTGTTTACAAATTGAAGCTACCAGAGGAACTTAATGGCGTACACGATACGTTCCATGTGTCGAACCTCAAGAAGAGTCCAACACACGGATGAGGTACATATCGATGACAAATTCCTATTCACAAAAGAACCTGCTGAGGTTATGGACTCGAAGGTCCAGAAAACAAGGAGAAGTCGCATTAAATTGGTCATAGTCCGTTGGAACTCTCGACACGGACCCGAGTATACTTAGGAACGTGAGGATCAATTTAAAGCCAAGTACCCCCACCTGTTCGAGGAAACTCCTGCAAGGGATAACCCAGCTTGAATTTCGGGACGAAATTCTTTTAACGGGGGGAGTATGTGACAAATGGCACAAAAACTAGTAACTTCCGTACTATTTTAATAATTATTTATTGTCTACAATTATATGTTTTAAACGTCAACATTATATGCTTGCATGTCATACATTTAAATCACGCATGTTACATATTTCATTTATCACATTGTGAAACAATTTAAGCGTTGCGTCAAAGTAATTAGTAAACTCACCAATTAGACAAGTTGTGTCAGCACAGCTTTAGTACTCAGTTAAATGGTAGATTTAGGACTTAGATGTAGGTCCGACATCAAAAATATATTAAAACCCAAGTGAGAGAACAAGGGTTTATAATAACACTTTCCGGAAACTTAAACAAACACTAAAAACTGTCTGAAACGCACTATAAACAACAAATTTTGCAGAAATTCAACAAAATTCAGCATTGACAAGTTAAATTAACAATCAGAAATAGTGATTAAACATCCGGAATAACTTGTAAAGTGTCGGGAATGAAACCATGGCACAAAAGGTACATCATACCTTATAAATTACACAATTTAGCACCTTAACGAACAGACAAACGAACAATTTACCGAACACTACCAAAACACCAAAAATGAACTAGAAACATTGTTTTAATGTTTTAAAGCTAGTTATGATCACATAACACAATGTAACCTCTAAAAACACTTAAACACATATAACACTACATTAAACATTCAAGTTACACCTTAAACCCCTTAACTTCCAATTTTGACAATTTACCCCCTACATATGTGACCGTCCCCAAAGGGGACCCACCTTTTTTCTATGTTGACTAAGTTATTGTTTGGTCAAAGATGCTTATTTAGAGGACTAATGGATATTAGGGGCTTGGAGGATTATAAGAATAACCAAGAGACTTCAAACCTTATCACACCCTTACTTTTCACAACACAATTTCAAAACATATTCATCTCTTCTCTCCCTCCCTTGCTCACGGCCAAGAACACCCCTCCTCATCTCTATTTTTCTTTGATTATTCAACCATTCTAAGCTTATAACAAGGTGTAAGAAGATCATCAAGGAAGGTATCAAGTCTTAGAAGTTGAAGGACCTCTTGGTGGAGCTTTTAGCCATCTTCTTTTCATCATCTTCATCATCTTTATTTTCTTGCCACTTCCCTAGCCACTAGAGCTAGAAGTAAGCATTCAAATCTTCTTTTACTTCTTGTTAGTAGTATGTCACATATGTACAAGTGAAAACCATCAAAAGAACTTAACTTTAAAAGATGAACATGTGAAGAACCAACATAATCTAAAGAAGATCAAGTGTTTTTAGTATTGTTTGAAGTATGTGATGAAGTTGTTGTTGTTGATCTTGTGTTTTTGTTTAGATCCATCATATGTAAGCTTTTTAGAAGCTTAGATTTAACAAGAGTAAGCATGGATCTTGAAAGACCCATGAAGAAACATGTTAGTAAACTTGAAGATCTTTAAGATGAACTTGTAAGTGGTTTAAAATGAAATGACCATGTTCTAGAACCTACTAAACATGTGAATGATCAAGTTTATAAAATAAAGTTTCATCAAAGTTTATAAAAGTTAACAAGCAATCCTTAATTTAAGAAGATCTACATGTTTAGTGTGTAGATCTAAAATACTACAGATTTTATTGGAACTTCAAGTTTATTACATGGAAAAATATGATGTATTTAGTGATTTTACTTGCAAAAATTGTTGATTCTTGAGTTCTGGTGATTAAAATAAAATAAACACATGTTTTAAAACATGGGAAAACCTCTATTTTTAGGGGAAACTATGTCAATTTTTTTTAATAAAATTTTGACACCTAGAAAAATATAAAGTTTTACAAGACTTTTTCTACAAAAATGTTCAAGAATGTGTAACAAGGGTTTTCCATAATTTTTATACAAAAATACAAGGTAAGAAATAGACTTTTCTTCAAGAATTAAAACAAGTATAAATATGTATATTTTTAGGAAAAAAATATATTTAGTGGTCACCAAATTATGTGATATGTGTATATTATATGTAAATATATATTAGTGTACATTTAGAAACTTAAAAATACACAAAATACTCTCAAGGGGTATGAACACCAAATACACATAAAAATACACAAGAAAATAATTATAAATAATGTACACAAAATCACCCATACATGGGTGTATGGACAAAATGTCAAAATATATATTTACATATATATATTCCTTAACAATTTTATGGACTTTGGACACTTGGACAAATATTTGGACAAATATGTATAATTACTTCAATTAATGGAAATTATACAAAAATCTGATAAGTGATAAAATAAATATATATATTTAACAAGCATGACAATATATATATATATATATATAGGATAAATTACACTTTTCGTCCTTTATGTTTGTATCGGATTGCAGTGGATAACCTTTAACTTCAATAATTACAGTCACAATCCTTTATTTGGAAAATCCATTACACTTTACGTCCTTTAGCACTAACAAGGTTAAAGTTTTCAATTAACTTTATTAACTTAAGGGCAGTTTAGTCTTTTTACTTAATTATTTATAGTATAAATAAAAGAAAAGAAAATTAAATATAAATAACCCCTTTCACTTTGACTCTCTCTCTCACACACATTTTGACCTCTCTCTCAAATCAAACCAGGAGCCACCACCGTCAAACCCACCAACAACCACCATCATCAGATCTGAAGCCTGTCACCAACAACCCACCAGATCTCAAGCTTGTTCATGTTTCAACCACTGTCGCCGCCATCACCTCATGCCACCACCATTTAGCCGCCGTCACCTCCTGCCACCACCACCAACCACTGTCGCCCGTTAAAAAGATTGATAGGGTAAAGCAAGAAATGGAAGCGGCTGAACGCGATTGCCATCTTAACCGTGTTGCGGAACTCAAATACGGAACGCTAATGACTCTTCAACTACAGCTGGAAGAAACCGAGAGAAATCTTTCTGATTACCAACATTCCGCGAATACCCTTATCAAATCTTCAACAATCTGAGAGAGATAAACTTGTGTCTCTCGAACACGTTCTCTGATGCGCGTGAAGTGTTATATATATTAGGTGTATATTTTAAGCCCTTTTTAACACTTATTTTAGCCAAGTTTTAAATTTATAAAACACGATATTTCACTAACACTAAACACACATATGGGCAAGTGCACCCATCGTTGAGTGTAGTATAGCGTTGGTAAGATACCGAGGTCGTCCAAGGACACAAGAGCTTTTAGTACCGGTTTATCCTCAACGTCTAATCAAAATAAAAGTTTAGAAAAATGTTTTAAGCTAAGAAAAATAAAAACTAACTAAAATGCTGAAAATAAAAATAAAATAAAAACAGATAGACAAGATGAATCACTTGGTTCCGACTCGTATCTAGTATAACCTTTGATTATTTCCACACTTTTGCAAATAATTAAGAGATTATCTTAGTTATTGTAGTAGGCCCCTCTTTTGAAGGTGACGTTACCCTCACCCCAGTAGTTTGAGTCAGCAAGGATACAATCCTAAAAGGGTGGATTATTGGAAGATAATGAATTAAGTTATTAATGCAGTATTGTGGTAGGCCCCGCTTTTGGCGGTGACGTTACCCTCGGCTAAGTAGTCTGAGTCAGCATGGATACAGTCCTAAATAGCCGGGTTATAGTATTAATAGTAGTTAACTTATGAGGGGGTCAAAGAGTTTGGACCCCCGCCATCCAATACCGTGAAGCATTGAAGGAGGTCCTACTAAATTTGACCCAGGTCCATTGCAGGACCTCTAAACGCTGAACAATGGCAAGACCTTTACCAAACCGTTCCCTTAACCCCCGACCAGGTAGCCAACATACCTCCATATAGACAGTGGAGATATGAATGGTGAAAATCTTTTATTTTATATAGACAGTAAAATAATGCCAAGACACCACGGACAAACGATAAGGAAAGATCACCTTCAACATAAGTAACTAGTTATTAAAGTCATTAATACAAAACCAAATAAAAAGTGCAAAAGATTAGAAATAAAAAGTATTATACTAGACACTTTGTCTTCACCAAGTGATGTAAGAGACTTAGGCAAACATGGCCTTGATTGTCAAGAGCTCTTACGATCAATCTTGGATCCCGAGACGACTCACACACTCTACGATGGACAATGGATGATGGTGGTGGATGATGGTGTTGTGATGGTGGTGGGTGGTGGATGAAGTGTGAGAGAGGTGGTGTGCCAAGGGATGAGATGAAATGAATCCAAGCACTCCTATTTATAGGCTGAACAGAGAGCTGGGCACGGCCCCGTGTCCACTGGGCACGGCCCCGTGCCTGTCTGACACTCTCTCTCTTCATTAATTGTAATTCGCAATTACAATTAATGCGCCTGCAGTACTTTCGACACGCCCCCGTGTCCGCTGGGCACGCCCCGTGGTGGGCAATAGAAGCTTCTATAGATTTGTCTTTTCTGCTGCTTCTTGGGCACGCCCCCGTGCTGGCTGAGCACGGGGCGTGTTCAGACTTCTGCCTTCTCCATTTTGCTTTGGAAGGTGCCGTTGAGGGGTCGGGCAGTCCACTAATGTTCCTTTCCTTGTATTTATGTTGGATTTAGCTGTCTTTTTGCTTCTTTTGCGTTTTTGAGCTCATTTAATCCTGAAAATACAAAAGGAAGACAAAAACACTCTTTTTCCAATATTAGTACTTAAAAAGGGTTAGTTTTATGCCTTGTTTGATGTAATTTATATGTTGCATGTTGCATTTTGCACACATCATTTTGCACATATACTCACTTAGTTCCTCACCATCCTACCACCATTCGTTCGGGCCACATCAAGATGAAGAGCCTCATGATTCACATCATTCTTTTATCCCGCTGCAGCGTTCGGGTTCTCACAATTCCTTCCAGAACCCGACACCTTACTTTCAAAGCCGGTTCAATCCGATGAACCAGATAGAAGAACCAGAGGGTCAAAACCCTTTGGGACCTGCTGACCACTATCCTGAGATGCAGGATATGGATGTGGATGAAGATCCAGATCCTGAAATGCCACCATCTGGGATGCCGACGCATCCCACTGAAATATCTAGCGGATCATCCTTTCATGGTTCACCTTACAGGGACCCTGATATTTTTGTTGAAAGATGGCCTACATACATGTGGGAGTATACTCCCCCTCACCGCAACTCGCCACCACACCAATAGGTCCCTTCTGAGGACCCACATTTTCATGCGGTCACGCCGCCGCCACCACCAGCGCCAGAGCAACAACTGCCTCCAGAACCACCGAGGCGAAGAAGAAGTGCCCGGATGTCCGTGCGTGGGGGTTTTCACTTCAGCACCCCCCAACACTCCAGCAACAACAACTACCCGCCGCTGTATGAAGACCCGCAATTGGGTGGGCCTTCAAATCCAGTTTCTGAAGTCGACTATGCACTAGTCGCACCTACACCACACATGGGTTATGAAAACCCAATCCCATCGTACCCAGGTGCAGCCGGGTACAACCCGTTTGAGCAGCAAGATTATTCAGGTTATAACTACTACAATGCTCTCTACCCTGGAACCTATCCAGCTACGTACCCAACTGGGTACCCTACATATATCAATACCCTCCACCTCCACAACCTCAGCAGCAGCAGCAGCAGCAGCCGCCGCAACCACCTCAAATTCAACCACCGCAGCAGCAAGAAATTCTCCAAAGGTTACACGAGGTGGAACAAAGGGTGGAAGAAGAGCGTAGGAGCCACCACGTTTTTCTGAAAGGGTTGGCAAACCTCATTAAGGGGAAGAACAAAATGGATTATTAAAAATCCTTGTTTTATTGTTTTGTAATTTTATTTCAATTAAGTCCCTGTGTGGACATTTATTTATGTATTTGGTCCCTGCGTGGACTTGTATTTCTTATTTTAGTCCTTGAGTGGACAAGTTATCTATTTAAAAGTCTCGCTTAGGGCAGTTATGTACTTCTTTCAATTTATGGAATGTTACGTTTTAAAATTTAATTGTCATCATATGTATGCATATACTATATAAAATAAATCAAAATATCGTTTCCATTTTAAATTGATCTGCCAATAAAATATTAAAAGAAAATCTTAAAGGTATGACCTAGCCTATATGTCATTTTAGACATGGCCATGACGGTAAAACCTTTTTAAGATTCAAATCCTTGTTAACATCTGAAAACATGTTAACACTCCTGGCAAATGTGATTCGATAAAGTCACACATGTCATCTTCATATTGGATTCTTCCAAATTCCTTATCTAGCCTAATGATCTAGAAATCATGGGTTCAAATCATTAATTAAAATGATCACATATTAAACATCCATTAACGATGAAGTAAAATAACACTTTGGTGGGTTGGTAGAGGCTTTGTGCCTCTTGGGGAGAGACCAGTGTTCAAATCCTGGCATGGGGTAGAATTGATGTAATTTAGTAGAGGTGTTTATGTAATCTTTGTCGTTCAAAAAAAAATTAGCGATGAAGTGCCTACGGGCCAGACTTATTGTCCTATAAGATAAATGACAGTTGTAGTCTATGACTCCCTGTCAGCAAAGGCGATGAACTATGTTCAAACCTTAATGCCCCGATCCTACGAGATCATGGCTTATAAATTAAAACTGTCCTCGTGACTAGGCTTTTTTTGCCACTTTAATATCCCTAATAATTTATAACTAGGATTGATTATAATGAAAGATTTAAAATAAATATGACTAACAAATTAACCAATATGGATTATATCTACCATGGTTAATGAATCGTCAAAAATGATGATTCCATAATAAACCTCTTAAACAAATTATTGTCAACTGTTTTATAGCAATCAAGCTTCAGCATGTCTGAATCAGAAGAGGTCAATAGTCATCCAAGGGAGAGAAATGATACCACCAGAATAAATGTAGCTAGTGCAGACCTACAGGCATTGATAGACAATGACGTTACTAGAGCCATTGACAGACAGTTCAAGGAACCAAGTAATGCTCGCTCGAAGACTCTATCTGTGGCTCATAGTAAGCTCCCTTCTAAAACACATGAGTCAAATAAAAATGATTCGCATCACTCGTCAAATCAGAAGAGTCTCCCATCCAAGAAAATTGTGCTTAATCAGGAACCACGTGTTAAGACTTGTTCTTACAAATACTTCGTCTCTTGCAAGCCAAGGGACTTCACAAGAGAAAAAGGAGTCATTGACTGTATGACATGGCTAGATGAGATGGATACTGTGGTTGATATCAGTGGTTGTGCGGAACAAGATATTGTGAAGTTTGTTTCACAATCATTTAAGGGTGAAGCTTTGGCTTGGTGGAGGTCGTTAATCCAAGCCACAGGGAAGATTCCGTTGTATAATCTGTCTTGGGATCAGTTTGTTGCACTGATCAAGGAAAACTTATGTCCTTAGCATGAGGTAGAAAAAATCGAGACTGACTTCTTGACTCTGGTCATGAAGAATTTGGATTGCCAAGCTTATCTTACGAGCTTTAACACTACGTCCAGACTTGTTCCTTATTTGGTTACACCTGAACCTAAGTGCATAGCGCGCTTCATTGGAGGCCTGGCCCCAGAAATAAAAGGAAATGTTAAAGCTTCCAGGCCTACCACCTTTAGGTCCATGGTGGATTTATCTTTATCTCTCACACTCGATGCGATTAGGCAAAGGTCGAATAAGGCTTCTGATGAAGGAAAGAGGAAACGGGAGGATGAGAGTTCTCATCGCTCCGATAAGAAAAGAAAGGGAAACTCTGAGCATAGGAAAAGTTCCGAGTTTAGAAAGGATACTCAACAGACAGGGGAGAAGCCCAAGTGTAAAGTCTGCAAGAAACATCATTTTGGAAAATGCAGATTCGAATCGCAGTCGCAATCGCACTCACAGCCTAAATTTTGTGGGATCTGCAAGTCCAAGGAGCATAGAACTTTGGATTGTAAGAAAATGAAGGATGCAACATGTTATGGTTGCAACGAGAAGGGGCACATAAAGACTAACTGCCCGAAAAATCCAAAGAAGCCTGAGGAGGCTAAAAAGACCAATGCTCGGGTCTTCCAAATGAATGCTCGGGAAGCAGTTCAGAATGATAATGTTATAACAGGTACATTTCTCGTCAATGATGTTTATGCTAGAGTTTTGTTTGATTATGGTGCAGACAAGTATTTTGTAGACAATAAATTTTGTAAACTATTAAATCTGCCTGTTAAAACTCTAAGCATAAAATATGAAGTAGAATTGGTCGATGGTACCATAGAGACTGCTTCAACAATATTAGATGGATGTTTCATATCCATTAGGAATCGTTCCTTTCCACTGTCCTTGCTTCCGTTGAAATTGGCAGGATTTAATATAGTGATAGGTATGGATTGGTTATCTCATAACCAAGCCCAAATTGTATGTGATAAGAAGCAAGTGGTTATCAAGACCCCTTATGGTGAGCCACTTACTATTCAAGGAGATACGCAGTACGGATTGCCTAAGCAAGTGTCTATGCTTAAGGCATCAAAGTGTTTGAAGAAAGGTTGTGTCATTTACATGGCACAGGTGACCATAGATGAGCCGAAACCCAAGATCGAAGACATCCCTGTTATTTCTGAATATCGAGACGTATTCCCTGAAGAACTACCTGGTTTACCTCCAGACAGACAAGTGGAATTCAGGATCGACATTATTCCAGGAGCAGCCCCTGTAGCTCGAGCTCCTTATCGGTTAGCACCGACAGAGATGAAAGAATTAAGAACACAATTGGATGATTTGTTGGAGAAAGGCTTTATTCAACCTAGATCATCTCCTTGGAGAGCGCCCATTTTTATTTGTGAAGAAGAAAGATGGCTTAATGCGTCTATGCATCGATTACCGTGAGCTGAACAAAGTTACAATCAAGAATAGGTATCCATTGCCCAGGATCGACGATTTGTTCGATCAGCTTCAAGGAGCAAGTTATTTTTCAAAGATCGATCTAAGGTTAGGATATCATCAGTTAAAGGTCAGAACCGAAGATGTGCACAAGACTGCATTCAGAACACGATATGGTCACTAGGAGTTCTTGGTGATGCCTTTCGGGCTCACTAATGCACCTGCAGCATTCATGGATCTCATGAATCGCGTTTGCAAGCCGTATCTAGACAAATTTGTCATTGTCTTTATCGATGACATACTTATTTATTCAAAAAGCCAAGCTGATCATGAAAAACATCACAGGTGTATTCTCAAACTTCTGCAACAAGAAAAGCTCAACGCAAATTTCTCTAAATGCGAATTCTGGCTACGAGAAGTCCAATTTCTTGGACATGTAGTGAGTGAGCGTGGTATCCAGGTGGATCCCGCTAAGATTGAAGCGATTATGAATTGGCAAGCACCAAAAACACCTACAGAGATTCGCAGCTTCTTAGGTTTGGCTGGTTACTACAGACGTTTCATTGAAAACTTTTCAAGAATTGCTACACCTTTAACTTCGTTCACTCGCAAGAATGTCAAGTTTGACTGGGGTCCCAAGCAGCAACAATTGATGCGTGCGAAGTGTCGTATATATTAGGTGTATATTTTAAGCCCTTTTTAACACTTATTTTTAGCCAAGTTTTAAATTTATAAAACACGATATTTTACTAACACTAAACACACATATGGGCAAGTGCACCCATCGTGAGCGTAGTATAGCGTTGGTAAGATACCGAGGTCGTCCAAGGACACAAGAGCTTTTAGTACCGGTTTATCCTCAACGTCTAATCAAAATAAAAAGTTTAGAAAAAGGTTTTAAACTAAGAAAAATAAAAACTAACTAAAATGTTGAAAATAAAAATAAAAGTAAAAACAGATAGACAAGATGAATCACTTGGTTCCGACTCGTATCTAGTATAACCTTTGATTATTTCCGCACTTTTGCACATAATTAAGAGATTATCTTAGTTATTGTAGTAGGCCCCTCTTTTGAAGGTGACGTTACCCTCACCCCAGTAGTTTGAGTCAGCAAGGATACAATCCTAAAAGGGTAGATTATTGGAAGATAATGAATTAAGTTATTAATGCAATATTATGGTAGGCCCCGCTTTTGGCGGTGACGTTACCCTCGGCTAAGTAGTCTGAGTCAGCAGGGATACAGTCCTAAATAGCCGGGTTATAGTATTAATAGTAGTTAACTTATGAGGGGATCAAAGAGTTTGGACCCCCGCCATCCAATACCGTGAAGCATTGAAGGAGGTCCTACTAAATTTGACCCAGGTCCATTGCAGGACCTCTAAACGCTGAACAATGGCAAGACCTTTACCAAACCGTTCCCTTAACCCCCGACCAGGTAGCCAACATACCTCCATATAGACCGTGGAGATATGAATGGTGAAAATCTTTTATTTTATATAGACAGTAAAATAATGCCAAGACACCACGGACAAACGATAAGGAAAGATCACCTTCAACATAAGTAACTAGTTATTAAAGTCATTAATACAAAACCAAATAAAAAGTGCAAAAGATTAGAAATAAAAAGTATTATACTAGACACTTTGTCTTCACCAAGTGATGTAAGAGACTTAGGCAAACATGGCCTTGATTGTCAAGAACTCTTACGATCAATCTTGGATCCCGAGACGACTCACACACTCTACGATGGACAATGGATGATGGTGGTGGATGATGGTGTTGTGATGGTGGTGGGTGGTGGATGAAGTGTGAGAGAGGTGGTGTGCCAAGGGATGAGTTGAAATGAAACCAAGCACTCCTATTTATAGGCTGAACAGAGGGCTGGGCACGGCCCCGTGTCCGCTGGGCACGGCCCCGTGCCTGTCTGACACTCTCTCTCCTCATTAATTGTAATTCGCAATTACAATTAATGCGCCTGCTGTACTTTCGACACGCCCCCGTGTTCACTGGGCACGGCCCCGTGGTGGGCAATAGAAGCTTCTATAGGTTTGTCTTTTCTGCTGCTTCTTGGGCACGGCCCCGTGCTGGCTGAGCACGGGGCGTGTTCAGTCTTCTGCCTTCTCATTTTGCTTTGGAAGATGCCGTTGAGGGGTCGGGCAGTCCGCTTATGTTCCTTTCCTTGTATTTATGTTGGATTTAGCTGTCTTTTTGCTTCTTTTGTGTTTTTGAGCTCATTTAATCCTGAAAATACAAAAGGAAGACAAAAACACTCTTTTTCCAATATTAGTACTTAAAAAGGGTTAGTTTTATGCCTCATTTGATGTAATTTATATGTTGCATTTTACACACATCAAGAATCTTTTGAGATCCTCAAGCAGAAGTTAAGCATTGGCAGAAGGGATTGAAGAGTTTGTCGTGTACTGCGATGCATCGCACACCGGTATGGGTTGTGTGCTTATGCAGAAAGGCAAGGTTATTGCCTATGCTTCACGTCAATTAAAAGTGCACGAAAAGAACTACACCACCCATGATTTGGAATTGGGTGACGTTGTATTTGCACTAAAAATTTGGAGGCATTACCTATATGGAACCAAGTGTATAATTTATTCAGATCACAAAAGCCTTCAACACTTGTTTAACCAGAAGGATCTTAACATGAGGCAACATCGTTGGATGGAAACATTAAACGACTATGATTGTGAAATCCGTTATCATCCAGGCAAAGAAAATGTTGCCGCTGATGCCTTGAGCAGAAAGGAAAGGATTAAACCAATAAGGATCAACGCCAAAAGCATTGAACTAAGAAACGGCTTGAATGAAAGGCTGTTAGCTGCACAGAAGGAAGTTGTATTAGAAACTAACCTTCCAAATGAGAAGTTAGGCGTAACTGCTGATCAGTTATCATATGGAAAGGATGGAATCCTTAGATTAAATGGTCGAATCTGGGTTCCAATCCATGGAGGGCTTAGAGATGTGATCCTCCAAGAAGCTCATAGTTCTAAATATTCGATACATCCGGGCAGTGATAAAATGTACCAAGATCTAAAGGAAAATTATTGGTCGATAGGTTTGAAGAAATCTATAACCACTTTTGTGGCTAAATGTCTGACGTGTGCACAGGTTAAAGCTGAGCATCAAAAGCCGTCAGGTTTACTGCAATAGCCTGAACTCCCCACTTGGAAGTGGCCAAGTGGGAAATGGTAACTATGGATTTTATCACTAAGTTACCAAGGACGAAGCACGGGAATGATACAATATGGGTTATAGTCGACAGACTGACGAAATCATCTCATTTTATACCCATAAAGGAGACGCATAGCTCCGATAAACTAGCCCAGCTATATGTGGATGAGATTGTATCTCTCCATGGAGTGCCAGTATCTATTAGCTCTTATAGGGATACTAGATACACATCTCATTTTTGGAAAAGCTTTCATCAATCTCTAGGCACTCGCTTGAATTTCAGTACTGCTTATCATCCTCAGACAGATGGGCAAAGTGAGCGTATGATTCAAACCTTGGAAGACATGTTGTGTGCTTGTGTTATTGACTTGGGAGGAAGTTGGGATGACCATCTTCCTTTGATTGAATTTTCATATAATAATAGCTATCATTCGACCATTCAAGCCGCGCCTTTCAAGGCCTTGTATGGAAGAAAGTGCAGAACGCTAGTTTGTTGGGCGGAAGTTGGGGAAACCCAACTATCAGGACCTGATATAATCCTCGAGATGACGGATAAGATTGTTCAAATCCGTGATCGTCTCAAAACTGCCAGGGATAGGCAGAAGAGTTATGCTGATAAGAGGCGCAAACCTCTAAAGTTTGAAGTTGGTGACAAAGTGCTACTCAAGGTGTCACCCTGGAAAGGGGTGATGCGTTTTGGAAAAAAGGGCAAGCTGAGCCCAAGGTACATAGGACCATTCGTGATCATCGAATGTGTCGGAACTGTGGCTTACAAGCTGAATCTACCTGAAGAACTGAGTGGAATACATAATGTATTTCACATCTGCAATCTAAAGAAATGTCTAGCTGATGAATCGCTAGCAATGTCGCATAAGGACGTGCAGATTGATGAGAGCTTGAAGTTCATTGAAAAACCTTTGTCAATCGAGGATCGACAGGTTAAGAAGCTTCGAAGGAAGCATGTGCCGATCGTAAAGGTAAAATAGGATGCCCATAGAGGCCAAGAATATACGTGGGAAGTTGAATCCACGATGAAACAGAAATACCCTCATTTATTTCAGTAAATCTCGAGGTCAAGATTTCTTTTAAGGGGGTGAGGATGTAACACCTCGCAAAAATAAAGTCCAATACAGTGGTGACACGTGTCATACACCCAGATAATGTTAAAAGGATAACTTGAGTGGTTGGGTTTAAGTGGACCGTATATTCACAATCTTGGTTAACGTGTGATTGATTTGTTCTAATAAAATAATGAATATATTGAAAGCCATGTGTTCTTATTGTGATTCCATTGCAAATAATTTTTTCGGGACGAAAAAAGATAAGTGCGGGGATTTGATCGATGCATTTTACGTAGACTCTAGTTCATATTAATTATAATTAAAATGCATTGATATTGGTTAAAATTATGGTTCTTTGATGCAGTTTTAATTATATGGGAGTTAAGATGAAATAAGCTAAACTCATGTATAAATGAATCCATTTACTCAAAATTTGTATCTAATTAATTTTAGTATCACATATTCCATTTACGTTGCATATCAGTTTAAGCCACTTTTAATATTTTAATGGACATGTGTGTTGAAGGCTAATTAATTTGAGTAATTGGACTACAGTGTAATCAAGGTTGTGATTGGGCTGCTCAAGAATTTCAAAGCATTATGTGGTATATGTGGGCTTCGTTCAAGTGAAATACATGGGCTTCAACATGGAATTAGTGAATTAGAAAAATCAACATACCATGGGCTTAATTATACAAAATAATACACGACATATGCGAGAATAAAGGGACGAAAAATTATAAAAGACGGAGCTTTTGGGGGTTCAGGAGTTTTGGAGGTTGGCAGACGGCTGAAGAAGGACAGAGGATCGCACGGAAGGCAGCCGCCTTCGGGCGGCTGTACATGGTTTAAGAGATGATTGGCTAGGTGGCTTTCTCCAAGTGAACGGTTTGTAGGGTTTATTACTTTTCTTAGTTTTATTCATTATTGGATTTGTTTTTGACATTGACAACGTTGTTAAACAATTTGATGTGTTGGTTTCTTTGAACTATTTTTATGTGTTTTGAGTTCTTACTTTACAACTTGCTCGGTTGATGACAAAACTTTGTAGCTTGTTGGGTGACATAGAGTAGGTTGACTCACACTAGTAAATAGGGTAATTGAATTGTAAAAGGCTCTGATGAAAAAGACCTATTTTTTATTACCACTTAAAGTAACCGACTTTTCAGCACCATGTCTATGTGGTGTCCAATTAATGATTAAATTGAGTTTGATGTGAACCTAGAATCCGAAACTTGGAGGACGTTACCTTTATCTTTTTGCTTGTGGCTTCTGCCCGGATGAACGATTACTTTGTTTTTCATTAAACTTTGTTCACGGATTCTTTTTAACTGGTAAAGCTTGACCACTTGTGTTGAATTCTTGGTAAACGTTTTTTATATTTGAATTATTTGTCGTTTATCAAGCGTATTGGCGATATACTTGCATCGTTAGCGGGTTGGTAAATTGGTGGGTAGTTGATATAAATAAATGGATTATTAGGTTGTATGGTGAATCTTAAAAACTATCCCTAATAATTAATCAAATTCATTAATTCCGAGGCCATGTCTATGTGGTGTTATGAATCTGTAAACAGGTTTTTGTGTTAAACTTGCAATCGGGATTCTGGGTGGATGTTGCTTTTCTTTAATATATAATAAATCTCTAGTTAAACACTAACCACAAATTTCCCGTGGATACGATACCCTACTTACGCTATCTACGTAGTTTAATTAGGTTTTTGATTGACTCTGACGACAGTCATCACACTCTCAATTGATCTTTGAAGCATCCTGGTCATCTAGGAAGCTTTCTCTAGTTCAATCTTCGTGCTAAGGACCATTGTGAGTGTTCTTAGCTTCTATAGTTAAGATTTTATTAGCTTAATGACCGAAAGTCAAAGTTATCGTAATGATGCTTTGACTTTGTGATTAATCACTAACGGTCAAGCCATTATTCGAATTGAAAGTGGTTATGTGTTGGTAATTATGTAGGTGTTAAACCCTTAAAAGGGCACCTCCTAATTATCACATTTACTTGGTCAATTGTCGGGTCAAACTACTTAACAAAAAGTCAAACGAGTCAATTTTTACAAAATAAATTATAACTGATAATGTAGAAGCTATAAAATATATTTTATCACATAAATAACTTGGTAAATAATATAAGAACATGTTTAGGCATGTTCAACCCGACAATTCTGAGTTTAGGCTCGGTTCGCAACCGAAAGTCGCAAAAGTAGACTTTTGCTTTGACTTTCAGTTCTGACCCAATTTAGCTTAGTTTAGTTATGCCTTAGGGTTCATTTGGGACCACATTATATGTAAGTATAACCCTCTGAGATTATACAACATGGTTCCATAGAAATCCTAGTTCATTGCATGTTTCCGTTAAATGCTTATAAGTTGACCATTATGCCCTTATGTTATAAAAACAAAATTTTTGAAAATGGTAGAGGACAAAAATCTTCATTACTGATTTATAAGTATGTCCTAAAAATTTGACATCCTCTTCTGGTCTAAAATGAAAGTTATGCAAGATATCATATTAATTAAATGGCATTTCGAGCATAAATCATATTTAAAACCAATTTTTGGCACCAAATTTGCTACCCACTGTTATAATATAATATTTAAGGATTTTTGGAAATTTTTGTCAAATTTTATACTGACCATAACATAGAGTTCTAACATAAACTCGGTAAATGACGGCAATGCCATTGTTGTTAATAAAATGAGTTTAACATATGATTTGCATACCAACCTTTTTCCTACTGATATCATATGTTAAATAAAATATTTTAAGCATTAGAGACTGATCAAAAACTTCAAAATTTTATAAACATCTTGAATACCGTCAATTACCGACTTTTACGCTAATTAGTCGCATAGTATGGTTTAAAACCATAGTTAATGCCTAAGACTTGTTACCTACTGATTTTATAAATAAATTTTTATACTTTAACAGTAAGTATAAGTCTTGAACTCGGACTTCCAAATTTGACCTTAAAAGCATATGTTAAATGACCAAAACGCCCCTACGGTGCATAGTTTGGCCATAAATTATAAACCTCACATACGTATGATATCTTACTGATGTAACTTGATAAAATAAATATTTTTACTGAATATTTTTTACCAGAACCTCAGTTTGCTATTTAACCTCTTTTATAAACTTTAAAATGACCAAAATACCCTTACGGGGCTTAAAGTGGTTTTAAATTCGTTTTGGACATAATGAAAGATATCCTACTGATATCACAACATATTTTAAGTATAATAACTTGTGGAACTTGTACATGACTCATTCGGTTACCCGTTATGCACATACGCGTTCGGTACGCTTTATGTAATCAATTTGCATAAATTAGCCAAAACGGGTCAAAGCTTATCATTTTTTACTTCAAAGTCCAGAATGTATTTAGTTTACCCATGATATACAAGTCTTCATACTTGTCGGGTCTAAATTACATTCCAATCCAGTCACCGCTTAATCTTGCGTTTCATACCGTAAACTTTCCTTTAAAACTAACCGGTCAAAGTTATAACTTAAATAAGACCCGTTAGGAATCTAATAGGTTATTAAAAACCTTCGTTCCAGATTAGGAGCCCAGTAAAAGCTACTTGCACTTGCTGATTAGAGTATACGGCTGAGCAAATTTACATTTTTAGCTCAGGTAAATACTTTTAACTTATTTTCCCTTATACGGGCTTAGGATACGGTAAATTATTACCGCTTGGTCGGGTATTGAATATTTAATCGATTAGTTGTTAAATCATTGAAATAACCCGTTTTAATCTGTCTTGTTTGATACAAAGCATTTGGGGGTTAATATGACTGTGTCCTGGATATCCTTGGCTCATTCATTTGAAATGGCCACGACTTAAGCACGGGGTGTAGGCATACACCTGACAGTTGCGTATGCAAAACGGTATCTCACTCGTGAGGAAACTTCTTGTGGGCTTATACTAGTGGCGTGTCTATTAATCTTGTCTCGGCTCTTCTAACCGGGCCTCGAACGTACGACAAACATGTAAAACTTTATACAAGATTACTTAAAATAATTGTCCCAAGTTATAAAAGATTTTATGCCATGTGCATCCAAACCAATTTTATAAATACTTTTCAATAGAGTCAGTTAATTGTATTTACCATTATAAACTGGTGTATTTTTCAAAAAAGATTAAGTGCAGGTACTACACGAAATGGGCTGGAAACTCCTGAGTATTAGTTAAAGACTCTTGCAAGCTCTTAGTACTTAAAGTCTGATGAACAATATTTACTTTCTGTTTTAGATCCGCCTGTGGATCCACTTATCGACCGTTTGTATAATATTTTATTATACTTTCCAAATTCGGTTTGTATTATTATTTAAACTTCCGATGTGCATTAAACTGTGATTAATTATCTATGATGATATCAACAACGTCACGATACTCCCCACGTGGCCCATCGGTAATATGTGGAAATATCAGGGTGTAACACTTTTCTCTAATTTCTGCTCAACAGACTGGAGTTCGGCACTTTCGTCCACAAAGTGCTTCAAATAGTGCAGCATTGATACTGGTATGATAGCTGTTATTGTAGGAAAATTCTATTAACGGTAAATGATCATCCCAATTTCCTCCAAAATCAATTACACAAGCTCTAAGCATATCTTCCATTGTATGAATGGTCCTTTCGCTTTGTCCGTCTGTTTGAGGATGTAGGTTGTGCTTAGATTTAACTTGGTTCCCATTGCTTTTTGGAAACTAGTCCAAAAATGAGAAGTAAAACGGCTATCTCTATCAGAAACAATAGATAAAGGAATTCCATGTAATGAAACTATTTCATTTACATATAACTTGGCTAACCATTCCATACTGAAAGTTTCCTTCATCGGTAAGATGAGCAGACTTGGTTAATCTGTCTACAATCACCCAGACTGTATCATTTCCTTTTCGTGTCTTGGGTAATTTGGTAACAAAGTCCATTGTTATCAATTCCCATTTCCATATTGGCATTTCTAGTTGCTGTAATAAACCTGAGTGTTTCTGATGTTCAGCTTTAACTTGTGAATAAGTTAGACACTTAGCAACATTGGCTGCTATATCCTTTTTCATTCCTATCCACCAGAAATTCTTTCTTAAGTCTTGATACATATCACTACCGGGATGTATCGTATACTTAGACTTATGAGCTTCTTCTAATATTCGGTGGCGTAGGTTTCCTTGTTTGGGTATCCAGATTCTTTTCTTATGGAATCTCCAAATTCCACATGTTCCTTGTTCTAATTCCTTAGTCATTCCTTTTAATTTTTCAGTATCGTCCTTGATTACTGATTCCTGTTTTCTCTGATTTGCTCATTTAAGTCTATCTGCAGATTTAATTTGAGAGAACGCACTCGTATTGGCTTTTCATGATACTTTTGACTTAAAGCATCAGCTACTACATTAGCTTTTCCTGCATGATACTGGATATCACAATCATAATCACTAAGAATCTCTATCCAGCGTCTTTGTCTCATATTTAACTCTTTTTGCCCGAAAACATATCTTAAACTCTTATGATCGGTGAAAATGGTAAACTTACTACCATAAAGATAATGTCTCCAAATCTTAAGGGCAAAGATGATAGCTCCTAACTCTAGATCATGAGTTGTATAATTCTTTCATGATTCTTAAGTTGTCTAGAAGCATAGGCTATAACATTTTGACGTTGCATCAATACGCATCCATAACCTGACTTAGAAGCATCACAATAGATTATAAAATCTTTAGTTCCTTCTGGTAACGCTAATATGGGTGCATTGGTTAACTTTTGCTTCAGAATCCTAAAAGCTTCCTCCTGTTTTGGTCCCCATTCAAACTTAACTGATTTACAGGTCAATTTTGTTAAGGGAATGGCTATTCTAGAAAAATCTTGAATTAAACTTCTATAATATCCTGCTAGTCCAAGACTTCTTACCTCCGTCGGTGATTCAGGGACTTTCTATTTAGTAATTGCCTCAATTTTTTGGGATCCACATGAATTCCTTCATGATTAACTAAGTGTCCAAGAAATTTCAATTCTTCTAACCAAAATTCACATTTTGAAAATTTAGCATAAAGCTTTTCTTTTCTCAGCAAATTTAATCGTAACCTTGTTCAATTCTCGGTAATCAATGCACATACGCATTGATCCATCATTCTTCTTGACAAACAAGATTGGTGCTCCACATGGCGATGAACTCGGCTGTATGAAACCTTTCTCCAAAAGTTCGTCCAACTATTTCTTCAATTCTTGCATCTCTGCGGGTGCTAAACGATATGGTGCCATGGCAATCGGTGCTGTCCCTGGTATTAGGTGAATTCTAAATTCAACCTCTCTATCTGGCGGTAATCCAGGTAATTCTTCTGGAAAAACATCTGAGAATTTAGATACTACAGGAATATCTTTCAATTCTTTTTCTTTAGTGTTAATGATTATGGAAATCATATACACTAGTGATCCTTTCCTTGCATAACTTGTTGTTTTTATCACAGAGATGAATTTCGTAGACCTGGTTGCTTTATCTCCTTTAATTGTGATCTTTTCACCCTTTGGTGAACTTACTTGTATTGACTTTTGATCACATAGAATACTGGCATGATTAGCTACTAACCAATCCATTTCTAATACAATATCAAATCCAGCCAAATTCATTGAGTAAAGGTTAGCAATAAAATTATGATTCAGAATTTCTATTCTTGCTCCCTGCAAGATTTCAGTGATCTTAATGGATTCTCCATTTGCCGTTTCTACCAGACATTCTTGTTGAAGTTTAGTTAATGGTTGATCGAGAAATTTGCAGAACGAAGTATTAATAAAACTTTGGTTTACACCAGAGTCAAATAATACTTTAGCAAAAACATCATTAACTAAAAAAGTACCGGTTATCACGTCCGGAATCATCTTGGCTTCTTCAGCTGTCAAAACAAAGGCTCGAGCATTCTTGGTAGCTTTGTTGTTCATGGCTAGAGCTAGTTTCGGACAGTTTGGCTTGATATGTCCCTTTTCTCCACAATTGAAGCATATCCCATTGCTAGGTTTCTTCCTACAGTCTTCTTCCTTGTGTCCAGACATTTTGCAGAAGTTGCAGTATATGGAACATCTTCCTGAATGTTTCTTCTTGTAGTAAGGTGCAGAAGTAGAACCTGTATGTTTCCCACGGTAGGTATTTTCATAACGAAATTCTTGGGTAAGTCTTTGGGCTAGGTTCTTTCTATGGTTTTCTTCTTGCGTATGCACTAATTCATCAGTCAAGGTATTGGCTAATTCTACTGCTTCCTCTATGGTTTGGGGTCTAGCTGCCTTGACTACAAGCCTGATCTCACAAATTAATCCCCAGATGTAACTGGAGATTAATACTGGTTCTGGTGAAGCTAAGGTTGGCACTATTCTAGCATACTCGAAGAATATGGTAGTGTAACATTTGCAGTCTATTCCAGTCATTTTAAGATTTAAGAACTTATTAGCGATTTGTTCTTTTTCATGAGGAGGACAAAATTTTCTTTCGACTATTTCTTTAAAGTCGGTCCATTCCATATTATAAGTTTTATCACTTCCTCTAGACTGGAGAATAGCATTCCACCATTCTAAGGTTGCATTCTTAAAAAGATTAGAAGCAAACATAATCTTATCTTCATCTGCACATTTGCTGATTTTTAAGACTGCCTCTGTCTTTTCTATCCAACGTAAAGCTGCAATGGCTCCTTCATTGCCAGAGAATTCTATTGGTTTACAGGACCAGAATTCTTTGTAAGAACAACCATATGACATGGTTCTTCTTCTTTTTGGAATAGGAAATTGGAGTAATGGTCCATTATTTATGCTGCGACTGGGTTCAGTAGGTGGTAGTTTACTTCCACTAATAGTTTTATTATTTCCCACTTCCTTAACTGTCTTGATAATATATGGCATAGCGTCTATGATTCCTTGTGCTACTATGTGTTGGATGGCACGGTTGTCTAATTAGTTCCCATTACTATCGTTATTCTGGTTTTCCTGATTCACCTCGTTGTCCATCTGGATTACAACATTTACCAGGTATTAATATCACAGAATAAGATTTAATGCAAACAATCACGCAAATAAACATATTGATCAAAATCGTCAAGCATTGCGACATATACTCTTTTTCATATATATATGTATCTATTACATGCTACAACGGAAATTTAAACACACTACTAGTTATGCATCAATAGGTATTGAGTTATCTATTTTTTTTCAACCACCCACATTTATATATATATATATATATTACTATTATGGATTGTTCCAGAATTGCATCTCTCGTTCATCGTATTTCCACACGAGCTTTTCTCCTATTTGTTTTATCCTATCTCCTTCCTCCATTAATTCCTCACCAAATGTGCGAAGTTCCTGCACATTCTCATCACTCATGGGTGGTCGTGGTGCGGGTATTGGGTCAGGGTACAAAGGTAATGGTTCTCCATATGGATACGGATTGTTTAGTATCTCCTGAACATACTGATCATTATCCCAATATGGATCTAACGGATTAAGATTGGTGTATTGTGCTATGGGAATTGGTATTGGTTCTTCCTGTGGATAGAGTTCCTGATAATCTCTATGTTCATCATTCCATAGATCATATGCTAAAGGATTGGGTGTTGGGATTCTAGGTATCTCGTTAGGGTCAAGGGCTGGTATGGGAAATTGATTCTCTTGGTTAAGTTCTATCTCCATTGGTTGAAGTGGAAATAGTGGCAATGGTTGTGGTTCCATTATCTGATCAAGATTTGGATCGGCTGCGGTGGTAGCTAGTATATGGAAGTTTGCTAATCGTCTATTGACTAAGTCTTGTGTTTGGGCATTGACTTCTCTATTGGCTGCTGCTAACGCTCTTTGTTGCTGTAACTTTCTCATTCGCTTTCTCCTCTCGTGAGCTCCCCGACTGAACCAACCTCTCTTTTTTGGAGGGAACGGTTCTTCAGATTGCGCCTTAAATATGAAAATCCCCTCTGTATCAGCAGAATACCCCGATGGAGTAGGCTGTGATGAGGTTCCTTCATCTTTGGGAGAACTATCTAGATGACGATAGGCGTCAGGCGGACCTTGATCACTCATACTGTAAACTAACAACTTGTCAAATAACACAAAACAATAATATACATATATTCACTTAGATTATTTCCTAACATAATGGATAAAATATTGGTGTCAGCAGAACACTTTTGAGGCTTAAATCAGTGGTTGTAGCTCTGATACCACCTTCTATCGCAACCTCCGACCCCTGCCCCGGGAGGCGGGCGGCCGCGGCCTACTCAGAGCTGGTGGTATCGGTGTTTATTTAATTTTGGCAGCGGAAATTACATCAGAACCATAGTTAGGAAATAGTTTATCAGAGTTAAAATACCACACTTTTATAAATAACAAATACATGGGAAAACCCAAGTTTCCATTACAAATATGTTTATAGGGATAAACCCTAATTTATTGAATAAAAACTTTTTTCTTGTTTAGGTAACTTTTATAGCCACTTTCCCAAGCCTTCAGTGCTCTCCAGCTGGCTTCTATTTGGCTTTCACATTTTGTTACCTAAAACACGCTTTAAAAAGATTTTGTCAGTGGGAAATACTGGTAAGTGAATCCCAGTTTAATCAAAACAACTTTTATCATTTTACAGTATTGAGGGCATCCGCAATTACATTTGTTTACATCTATCAAATTACCACCCACGATACTGTCAATCCTGACTTGTTGTCATGTTACTATTCACAGTATTAGTAACAAGTAATGTATACAAAACCCCAACATACCGACAGTAATTGTAGAATCACAAATACTCAATCACTGTTAAATATGATTTAAAACAATTGAGGTTTTGTAAAAACAGTATACAAAAAGAGGAATTACTCACATTACTATTTTAGATAATACTACTGCTAGTGACTTCCTGGTTATAATCTATTAAAATAAACAATGCACACGTGTTAGTAAGATAACCCAATTTACATTAGTTATACCCCCGAGACAGAACTCCAACGACTGAGTCAGACAGAGCCTCGACATGCGTTACGGAACTCTAGATCAATCAGGCAGAGTAACTAATACGTAACCGGGGGTTATAATACTTACAATGAGGCAGAGCTTTGGTTTTTAGTGAGTATAATATCCGGGTATTATAATTGCTATTCAGAAGTTGAGAGAGAATTAAAAATTTTGAACGATTTCAACTGAACGTCGAACTCCTTATTTATAGGGCTAGAAACAGAGGGCCTCGCGGCCCGCGACGGTAGTAGGGTAGGTCTTAGGCTTGTCGACTCAAAGGTATAGGCTCGACACGACAAGGACACGTGGCAGCCTAGGGTTACGCCTGGTGTCGGCAGGTCGCGGCCCACGACAGACACACATAAGTGTGTCGCGCCCCGCGAGCAACTAGAAATATTTGTTTTATTTGTTTTTTGTAAAAATAAAGGTATTTTAAGCCCGTTTTTTCATATACGGGGTGTATTTTAAGACGTATAGGACATGTTTAAGGGTTTTAGGAGGGTTGTTATAATATATATTTTGAGAATAAAAATATATATATAATTACAAATAACAAATACAAAACTATATATATTTTTTTAAAAATATATATTAACAATTCATGAACATATACATCTAAAACACAACAAATACATAAGACAAGATGGATAAACTTGTACATAATAAATCACAAGTTAGGTGATTAACATACGTAGAACATTTATAGGTTACGTCGCAAATCAAGAAGGAACCGGTGAAGTTTGAGACGCACGAAGATGCACTATAGTGAGTTCATGTCCCCACTTTTAAACATTTTCTTGTTTTCTAAACTTTGGGAAAAATACATGTACAATGGTATGTTAAAAACTAAGGAATGATACAATAGATCATGTGCGAGCAGGGTATACGTAAGCACCATTAATCGAAGTTTAGACCAAAGAACAAAGGTTAGATCTAGCAGGTATTGGCAGCCGCACTCTTGGTCCACGTTTACCCATACGGAAGAGTGCTTTTGGGTCACAGTAGAAGGCTAATCGATGTATAAATCGCCTAGGTTTGGATGCTTCCTATGTCGTCACACATGTTAATGTCCTCGCGAAACATTAGCGATATCGATTTCCTTACGCATTACATCTTAATACATTTTCTTTTACAATTACATACCATATTTCATACACAGACAACTCATACATTTTATACAAAATAACTGCATGAATTCACACCAACTTTGTTGATGATTTTCAAACTTACATGTATTTCAGGAAATTAGTGGAAGCTTTGTGGGTTACGTTTCAAGAAGTCATGTGTCTACACTCCATGCCACCTTTTGAAGGATTTGTTCGTTATATCCCACCTTATCACGGCGTTATAGGAAACAAAACCTTGATCTTTTAAATTTGGAACTATGCTGTAAACATTTAAACTATTATCTTTTGAAGTGATGTAAACACTTTACTTAAACTATGTTTGAAACTTGAAACAATGAATGGCATTTGGAGTTTGTTTTATTCATGTAATATGTTTACTTATTCGTATGCAATGAGAATCAATAACGATCACACCTTGTGCTTCCGCCTTTGAGAGGGTGTGACAAACTCGGGCTATATTTTTTGCTTAAAATATATGAAATTGAGGTATAAAAGCTAGAAATATATTAAAATATGAATGGTTCAGTACGGTTATATTTGGTTAACCACGTAGTCACACTTTTTTTCATCAATTCACACAAACAAACGGGTGTTGTGTGGCTTAATGTAAAATATGGCATTAGGTTGAAGTGACTAGATATGATTGGGTTGATTTCTTATTTATTACTAAATAAAAAAGATTAAAAAAGAAAACCCATCAACATAGCTCCACACTAGAGATGCACTAAAAACTGTTATAATGACCGAACTGGTTATTAAATCGTAAACGGTTTGTAATCGGTAGCATAGAAACTGGTTTAGGTTATTAACTAACTGTAGGTTCAGAATCGGTTTACATAATTTTAGTGCAACCGGGGTTTTTTTTGCAACAATAACCAGGTACATATTAAAAAAAAAAAGCCGTTGGTAATGGCTATATAGTCATTACTTGACGTTATAAAATCGTTATTTATTACCATTTTGCAACACCCCCACCCTTCCCCCCGACCCACACACACCCCCAAGGTCTCTTTAAATAGGTATCAAGCGTGTTGTTAAATTACACCAATTCTCTAGATCTCAATAACAAAAAAAAAAGGCTAAAAACGCAATTTTAATGTTTGTTTTAATGTTTTCTTTAAGATACTTTAAGTTGGTTTAATCATATCAATTCTCTAGCTCTCAAAAACATAAAAATGCTCAAATAACAAAAAAGGCTAAAAACGCAATTTTAATGTTTTCTTTAAGATACTTTAAGTTGGTTTAATCATACCAATTCTCTAGCTCTCAAAAACATAAAAATGCTCAAAAACGCAATTTTAATGTTTGAATATGTATTTGACCATTTTTAATGTTTTTTAACAAAATTTATGTTGTTACTCCAAAGGAATTAGACAAGGAGACCCTTTATCTTCGTTTCTTTTCCTAGTTGTTATGGAAGCTCTTTCTAGTATTCTCTACAAACTGGGATGGAGGGGTGGCTTAAAGGTATTAAAACGCCTAATAAAGGGTTGATTATCTCACATCTTTTTTATGCGGATGACGCTCTTTTGATGGGGGAATGGGATAAGGATAATGTGCTGAGATTGGCGAGATGTTTGAGAATTTTTTATCTTTGTTCGGACTTAAAAATTAATTTACATAAATCTAATTTATACGGGATGGGGGTGGAAGATGGCAATATTAAAGATAAGGCCAAGGTGGTGGGTTGTAATACGGATAGCATCCCCCTTTCATACTTGGGGATTAAGGTGGGGGCTAATATGAATAAAATAAGCAACTGGACCCCGATTGTTGAGGTTTTTGACAAAAGGTTGTCGGTCTGGAAAGCAAAAACAATCTCGATGGGTGGGAGACTAACCCTGATTAATTCAGTGTTGGAGAGTCTTCCTATCTATTATGTGTCATTGTATAAAATTCCAGTTGGGGTCATTAAGATGTTGGAAGCAAAAATGAGAAAATTTCTTTGGGTGGGGTCAAAATATTATAATAAAATGAATAGGTTTGCTTGGGAATGGGTGACGTGGCCTAAATCTAAAGGGGGGTTGGGTATCAACCGCATTAAATAGGTTAATGAGGCCTTTTTGGTTAAATGGGGGTGGAGATACAGGGTGGAAAATCAAAATCTATGGAGGAAAGTGGTCGACGCTTGTCATGGTAATGTTAATCAGAGTAGTTTCCTTGTAATGGTAAGCTAGGAAGGTGTTGGAAAAATATCGTGAAATCGTTTAACCATATTAAAATCAAAGGAAAGGGTATTAAACTTTTTATGGTGGGCAAGGTTGGGAATGAGGAGGATATTAGATTCTGGATTGACACTTGGGAGGGAAATAGGCCTTTTATAGATAGATGGCCGCATTTGTTCGGGTTGGATTTGTTTAAAACTTGCAGGGTCGCAGACAGGATGGAGAGGAACCGGGGAAATGGCGTGTTCAATTGGTATTGGTCTAGAATGCCAGAGTCGGACGTGGAGATTAAGGAGTGGCGGAGTGCAGAGAGTCCTTAAATAAGGTGATCCTTACCAACGCTAAGGATAGGTGGGTCTGGAATGAAGATAGCCAAGAAGGTTTATCGGTGAAGTTTGTTAAAAAGGCTTTAATTGACGAAGGGGGTGATAGTCAGCTTCCTAAATTTGAATGGTGTAAATGGGTTCCTATTAAATGTAACATTGTGGCTTGGAGAGGTAATTTGGATAGACTTGCTACGAGAGTGAATTTAAGAAGAAGGAATGTTGACATTATATCTGTTATGTGTCCGTTTTGTAACGAATTTGAGGAAACGGTGGAGCATCTTTTCACTGCATGTCCTATGGCGACGCGGATCTGGTCGGAGATAAGTGTGTGGTGTAAAATTCCACCGATATTTATTTTCGATTTCAAAGACATATTGGATATACATAATTATTCCCAAGTTGGAAAAACAGCCAAGAAAAATGTTTGGTTATTATTTCATGTTTGTATTTTTCGAAAGGTAGGAACGATCTTGTTTTTAAGCAAATCAGCCGCAGACCGCAAGAGTTCGTAAGGGAGATTAAATCGAGAGGTTTTGACTGGTTTAAAAATAGAACGTCATGTAATAGTATTAGTTGGGGTGATTGGTGTAAATACCCGATGTATATGTTGTAATTTGTTGCCCTTTGCCCGTTTGGGTCGGGGTGTTTATTGTGTATAGCCTTTTGCCCGTTTGGGTCGGGTGTTTTTTTTTAATGAAGTTCTCTTTTCAAAAAAAAAAATTAATCACGCCAAATTTTTAGCTCTCAAAAATATAATAACGTAATTACAATGTTTGTATAAATATGTATTTGACCATTTTTAATGTTTTTTAACAAAATTTATTTATTGATAATTCTAAAAAACAAAAAATAATAAATAAAAACAAAGTTTATTGAGTATATTTTAAATAAATAAAAGCCAAATTAATTTTTATATACTTTGTTATTTAATATATCTAGAATTTACATTGTGTGTAATTTTTCTACATAAATTTTAGAGTTAATTGCCAAAATCGTCCCTGAGGTTTGGGCACATTTGCCATTTTCATCCAAAATGACACTTTTGTACCAAATTGCCCCCAATGTTTGTAACTTTTTGCCATTTTCATCCAAACTAGGGCCGTTCAAATCGCTCGCCGCTCGTCGCTCGCTCGACGCTCGTTCGGAAATTGCTCGGAAAATGCTCGTTCGGTTTGACGCTCGGTTGTAAACGAGCCGCTCTGCTCGGTTCGGTTTGTAAACGAGCCAATCATGAGCAAAGGTCCGCTCGGATCGGTTCGGCTCGAATTATTATTTTAATTAGTATATATATACATATACATATACACATACATCTATAAACATGTATATACACATATATATACACAAATATAAATTATACGTATATATACACACATACACCTATATATACACACACTTACACATACATATATACTTAAATATAAATTAAATTTATAGTTTTATATGTACCAATCTATTAGATTTTGGTCAACTATATACAAATTTACAACTATATCTATACGTACTAGCCCAACCACTCTAATAAAAAATTAAAATCAAAACTAAAAGTTAAACCCTAAACCGATAAACGACAGTCTGTTCATCGCCTCAATGTTTCATGTCGTTACCTAAAGTCAATTGTCTCCTGCTCTCAACGTAATTGTTCGTGCAATATGATCATCGCCTCGTCAGCCACAACATTGTTATTCATAAGAAAAATATTATGCCATGAAATGTGCATGTTTTTTAAGACATAAGAACTTAAGACCCAACATTGTCACTATCTCTCTCTGCAAATTTAAATTGGGCGACACGGTTGTCCAAATCGCTCGAACTTCGCTCGCCGCTCGCTCGGAATTTTTACTGCTCGAAAAATGCTCGCTTGATTTGATGCTCGGTTTTAAATGAGCTGCTCCGCTCGGTTCGGTTTGTAAACGAGCCAAGCACGAGCAAAGGTCCGCTCGGTTCGGCTCGGCTCGTGAACAGCCCTAATCCAAACCACTAACTTAGTTTATTTTTTCTGTTAAGTTGAGGATATTGGGATGAAACTGGCAAATATAAAACCACAGGGACGATTTTTGCAATTTACTCAAACCCTTTTTAATTTCTTTTATTTAATTTTTTTTGTTACATATATAATAAAAAAGAATATAGATCGAGTTTTTAGAAAAAAAAAAATTAATAGTTTTGTCACATAATTTTTATAAATTTTCATCAAAATCATTAACTCAGTTTATTTTTTCTGTTAAGGTGAATGATGTTTTAAATTTTATAAATTATGACAAAAATTAATTTACAGCTTCTTTATATAAATCAGTTTTATAAAGAGAAAACGTCATTGTTGTGCAACACATAACAATCAATTACAACTTTTAATATTTATCAGTTGTAGAAACAGAAAAAAATTGTAAAACGTTACATATTTTTTAAATGTGTTGAGGACCTAGGAAATATCTTGGTAGAAATAAAATATTTATTTAATTAAGATTATGAGTGTAGCTAACTAATACTTATTCTGAGTGTCTTGAGTAAAGAAACATTTGGTTCATAGCATTATAATTACAATTTGGTGAGTAATTTTAAAGTTTTGTAACGATACGTTGTTTGATAGGGGGACTGGCTTCTGTTTTTCCTTAGGAGTGAATTTAAAAGAGTAGAAAATAAATTACAAACTTGGTACATATGATAAGATTTTTTTATTTGACTTTTTTCAATAAGGTCACCAGCATTTTAGTTTTATAAAATTTAGAGGTTTAAGTAGATTTTATTTTTATAAAACTGATCTATATAAAAAATTAGAAATTAATTTTTGTCTTAGTTTATAAACATCCTTCGCCTTAATAGAAAAATTAACTTAGTTAGTGGTTGGATGAAAAATTATGTGACAAAGCTATTATTTTTTTCATATAAAATTGCATGTATATTCTTTTTTATTATATATGTAACAAAATTAATTAAATAAAAGAAATTTAAAAGAGTTTGAGTAAATTGCCAAAATCATCCCGGTGGTTTTCTATTTGCCAGTTACATCCGAATATCCTCAACTTAACAGAAAAAATAAACTAAGTTAGTAGTTTGGATGAAAATGGCAAAAAGTTACAAACGTTGGGGGCAATTTGGTACAAAAGTGTCATTTTGGACGAAAATAGCAAACCTGCCCAAACCTCAGGGACGATTTTGGCAATTAACTCTAAATTTTATAAATAAAAAAAAGATTATTTTAAGACGTTGATTTATCGTGCGATAATTGTGTGTAGTTATGTGATATAACTGTGGCTACCTGGAGTATCTATAAGGAGAGAAATGAAGTGGTATTCGTGGGTAACAAGGTTGGTGTAGCTTAAGTTGCGGAAGACATAAAATCTTCAGCGTACCTTTGAATTAAAAATAGGTCTCCATTAGGAATATTTCCTAGAAATATTGATGTGTTTTTGACGTGTAACTCTCGTATGTTGTTTTATATCTAGCTTCTTGCTAGTTTTGTTAATGAAAATCGCAGTACAAAAGAAAAAAGTTATGTGATATAATTGTCCATAGTTATATACACAAGTTACTTATTAACTTTTTTTAATTTTGGTAATTACTTATATATGTCGCGTAACTATTTGTATATGTTGCGTAACTAGTTATATATATTGCATAATTATGTGCGTAATTGTTTAATAATGTGCGTAGTAGTTATATGGATCTATATGGATGTATCACATAGTATCTTGATGACTTCGTACTTCATATGTTTAAAACAAGGCCCCTCTTATTTACACATACCCTATATCTTATTTTCACACCCCCTATTGTATACGGGCCGTATAACTTTATACGGCCCGTATAGAATGTTTTTGAATAGGAAAATGTGCAGGGAATGTTTTTTGATTTTACTATAGACGGCCCGTATATAGTTATACGGGCCGTATACATGTGTATACGATCAATAAAACGTATACGGCTCAATGGATTTATTTTGTGAGGTTTTTTCAAACTTTTTGATGTTACCAAATGTATACGGGCCCGTATATAAGGTTGTTTTTTCCTGTATCCCATTTTTTCCAATAAAAACACAATCATTCTAGGGTTTCTAAACTCTTCATCACCTTTAACAATGTCGATAAACGTTGATCGGAACACGCCGCTTAAATCAGAGCACAAGTAGATTAGCGTTACCGATCAGTCCGTTGATAGAAACCTTAGCGATCGCAGAGATCTTCGTGTTGTTTATTTATCGATTCTGCTAGTTATCGGCGGGGATGGGTACAGAAACCACCAAGGATGATAATGGATTGGTTACAGAAACCACTAGCAGAAGAACCTGACACGCCTTCTATGATGATCCGAAACATTCCGAATAACTTGCAGAATAACCCGACACAAACAAGTTCTCCACAGTTTGATCACATTTGACTTCATCTATCCAAGTTTGAGAACCTGATTCAGATACACAACGGTATGTGTTCATATCAGCGTTGTTTATCTCCCTGTGTGAGCATTGGAAGCCCGACAAACAGTCTTAGACGTGATTTAATATCTTTGATCTATTAGAACGATCCTTGTTTTGTCACGTACATGCGTTTAATTCCCAAACATCATTACAAATACCACGTTTTCTTCTGCTAGTTATTCTGAATGTTAAGGATCATCTTTAGTAGTGTTTGTTTGATAACCTGATTCAGATTTAAACAATGCACGCCTCATTTAACCTTTTTTACTCATTTCTTCAATTTCAACAAATCTTTTCAACTAGCAGAAGAACCCGACACAAACAAGTTCTCCACAATTTGTTATTCAGATCTCTATTCGGTCATCTTTCCAAAGTACAACACACGATAAGTTTAAACTTTATAGTGTGTGATTTGACCAGGAAAGGATTGTAGGTGATTTATACTTTTAATAAGCTGTCACATTTGTCAAATTCGTTGCGTGCATTCATATTGTTTAGAAAATAATAGATAATGAACGGATTGTTGGACTTCTTGTTCCAAATGCAGCTGTAGGATCCATACTTAAAGGTCTCTCTAAAATATGCAACCAAGACCGCCTTGTTAATTTTAATGAAGCAATGAAGATTGAATGTGCAAACCGCAACCGTCTTTGACTACGGAAACGATGGCTATGGGAAATCACCATTTTCGTTGTGTTGTGTATTTGCTTACTGATCTGGAATTGGAGAACCGTTGTGTATCTGAATCAGGTTCTCAAACAAACACCACTAAAGATGAGTTGGAAAATTGCATCAACTCTCCTATATCAGCATACTCTTCTCCAGACAGTTGATCAGCCTGTACCGAAGAAACCAAATTTGCAACAATGAAAACGCCTATAAACGTTGATCGAAAAACGCCGCTTAGTTGTTATCTAATGACAACTTGAGGGGTCTAGTCCTAGCTAGTTGTTATCATCTGATTGTCATTCCGAATAACTAGCAGAAGACGTGTATACCATATAGAATTATTTCCACACGTCGGGTTCTTCTGCTAGTTGTCGGGCTTTCAATGCTCACACAGGGTGATAAACAACGTTGATATGAACACATACCAACTGCTTTCTCTTGAGTCATCGGGAATACTTTTCCTAAAGGGAGGGTGAGTAGTATGAGTCTGAGTCCATTGTGGTTCGTGAATGTTTCGAATCATCATAGAAGACGTATCGGGTTTGTATTTCCCATAGCCACCATTTCCGTAGTAAAAAAAGGTTGCGGTTTGCACATTCAATCTTCATTGAAGTCAAATGTGATCAAACTTGGACATCACACGTAAATCTTGAAGCAACTATGTTTTGGTAGGTTGAAATAGGTGAATGATCTTGAAAGATTTGTTGAAATCGAAGAAAAGAGTAAAAAGATGATATGATTGTCTAAAGAAGCGCTTTTATCATGTGTCATCTGATTGTCATTCCGAATAACTAGCAGAAGACGTGTCGGGTTCTTCTACTAGTTATTCGGAATGTTTCGAATCATCATTAAAATTAACAATGCAGTCTCGATTGAAGATGTAATTGCAAGACTGTTTGTCGGGCTTCCAATGCTCACACAGGGTGATAAACAACGCTGATATGAACACATACCACCTGCTTTATCTTGAGTCCCTTGATGTTGAAACCGGTTTTACCTCATGAAAAGGAAAGAAACAAATATTTTTAGAGAAACATTGGGATTCAAGGGTTTAGTTAGAAAATAATCCTAGATTGTCTAAAGAAACGCTTTTATCATGTGTCGTATGACTGTAATAAAACGGAAGCTATCAACGCGGGGATGGGTACAGAACCCGACATTCCTTCAACCATTCATTTTCTTTCAATTTCGTGAACATTCTCCCTAACATGATAAAAGCGCTTCTTTTGCTAGTGGGTTTTATGAGTTAAAGTTAACTTTCAGATTCAGATTCAGGAAGCAGATGATTTGTCAAAAGACATGGCAGACTGACAGGTGCAGGTTATGTCAGGTTATGATTTGTCGAAAGGGATTTCGAGCAGTTGGTAGAAGACGTGTCAGGTTCTTCTGCTAGTGGAAGCCCGACAAACAGTCTTGTACGTGGTTTAATATCTTTAATCTATTAGAACGATCCTTGTTTTGTCACGTACATGCGTTTAATTCCCAAACATCATTACAAATTCCACATTGAATTCCCGAATGCATCTACTTCTCGCAGGTATAATGTAATATTCAGAAATTTAACATAATAATAAAATAGAATAAATAGAAGTTTATATATCTTTGAATTTTGAGATCGCAGGTATAATGTAATATTCAGAAATTTAACATAATAATAAAATAGAATAAACAGAAGTTTATATATCTTTGAATTTTGAGAATTAGATTAAATTGTGAATAACTATATATAATATGTCTAATGTACGTATTCAAGAACTAGTATATTAGGTTAATAATCTATACTATATAATAAAAGAAACCATTTTTGGGGCACGTGTCATCATATTAGGTCATGTTTTATAAACAAGTATTATTTTAGTTTAATCTTTTCTAATTAATTATAGATAATCCTCCTACTAAATATTATTTAGTTTAATTTCTTATGGATAATTATTATTTAGTTTAATTTTCTTCTCATTTATAATATTATTTATTTAACTAATAGAGTAAATACGATTTTGGCCCATGTGGTTATATCACTTTTACTCTTTTAGCCCAAAAAGAATTTTTAACATCTGAGCCGTCAACGTCTTTTTTTAAATCTTTTTGGCCCCTAACGTCTTTTTTCTAACCATTTTGGCCCCTAACATTTAATGGATGAGGTTAGTGTTAGAGGTCAAAAGGGTTAGAAAAAAGACGTTGGGGGCTCAGATGTTAAAAAAAATCTTTTTTTTTTTGCTAAAAGGGTAAAAGTAATATAACCACAGGGGCCAAAATCATAATTTACTCTAACTAATATTATTTATCATTTATACATTTACGGGGTTTAAATAATGGGTTAAATTTATTGAGACTTCGTTAACAAATTTTGCTACAACAAAATAATCTATTTATATCAATCTAAATTTTTATCTATATTATACGATATAATAAAACATTAATGTGTGACACATGTCGTTCATTGTAGGTATTTATTTTATGGTTTTCTCGCCTCACTTCCAAACTAATCTTATATTAATTAAATGAATAATGAGCTAATATTAAATTTTATCCTACTTTAAATTTCGAATACCATTCTTCTATTTTTCTAATAAAATATTATCCGAAATTGTAAATTGTTAATTTAAAACATTTTAAATAAAACAAATTATTTATCACGAAAACCAAACTGTGTATTAATATATTAAATATTTTTATTTTCACTATACAAAATTACATTTACTAACTTTTTTATTATTTGGTATATAAAATTACATTTATTTAACTCGTGTAATAAATGAGGATTTTTAGAGATGTATTATTTTATTATTTGGTAAACAATATTACATTTATTCAACCCATGTAATACATGTGGTTCTTATATATATAACTTTTTATTATTTAATATATAAAAATATATTTATTCAACCCGTGCAATAAAGGAAGTTTTTAAAAATATAATGTTTTATTATTTAGTATATAAATTTATTTACTCAACCCGTATAATACACGGGGTTATAATCTAGTAACTATATAAAAATAAAGGTTAAAGGAATGGATACATTATTAGATTGATATTTTGCTTTAAATTATACTGGTCTAGTGCAAGAGAAATATTCATTTTGTTGACTTTGAAACCTTCCGTCTCTACCTCATAAATTTCCATATTCACTTTTCAAATTCGAAACCGAATCAGCCGAAGATTTGGGGATTATAACTATTTGATTATCAACTATTAAACCATTGCGATCTCAAACCTAAGATATCACTTTCCTACAATGTATACAACCTTTTGTGTCGGCAATCACAGCGGTAAACCACCACCACTATTAGTCACGAATCCATGAGCCTTATCGCCTCCGCTATCAGTCTCGATTGAATCTGCGACCAAAACCACCATCATTTGTACTAGGATTTTAGCCGCCATCCTTGCTCACCTTCACCACACGAACCGTCGTCACACACTTCGCCGATGAATAAGAAGCCGCACCACTTTGCCTCCACGAACCAGACCCGTCTCCACACATCATATAATTGACCACCGTGAATCGCCAGCGCTGTTACTCCATTCCGTCGGTTCGACGTCTCTGGTCGTTGTTCTCGCTTCATCCGATTTCGGTAAGATTCAAGAGTTGTACTAACTTAATCCAATTCTTGGTCTTCTAAATTATCTTATGTTAATCGTAATGGGGTTTTGGTTAGATCTTTCCGGCGACTAAAAAAAAGAACGATAGAAGGAAAGTTGATTTTGAGTGTGGGGTGTGTATCATAATATTATTTTGATTAGTGTGTTTCTGCGTATGGAGGTTGCTTTAATTTGAATCTAATGTATATGTGTATGTATAAATTTCAATTGTGTATGAATGTGTGATGTGAGTGTTCTGTGTGTGATCCATATGCACTGTGTATGTGATGTATAATCAGGGGCGCAGCATGTGAGGGGCGGGGGGTCGTCCGATCCTCCGAACTTTTCGGTTAGTAGTGTTACGTATGTGTTTTTCGTATAGAAATTTTTAGGGATATACATGTTAGACCCCCCGGTTTTAAAAAAAAAATGTTAGACCCCCCAGTTTTCTAAAAAAAAAATTATGTATATACGTGTTCGACCCCTCCGGTTTTCTAAAAAATAAATTATATAACCCAAATGAAATACTAAATTAGCCCAAATAAAAGAGTGTTTTATGTATTTTTATCATAAGCCCAAAATAACCAAATCCAAACTCATGGCCCATTTAAGAAATTAAACCCAATATGAATGTAAGCCCAAATAATCATCTGATTTCAATTGTTACTTGTTCGACCAGGGCGCAGACAAGAAGAAACAGAAGAAAAACGCAGGGGCTGGGGAAAGCGACCGGCTGCTGGGCTGCTGCTTGTTCGACTGTTCGACTTCGACTTCGAGACTTCAAGTTCGAGATTTCACTTGTTCAATCATCCTCAGGTATGTTAATTTTTATGTTTAGGTTTGATTTAGGGCTCCAATTTATATGAATTAGGTTGAAATTAGGTGTGAGTTTTAGCCCTAAACTTGTTGAATCTTTCTGTAGCTATTAGAATTTTTGAAACTTAGGTTGATTTGTTCACTTTTGTTATTAGATTGCCATGGGGAAGAATAAATGCATAACCTCCTTTTTCAAAAGAAAGAATGAAAATGAAGAACAAGTAGAGGGAAATCAGGGAATTGTTGATGGAAACAATGAGAACAAACGTCAAAAAGCTTCAACAAGTGAATCGGTTAGTGAAGTGAATAATGAGGCATTGAGGCGAATCAAAACATTCCACTGGTAAACTATAATTCTTCATCCAACTAAACCGGGTACCCACCTTCCTCTTCTTTTTAATGTTTTGGTATCTTTATTCAATTGTTTGTTAAACAATGTTTACGTTTTAATGTTTGAGAACGGCTTTTAATTTGATATTAATGTTTGACCCGACCCGAATCGCATCACCGACACCCTACCCGACCCGACCCGACCCGAATCGCATCACCGACACCCTACCTGACCCGACCAGAATCGAATCACCGTTGCTCGACCGAACATAGAAATTTTTTTTAGGTCTAATGCCTTCCGACCCCTCGAAATTTTTTTCAAGCTTCGCCACTGTGTATAATGTTTAGTTGTGTGCATGAATGTGTGTGTCTAATGTGCATGAATGTGGTCTGTGCGTTTGTTTTGATTGTGCATGAGTGTGTGTGAATATGAGTATGTGCAGTGGCGAAGCTTGAAAAAAATGTTCGGGGGGGTGGAAGGTACCGGACCTAAAAAAAATTCTATGTTCGGGTCGGATGTCGGTGATTCGATTCGGATCGGGTCAAATATTAATATCAAATAAAATACGTTCTCAAACATTAAAACGTAAACATTCTTTAACAAACAATTGAACAAAGACACGAAAACATTTAAAAGAAGAGGAAGGTGGGTACCCGGTGGCCGGTTCTCCTGGATGAAGAATTATAGTTCTGCTCGTCTTCCTTTAAGATTTTTGAATTCGTCAATTATGGACTCCGAATCAAAGCTCTCAGCAATCTCCTTTTCTATGTAAATCACCATACTGTTTGCTAGATACTGATCTGACATCTTATTGCGAAGTCGATTCTTAAATATTTTCATCGCTGAAAATCCTCTCTCCGTTGTTGCAGTCGAAACTGGAAGCGTCAAGATTAGCCGACACACTCTTTCAACCAATTTGTACGTGTTATTTTTCTGACATTGCACAAGAGTTTTGCAAAGATCAGAAAGAGTTGATACCTCACTTAGCTTGGGATTATTTTTTCTTTCAACTTGAAAATTATCCAATTGACCACGTAATAGATTCCTTTCTTTCTCTGTAAAATCGTTAGGATAATACTTCTCAACAAGAAGAACAATCTGATCAATATTAATCTTTTTTGAACATAAAGACGCACTAAGAGATAACAACTCTGTCGCTTGCTCATTGAATCTACTATTCAGCTCATGTAGTTGTTTGTCCAATGTCTCTGTAAACAAATCTACCCGGTAATAATGTTCAAATGTAACATGAAGATCTTTTTTACGAGGCCGATACCGAGTAGAAGTATATGGAGAACTCATATCAGGCATATCTATGTCATGCCTTTCACAAAAAACCGAACCTTTTCAAGTAAAGAATCCCATCCAGTGTTTCTAAAATTAGTTAGACTAACCTTTGTTGCAAAAACTAACTCCATTGCATTAAGGATGTCTTGGGATTTCTTTTGTAATGCTTGACTAAGTGTTTCCGTTTTACTCATTACTTCTTTCATCAAGTGAAGAACAAGCACAAATTCAAATGATCGCAAGTAACTGTAAGCTATATTAGCATCTCTACGTTGAGAACTAGTAGCATGAGACGTGTCTTCAATTATTCCCTTGAGAACAGCACGGGTGACATCAAACATGTTAAGCAAACTACAAATAGATTTAAAATGAGAACCTCAACGTGTATCACCAGCCCTTCGTAATGTCCCAACCTGATTTTGTCCTTTTCCCGATTTGATTTCACCCAATTCTAATAACTTTTTAATCTCATCTGCCTTCGCCATTTGTAACTCATCATGACGCTTACTTGAAGCACACGCCACATTAATTATGAAAACTAAGTTTGAGAAGAATTGGTGTACTGGAGTCACATCCCTTGAGACACAAACCAAGGCAAGTTGTAACCTATGAGCAAAAAAGAAAAATATAATTTAATAACCATAAGAGTATTTTAGTAAACCCGAAGAAAGAAAGTTAAAAAAGAACAAGTAATTAACCTGTGAGCAAAGCAGTGAACATAATATGCGTAAGGACAATATTCCCGAACAAGTGCTTGCAACCCGTTCCATTCTCCTCTCATATTGCTAGCACCATCATAGCCTTGACCACGGATTTTACTAACATCAAATTTGTAATGCAATAGTGTATTCCACAAATTTACTTTTAAGGTCGCTGATAAAGTATCCGTAACATGAACTAAATCCAAGAACCTTTCCCGTATCACCCCTTCAACATCAACAAATCTTAAAACTATCGCCATTTGCTCTTTTTTTGACTCATCCCGTGACTCATCAACCATGACACAAAACCATGAATCCCCCACTTCACTACGTATATGGTTACGGACTTTATTTGCCATAATACTAAGAATATCTTGTTGAATATCGGAAGATGTATACTTGCAATTAAATGGAGCATTTTCCAAAACCTTTGCAACATCATCATTATAATAGGCTAAAAGTTTTAGCAATTCACGAAAGTTACCTTGATTCTTAGAAGTAGAAGATTCATCATGTCCTCGTAAGGCACAAGCTTGGTATGTCAACCAACGAACTACATCAATTGTGGTTTTTAATCTTAACCGGTTCTTCCTAATTGTTTCTTCACTTTGCGTTTCTATGAAAGTTTCAAGGTGTGCTTTTTTATTCAACAAGTTCGTATATAATAGAAAAGCTTTTTTATGAGTTGAAGATTGAATGTGCTTCAACAATGGACATTTATCCCCATCATTAACTTTTTTCCAATTGTCAAATCCTTCAGTAGTAAACGCACTATGACCGTGGCTCTCATTCGGTTTATCGCTATATAAATAACAAAGGAAACAATAAGCCTTGTGTTTCGTTGGAGAATACTCTAACCAATTAGGGAACATATCAAACCAAGCATATCTAAATCTACGAAGATTCTTCTTTGGACCTCTCGGCTTATACCATTGAAGCTTTATTTGATACACTCCTAATGATATATAAGCTAGTCTTACTTGCTCCTTTATATTAACCGGATATTTCCACATTCCAAGTCGCTTAGCGGGATCTCTTTCTAGACTACTAACATCCACTTCATTAATGTTAATCGGATTTTGAGGAATGTTTTGATTCGCTTCATTAACCGGTTCATTATTCGCTTCATTAACCGGTTCATTATTCGCTTCATTAACCGGTTCATTATTCGCTTCATTAACCGGTTTGCTTGTTGAAGCTTTTTGCCATTTAATCTCATTGTTTCCATCAACTTGTTCTTCATTCTTTCTTTTAAAAAAAGAAGTTATGATTTTGTTTTTCCCCATAGCGTAATCTAACAAGAAACAAGTCAACAACACAAGTTAAATCCCTAATTTCAACAAGTTACATCCTGTCAGCCTAATTAACCATCAACAAGGCATTTTCTTTTTCTAATATCCAGCATGGTTACAGCCTAATTTCACCCCTAAATCCCTAATTTCAACAAGTTTATGGCAAAAAATTGGTCCAATTTCATCCCTAATTTAAACGTAAATCACATAAATTAAGCCCTAATTTAAACCTAAAGATAAAAAAAACACATACCTTGAAGAGTTGAAGACAGCCGCACCTGCACCTAAATCCCGAACGAAGAAGACAGCCCTAAATCCCGAACGAAGAAGACAGTCGGCCGCACCTCACCTGCTTTTTTTTCTTCTGTTCTCGGTCTCCAGTTAGCAGCAACAAGGAAGCAGTTTGTTTGTTTTTTTTGACCGGTTGCAGCAATAAACATACTAATGGGTTATGGGCTATTCAAGTTATATTGGGTTTTTTTGGGCTTATCATTAATGGGCTAAGTAGTAAGTAATAAACATACAATCCAAGTTATAATTATAATGGGCTATTTAAATAATTTTATTTAGGCTATATAAATATTTTTTTTATAAAACCGGAGGGGTCTTAAACGTATATACCAAAAAAAAATTAAACCGGGGGGTCCAAAAAAATATATACCTAATTTTTTTTTAAACCGGGGGGGTGAAGACATATAAACCTAAAAATTTATATACGAAAAATAGATACGTAACACTACTTCGCAAAAAGTTCGGGGGGTCGGGCGCCCCCCCCCCCCCCGGCCCCTCATATCCTGCGCCCCTGAGTATGTGGTGTGTGTATATCTATACATAGGGTAGGGTAGGGTTAGATAGAAAACCCTAAAAATTTGAGAAAACCCTATAAAACTCAACCTTCCGACTTTTTTTTTCAAAAAAATAACACATGTACTATACATGTTTTTAAGAGTTTTGAGCCAAAAAAATCAAAAAAACGCCGAATGGTTTTTTTTTTTTTAAATAAACAAGTTTCAGCAACTTTTTGTCTAACACATGTTAGTGAAAAAGTTGCTGAAACTTGTTTATTTTAAAAAAAAAAAAAAACACTCGGCACATTTTTGATTTTTTTGGCTCAAAACTCTTAAAAACATGTATATTACATGTGTTATTTTTTTCAAAAAAAAAAGTCGGGAGGTTGGGTTTTCTACGGTTTTCTCAAAATGGAGGGTTTTCTCCCTAGCATTATCATATATATATATATATATATATATATATATATATATGGAGAAGATCATGCGAGAACCACCTCTTATTGCGAGAACCAATGTGAACACAACCAAAAATGCCTAAAAATAGCTAAAAATCACACAAATTTTTTTTTTTTTAATATTTTTTATATAAAATCGCTACTTTTCGAAGCCAAAAAAAATTTAAAAAAAAAAATATTTTTAAAATTTTTGCCACTAAAAGTAGCGATTTGAGCATAAAAAATATTAAAAAAAAATTTAGATTTTTTTTTATTTTTTTTAGATTTTTTGGGGGTTTAGTTTTTAGCATTTTAGCTTTGGGGGGGGGGTTAGGTTTTTGGGGGGTGGGGGAGGGAGGTTTAGGTTTTGGGGGGGGGGGGGGGGGGGGGGGTGGGGGTTAGGTTTTTTTTAGCTGTTTTAGGTTGTGTTCACATTGGTTCTCGCGGTTCTCGCAATAAATGGAGTTCTCGCATGAGCCCCTCCCTATATAAACTAAATGCTAAAAACTAAAACCCTCAAAAAACCTAAAAAAAACCTAAACCCCCCCCCCCCCCCCCCCCCCCCAAGATAAAATGCTAAAAACTAAACCCCAAAAAAACCTAAAAAAATCAAAAAAAAATATAATTTTTTTTTTAATATTTTTATGCTCAAATCGCTACTTTTAGTGGCCAAATTTTTTTTTTTTTTTTTTTAATTTTTAATTTTTTTTTGCCTTCGAAAAGTAGCGATTTTTATATAAAAAATATTAAAAAAAAATTGTGTGATTTTTAGCTATTTTTAGGCATTTTTGGTTGTGTTCACATTGGTTCTCGCGGTTCTCGCAATAAGAGGTGGTTCTCGCATGATCTTCTCCCTATATATATATATATTAGGAGTTCGGAAAGTTTTGCAATTATTTAGAGTTCTGAAATGAACCCAGCCCTATATATATATATATATATATAGGGGGCCGCTAAAATAAGAACCACCTCCAGTTGTAAGAACCGCGAGAACCACTCTAAGCCAATCAGATTATGCCAACAGAAAGGGTATTTTGGTCTTTTACCCCAAGTGTCATATCTTCCATCTCTCTTCATTTAATATTCATCTCTCCTCTCTCCTCTTCATCTTCATCTTTTTGTTTTAAAAATCTCACTGCACATTAGAAAACCCAATTCAAAAATCAATTTACTTTGAAAACCCAATCCTTCTTCCTTCCCAGATGATATCTTCTCCGGCGCTGTCTCCTTCATCGCATATTACACCTACCTGCAACTCCACCTTCTAACAACCTCTTTCCCTCTGCTGATATCTTCTCCGGCACCGTCTCCGACCAACCTGCAACTCCACTCCATCTTCATCTTCTCCACATCACATCGACGACGAACACCACCTGCAACTGTTCGTCACCGGCGGCCACCGGTGGTGGTTTTTGTGGGGAGACCAGTGGGGGTTTTGGGGGGTTGGAGGCGGCGGCGGGTGGCGTTGGGGACGGTGGGTGGGTGGAGAGGGTCGGTGGCGGTGGCTGAGCCGGTGAAGTCGGATGCAGGTTTGAGTTGGGGTTTCTTGATTTTTTTATGGGGGTTTCTTTATTTTGTTTGATGGGGTTTCATTTTTGTTTGATGGGTTTTCTAGATTTTTGTCTGATGAACTTTGTGGGTTTGTTCTTGTTGATTTTTGATCAATGATTTTTTATTTTCTGGTGATTTTTGTTTGATCGGTGAACTATGTTTCTTGATTTCCTGGTGATTTTTAACAGTGGATTGTGGGTTTGATAAGTTGGTATTGATATGTTGGTTTAGATATGTTGGTATTGATCTGTTGTTTTATATCTGTTGGTATTGATATGTTGGTGATCGATTGAGGTGGCGATGATGAAAAAAAACGTAGATTTTGATGACGATAGCGCGGCAAGGACGGCGGAGGGTAGGTTTTTGGAACCTGCAACCCCACTTTTGCAGCCTTTGGGTTATCGGATAATCTGAGCCAAACCCCTTTTTTTAGATACACTTTGTTTTGATGTTGGTTTTTTATTTTTTCCCCCCTAGTCGATGATGATGATAACAATATATCTGAGACACCTCCCGAGTTTGCGATTTCTGGGTGCGTTCGGTTTTGCGTAAAAGAGTTTTTGTAAAAAAAATTAAACCGTAAGCTTTTTAACGTAAACCGTAAACTTTTTAACGTAAAACGTAAATTTTTTAGCGTAAAACGTAAATTTTTTTAGCGTAAAAACGTAAAAAGTTTAACGTAAAAATGTAACGTAAACTTTTACGTAAAAAGTTTAACGTAAAACGTAAAAATTTTAACGTAAAAAGTTTTACGTAAAACGTTAAAAGTTTTACGTAGAACGTAAAACGTAAATCGTAAAAATTTTAAAAAGGTTAACATAAAACGTAAACCTTAAAAAGTTTAACGTAAAAACGTAAAAAAGTAAAACGTAAAACTTAAAACGTAAAAAATTGAGCTAAAAAATTTTATCCCGTAAACCGTAAATTTTTATTTGAAAAAAAAAACAGGCCGTAATATACGGAACGTTAAAACGGCGCGAAAAAACGGGGCTAAACGGGGCGTAAAAAACGACGCGTTGAAAAAACGACGTGTGAAAAAGCCGGGCGTAAAAACGGCGCGTCAAAAAACGAGGCGTGAAAAGGCCGGGCGTAAAAACGTTAAACGTAAATCGTAAAATGTTTTACGTAAAACGCAAAACGGAAAAAAACGTTAACGTAAAAAACCGGGGCGTAAAACGTAAAAAACCGACGCGTAAAACGTAAAAAACCGGGGCGTAAAACGTAAAAAATCGCGGCGTAAAACGTAAAATAACGTTAACGTAAAAATTGGCGCGTAAAATGTTAAAAAAAACATTAACGTAAAAAATCAGGGCGTAAAAAAAACGGATCTTCAAAACGTTTTTTTTAAACAAATCTTTAAAAAAAATATACTAAAAATTTGATTTCAAAAAATTTGTTTTACAAAAAAATCTGTTTATAAAATAAAAAACAATCAAGTAAAAAACATAATTAATGAATATGACAAAAAAGGTAATTTAAAATTAATATATATAAAAAGACAAAAAAGACAAATTTACTTATATACCCTTAAAATATTAAAAACATAATAAGACAAAAAATACTTAATATTATTTTTTAATACTTTCAATCTCATCCATCCATCTACTTGATCAAATGGCCAGAAAGTGGTTCTCGCGGTTCTTACAACTGGAGGTGGTTCTCATTCTAGCGGCCCCCTATATATATATATATATATATATAAATCGAGACATAATAGACTATATTATATAAACAAGATGATTAAATTAGTTACTGTGAGTGTTGAACCAAAAGCGTATTTGATTATTGGGTAAATTAGTTTTGGTCGCCGGAAAATCTAAAGAATGATATTTTAGATTAAATGACAAAAAAAACTCATTTTTAAAATATGGGATGTAGGTTTGCAATATTTTTAAGGATAAATCGACTTGGATTTTTCTTTGCTTTGCTAAATCAAGGTACGGATTCTTTGGTCTTCTTATCACAGTATTCATCTTTATCGTATCTGTACTTTGTAGTGTGGATCTTTGTCTCTGTCTCAAGTTTGATTTTCATGATTTGATATTAGCAATGTTGTGAAAACCGGACCGGCCGGTTCGACCGGTCGGACCGGCAACCGCTACTATAGCCGGTCCGGTCTGTGGTGTTGAGCCGTTATGCGCTTTGACCGGCCGGACCCTTGACTGGAGTTGGACCGAAAAACCAATGTTATTTAGCGGTCAGGCCGGGGTCTCTCGGTATGACCTGCCAAGATGAAATAACAGAGAATGAAAGAGGAATGTGCTTGCGGATGGTGATGCACCGATGCTACGCCGCTCATCGTCTTCATTAGGTGGCCGCAACCCTTGAACCGTTGTCGATATAATCGAAAGTGTAGATGGAGATGAACTGACCAAAAGCTGAGAAGGGTTGCAGTAATGGATGATTTAGGAGATCATGAGAAAATATGTTGCGTGTTAAAAGAAAAAAGAAATATATAATTATGACATCTCAATCTCAGTTTCCAAAGCACTTTGGGGAAAGTAAAGGTTTATAGATTTTTTGTGAGTATATTTAATTTAGTTTGGAAGAATATCCAACTTTTAATATAGTTTAAAGCATAACCAGTACACCAGATTTTAATTTAGTTTAAAGAATAACCATATTTTAATTTTGTTAATTGTTTTACTTTATTTAGTTTTGTGAATAAGTGTGATTATACATTTAAAGATACACATATAAAAAGTGTTATCTGGTTCTTAAATCCGGTTGAACCGGTCCGACCAGTGGACGGTAAGGAGACCGGTTCAACGTCTAGTCCGGTTATAAAAACATTGGATATTAGTACTCGTTTGATATGTGATACGTTATATGAGTCAGTTTTTATATGTTTGTTTACTAGTGAGTTGTAGCATGCCATACCTTAGATTTGTATTCATGGTCGCATGTTCCTGTCATCATTATTTTCAGTTGTGTGTAAATTATTTACATAACCTTAGTATATGTACTCTATCACCCAAGCATGTCTGGCTTGTCATTTGGGCGTCAACGGCATGGCACTTATCGTCACAGTGCTTAATAAAAGTTCACGGCGTCTCTAGCTGTGCTTGTGTAGCACCTTGGCCACTAGAGGCGTATAGATCAATCTTAGCTCTGAGTTTGAGTTTGTTTGTCTGGAGATGGAATAATGGGTGCACGCCATACTCACCATCTCATAGGTGCATGGACTAGCTAGCTGTGTACCAGTATGTTTGTTTGTAGCTTTGGGTGATTCTGTGTTACACGATTGTTCTGTTGATATACATATGTCGTGTAAGTTAGTATATGTCTTTGTATCTGAATATGTTCAGTATTTGTTCTGATATGCCTGATATGTTTTCTACGCATCTGGTCATGGTTCCGATCATGTATCGAATTAATCATGCTTCTGATTATATTCTGTATTAGTTATGTCTGTTTTGACTCAGTGTCTCTATATCAGTTTCGTCTCAGTGTCTTGGATTTCAATTCCGTGTTATACGTATAGTTTGTATCTGTGAGTACCTGTATTCAGTATTTGATTCAATCTTTGTTCTAAACTTGTTGAATCTGTCTTTTTTTTTTCGTGTCAATTCTCTTGATCGGTTTAGTAAGTTTTGTAAGAATTAAATTATTCTACTTTTAAACTTAGGTTATCCGATTATTTTGGTTATTGAATATAAATCTCCAAATTAATAAAAATAATTATTTTTATTATATAATCACTTTTGAAGTATGATTAATTAATAGATATTAATCTTAATCCAAATATTTATTTAAAGGTGATAATTTCGACAGTCCTTTTCTTTTAAAGGTTAGGGGATTTTTAAATGGAATTTAAAATGTTTCGGTTTACGTATTTGTTTTCATTTGTGTATTGTTTTCCCATGCGGGCTTACGAAATTGTCATAACTACTTGGTTTGAGATCCAAGTTATTTGAATTATTCTATTTCTTAAACCTAAGTTTTCAAAGTTAGAAAATTAGTTATTTTGGTCTAATGATGATCCGCTATGAAATTTGATAAATTATTTTATTGATTAAATTCAGACGTTTATCATAAGAAAATAGTTTTGCCAAGTATCTTGTTTTCAGAATAATAGTATTATTTAATATTGTTCAAAATATTAGATAATTATTAGTATTTAATTTGCTCAAACGTTTCATTGATAGGTCACAAAATCTCTATATATGAATACTAGATTAGTTAAAGGATGTTTTAAAATAAGTTTGTTTATACAAGCTAAATTGTTCTAGTCATCATGGCCAACGATGTATCAGTCTCAACATCGGTTTTGTGTCGGGTTCAGTATCGGTGATGCATATCACTTATTTTTGTTTTCGTATCAGTTTCCGTTACAGTTTTAAATCGGTTAGTGTATTGGTTTTTGCATCAGTCATGTGCCTGCACTTGTTTTTCAGTAATCGTGTCAATGACCGTTTCAGTTCAGTCTCAGTTCTGTTCTGTTGTGTTTCGCTTCCGCTGATATGATGTTACTTGTACTGTTGATTTCTCCGTTACTGAGCAATTTTTGGCTCAGCCGTATTTTTGTTTTTGTGTTTTCCTATTTGTTTTACAGGTAATATGGGATGATCTGGGATTTCAGTGAGGAGCGTTAGGAAGTTGCTGGCCAAGATTCTTTATTTCCGTAATGTAATAAATGTAACTAGGATCTTTTATCTAATGTTATGGATTAGTTTTTAGTTTTGATATATGTAAGAGTGACACGTCAGCCCTAGCGGGGTTGGGGTGTTACATATAACACATGGTCAATGTAGTAAAATGTGAGCTTTTACACCAACCATATCGATATTCTAGTTCTCCTTTTTCCTTCAATGATTAATTTGTAATATATGAATAAGATACCTTCGAGATACTTCGTGTTAGTTTGATTTGAATATTGAAAGTTGGAAAATGTATCTGGTAGGGGTGATATAGTAATTTTCAATAATGTAGGAAGGATTGAGCTTGATGGATGTCCGTTATCTCAACACTTCGAGATACTTCATGTTAGTTTGATTTGAATTTTGAAAGTTGGAAGATGTATCTCGTGGGGGTGATATAGTAATTTTACCTCATGAAAAGGAAAGAAACAAATATTTTTAGAGAAACATTGGATTCAAGGGTTTAGTTAGAAAATTGCATCTCCTCTCCTATATCAACATACTCTCCTATAAAGATGAGTTGGTATTGAACCAAGAATATGAAGATCAATAAAGATGAATTGGTATTGAACCAAGAATATGAAGACCAATAAAGATGGGTTGGTATCTAACTAAACCCATCGTATTTAAATACCAACGGGTTGGTTTTGGGTAGAAAAGAAGGGGTTTAAGGTGTTTTGGTAGGTTAAAAGAGGTGAATGATGTTGAAAGATTTGTTGATATATATAACAGAGTAACCCTCACTCTCAGTCATATCTATAGAGAGAGTTGGGTTTTCAACAAATCTTTTCAATAATCAGTACGCAACAAATCTTTATGTAGTTATTTAGAATGTTTCGGATCATCATAGAAGACGAAACTTCAGCAACCATTTTTCCTTTTCCTTCAATTTTGAGAACATTCTCCGTAACATGAAGACATGTCGGGTTATTCTGCTAGTGGTTTCTGTAACCAATTAGGAACCACATATTTGCTTCAATATTTATGTATTTGAATCAGGTTCTCAAACAAACACTACTAAAGATGAGTTGGTATTGAACCAAGAATATGAAGATCATGGTGCAAAGAGACCGCCTTTGATAATTTTAATGAAGCAACGAAGATTGAATCTGCAAACCGTAACCGTTTTTTACTACGGAAACGGTGGCTATGGGAAATACAAACCGCAATCGTTTGTGACTATGGGAAACAAAAGCCGGTTGAGGATTACGAGTGTTCTAGACTCGTTCAAGGCATGCTTGTTTGTGCGATTTACAGAAATAAGGATGCATTTCACGGTAAACGATGCGGCTAATGAAACCGAAGTTGTTATTTCGGTTGTTCAGTACTTCCGAGACGATTCAAGTGAGTCCTATGAAGCAAGTGTTTGTCTATTCGATTGAGAGGAATCATTGAATTACATCCTCGTTGAAAACAAGTGGTTGTAATGATGGGACCCTTGATTTGAAAAGCAATCGTTTGTGACTATGGGAAACACAAGTTTTCCTTTTGAGCTTGATGGATGTCCGTTATCTCAACGCTTCTCCTTACATTACTGATCTGGAATTGGAGAACCGTTGTGTATTTGCTTACTGATCTGGAATTGGAGAACCGTTGTGTATCTGAATCAGGTTCTCAAACAAACGCTACTAAAGATGAGTTGGTATTTAACCAACAAAATCCGAATACTGAAAAACCGACATTCCTTCAACCATTCTAAACCCTATCTGTAAACAAACCAACAAAATCCGAATACTGAAAAACATCAACAACCATTTTTCCTTTTCCTTCAATTTCGAGAACATTCTCCCTAACATGATAAAACCGCTTATTTTGCTAGTGGGTTTTATAAGTCAAAGTTAACTTTCAGATTCAGATTCAGGAAGACATGTTGGCTTCTGTACCCATCCCCGCGTTGATAGCTTTCGTGTTATTATAGTCATACGACACGGCTTTTGTTCTTCAATCTTTGTTACTTGTTAATGTTTTATTTTTTTCTACTTTTAGAAAGGTTTGACTACCTCACGATTGTAATAAAGCGGAACATAATCCCAGATTGTCTAGAGAAGCGCTTTTATCATGTGTCATATGTTGGACGGAATATATAGATGGAAAGCCCGCATAGTATGTTTTTTTTATAATTTTATAGATGATTTAGAGAAACAGAGAATACGTTACAAGATTCTTTGAGAATTAGAAAATGAGAAAATACGGAACGACAACGGTGCTGGTCTTTTCTCCCACGTATTTTATCAAATGAACTGTCACGTGTGATTATCACACGACAACTTCAGGGGTCTAGTCCTAGCTAGTCCTCAGTTATGTCTCATTGCATTATGACAATACTGAAAGGGGTGACTTCATCTGTCCAAGTTTGAGAACCTGTCCAGTTATGTCTCCTTGAATTATGAACTGTCTCGTGTGAATGGCACCTTAAACCCCTTATATACTTTGAGAAAAATCCAATTTTTGAGAAATACGGGCCGTATAAGATTATACGGCCCGTATACTATGTTCGTATACATTGTATATGACCAGGTAACTTATATACGGCCAGCAGACTTTGTCAGTTTATTTAATTCTATACGAGCCGTATAACTTTATACGGCCCGTATACACCATGTGAAAATAAGTTTTTTCCATGTGTTATTATTAGGACCCATAAAAAAATTCTACAATTAACTTCATATATGTGTTTGTGTTTGTGTTCGTGTCTATGTGTTAAGTTATAAAAAGGGATTTTTTATTAAAGGTCTATGTTTTTTAGGAGAAGGGATGAGCTAAAGAAATTTCCCACATACGTTGATTTTTTAGTTAGGAAAATTTTCGTTTTACTTGTTTTCGCCCCAACAAACAACATTAAATGTTTACTTATAACAACTTGAAAACACTTCAAGACAATTTTTCATTATCAAAATATTGGACCCCCTAAACCTCACTTGTCCTATAAAAACACTCCATACCCTCATGAAAGGAAACATCTAACTCCCCTACAATAATCTTCTTAATGAAAAAATGGTGTCATCAAAGGACCAAAACTCCATTTACGACGTTAAAATCTCCACGGTCGTACCAGGGTTTGAATCTGGACATGATGCGGTTCAAGAGCTAACTTCAATGGATCTCGCCATGAAGCTTCACTATCTCCGCTTTGTCTACTACTTCAAAACCCCGACATTTGATGGTTTCACCATCATGAAGATTAAAGAAACTATGTTCAATTGGTTAAGCCACGCATACATACCTTGTGGTCGGTTAAGGAGGATGGACACTGGTCGGCCTTTCATTAAATGCAATGATAGTGGGGTACGACTCCTTGAGGCTAAGTGTCATCTTAGCCTTGATGAATGGCTCGAATCTAAAGATGATTCGAGGCACAAGCTTCTTGTTCCTAACCAAGTTCTTGGCCCCGATTTGGCCTACTCTCCATTGGTTTCAATACAGGTTTGCTTGCTAGTATCCTTTTAAGCTTTCTTTTATTTTTATTTTGAATACTTTGCAGCTTATAATCGGTAATAAAATTAAAAACCATATATCTATACCCACCTGTTTTTTTTATATAAAAAGATCCTTTTCATTCCAATCACCGGGGCAAATTACATAAGGATAGCAGGTAGATAAGCAACAAATTGCGTCGCTATCCCCTTATGAATAGAAAACTTTAATCTACTAAAAAAAGTCTCGCCCCTGAGGGATCGAAAAGTTACCTGTTTTTGGGTTTGATATCCAACTGACTATTATTAAACATTGAGTAAATTGCGGTTTTGGTCTTTGTGGTTATTCTACTATTTACAAAATGCAAACATTTAAACACATGTATGCTGTTTTGGTTAAAAAAATATATATATATGATGTATTTCTTTAAGTATATAGAGATTTTATATTATTGGAATATTAAATACAAAAAAAAATTTACAAAAAAAACTAGATTACATTAATCCTATAATATCATGTCGGCGAATTATTCAAACTTTTGATATTGTGATCGTCCATATCATATATTAGGAATTATGTTATAGACCACTCAAATATCTATTTGGTTTAATTACATCAGTATGGACCACTCAAATATCTATTTGGTTGATAAAAAAGATACATCTTTAAAAAACGTGTTAAATAAAATATAGGGAAAATTACCGCAGTAGCCTTTGACCAAGACAATTTACAAAACTAGCCATTTGACCAGGCATAAAAAAGCCCGGTCACGCTCCCCCATCCCAGTGAACCGTCATTTTTATGCACCTTCAATCCAGCCACAACCAAGCGGACACGTGTCCTCCTGGCTGAACCGGCTTTATGCCGCTTCATGCCCAAGCCGAGCCGTTTCATGCCCAAGCCGAGCCGCTTCGCCCAATCTCTGATTTATGCCGCTTTGTGGTACTGCCAAGCCATGCCGTTTCATGGCCAAGCCGAGGCGCTTCGCCCCATCCCGAGCCGCTACACCCTGGATCTAAGCCGCTTCAGCATTGCCACCTACCCCAAGCCGTTTCATTTGAATTTTATGACCTTTCAACACATGCCCAAGCCTTTACATGTGTTTTTTATGTATAATTTCGTAACTATATATATAACATCTGGATTTTGCACTTAGATTTTTAGTTTAATCGTACGTTTATATAAATGCTTGTCCGTTTGTTTGCTATTGTATCTTAATAAATAAAGTATTGTCTTATTTAGTGTCTATTGCAATGTACATAAAATATAAAATTTATCATATATTAACGGGAAAATTACCACATTGAAAAAATTTGTCCCACCTATACTTCAAAAACCAATTTGACATATTTTGATATTTTTTTTAAAAATACTACTGAAATTTAACAAGAGCTTTGAAAATTTACCATAAATCTCAAGAACCGACCTAGTGGTAAACATATATATACACACAAAAACGTAGCGGCTCAGCTTGGCCTTGAAAGGTCATGGCTTGTACTTGTAGCGGCTTGGCTAGCTTGTGGGGCAGGGGGCGAAGCGGCTCGGCTTGGGCATGAAACGGCTCGGCTTGGGCATGAAGCGGCATAAAGCCGGTTCAGCTAGGAGGACACGTGTCCGCTTGGTTGTGGCTGGATTGAAGGTGCATAAAAATGACGGTTCACTGGGATGGGGGAGCGTGACCGGGCTTTTTTATGCCTGGTCAAATGGCTAGTTTTGTAAATTGCCTTGGTCAAAGGCCACTGCGGTAATTTTCCCTCATGTTAACACAAATAGTCATTAAGATTTATCTTTTAAAAATAACCATTGATGTACTATTTATTTGTTATAATATTTACATTGTTGTATTATTTTGCATAAATATAATTTTATATAAAAATAATATATATATATATATCTTTAAAAAACTTGTATATTGCACGTGTTGAATAAAATATAATGTCGCATGTTAACACATACAGTCGTCAAGATTTATATTTTAAAGAGTTAATTACTGTTTTCGTCCCTGAGGTTTGTAAAAAATAACGGTTTCAGTCCATTAGTTTAAAAATTGCGATTTCAGTCCATTGGTTTCATTTTCATAACCATTTCAGTCCACTTTTCAAACGGCGTTTGTTTTATTCAGTCCATTAGTTTCATTTTCGTAACCATTTCAGTCCACTTTTCAAACGTGCATAAAACAAACGCCGTTTGAAAAGTGGACTGAAATGGTTACGAAAATGAAACTAATGGACTGAAATCGTAATTTTTAAACTAATGGACTGAAACCGTTATTTTTTACAAACCTCAGGGACGAAAACAGTAATTAACTCTATTTTAAAAATGAACTTTGATTTACTATTTACTTATTGTAACATTTTACTTTTTTTATTTATTATTATGTTAAAAATGCATGTATTACATGGGGTTGAATCTGGTTTTTATGATACATTCAAATTATGAGATATAATTATTTTAGTTAGTTTTTGCACATTCATGCTTATTTGTTTAGTTCATTGATAAAACACTCGTCTTAAATTGTTTTCAAGAGAGTTTAAGGTACTAAACGATGGAGATCGATCCTCACGTTTTAATATATTTCATCATTTTTATGATTTACACCATAAAATCGAGAATTAAATTCTCTTTGAATGGAGTATAGAAATGTTATATTTAAAAATGGTGTTCTTTTTACATGTTGATGCAATGTGCTATAAATGATAGGTTTAAACCAATTATAACACTACGCCTACCATTATAGCGATGCGTCTAAAAACACTTACAATTTGATAGAAGCATGTGCCCGACAATTAATTCTAGTGAAAAAAATAATACAATTATTAAGTGTATATATCATACGAGAACCTTTGATTCCTAATTTACCATAATTTCAATTATCGAACTCCAAAGTATATATATCTATTCATAATAAAAACAAACGTTTATTCCTACTAAATTTTTATTTAGAATTTTTTATAGAAAAATAAATATTTATTCTTATCTAATTTTTTGTTTAAAATTATTGTTATTATTTACTATGATCATAATAAAAACAAACGTTTATATTCTTATCTAATTTTTTGTTTAAAATTATTATTATTTAATATGAACTAGGAATAAGACCCGCGCGCGTTGCCGCGCGGGTACGTCGCAAACGTCGAATGGATTAATCCATGCGTTATGTGATACGTTAATCATATGAAAACGTGTGTTTCGACATTTCCTATTGAACTCAATGTAACCTATATAAGCATTGTGACTGGATCAAAACATAAAGTAAATCAAATATATACCGTACAATCATAACGTATTATATGTGACCCGACTCATACATAGAAAACGTGACACATGTAACGGAAAAGCTGACACGTATAATTAAAAGAGATTAATTAGAGCTTTTGAAAAAAAAAACGGAAAAAAGAAACTCTGATTTGACTCCACTCGATTCGAAACAAATTTTACAAAGCATTCATAAAATAAGCAGGAAAACATATTATATTTGACCTGACTCGTTTCCCAAAATAGTTTACGTCAAAAGATACACCAACTTGAATTTATACCGAAACGTACATAAAATATGTACCTAAAAATGGTTTACTTATAGGAAAACGTATTATATTTGACCTAGCTCGTTTTCAGAAAAAAGTTTATGTCGAAACGTAGAGCAAATTGAATTCATACCAACACATACATAAAAAATATGCACGTAAAAATATTTTTTTAAGTAAAGGATGTATAGGGGTAAACTCGAAACAAATTATTAATAGAAAGCTTAATAGGTTAAATACATTCGTAAAATCATGCCAAGTAGTACTAATGCCACACCATTGCCAGCAACCACCAACACCAGAAAAGCTCGTAAAAATAAAATAAATAAAAAAGGAATAATTAACATCGAACGAAAAACATACGTAAAATTGTTGGACCACGCACGCCCATTGCGTCATGTTAATGCAAAATTTAGACGTAATGTGAAACGTAGAAAAGAATAACTAAGTCCATCCGGGACCTCCGCGTTGCGATAAACTTGTCAAACGGAGAAAAATAGACGCGTTGCGACGGGGCCTGTCAAACTAAAAAAAATAGACGAAAAAACATTGAACCCCCACGCACGTTGCGGCGTGTTGACTCGCAATAAAACGAAAACTCGTGAAAGATAAAAGTATGAGGGACTAAAGTTGAACAAAAAAAAGTGTTTGTGTTAAGTTGTAAAAGATGAAAAGTTTTAAGGTTAAAAGTAAAAAAAATTAAAAAGGTTAAAATGTAAAAGATAAAAAACTTATATGTTGAAAGTGAAAAATTAAGTTTTTTTTTTTGAAAAACACCCTATGCATAAAGTACAAGTATATGAAGCAAAAAAATGTTGCATATTTATAGTGTGGTAAATAAGGTGAGAAAGTACCAGACATGTCCAAATTTTTTTTTCATTTATTAGTATAGGAAGATACATATAACCTATGTATTTACTTTTAACTGTGTCAATCTGTTTTAATAATTAGAGTTGCAACCATTTAAAAAAAAAAATCTAAAATTTAAATCCAAACTAAATAAATAATGGTAAAATGGCTCACTCGATTTTAAAAGACCCAAATTTCAAATAATCAAACTCAAATTAAATATTATATACCAATCGATTTAGGGTGGGTAGGGCCCGGTTTTATTATCTTGCCGAGGGCCCATTTTTTTTTAACTTTCTCGAAGACGGGCCTGTCAACCACATAGACACATGTAGACGCAACGCAAGTAGTAGAGACAAGTGTCACGTGACATTAGTAAAAAAATTATATATACTACATAATAATCGATATTTGTTTTTATGTTACATATTCGATAGTCAAGTAACTAATTCACCAAACGTTTTTAAATGTTGATGCCATAAAAAAGAAACCATAGATCCGTCAATGTTAAAGCAAATGCATCGCTTAAATGAAGTTTATCTTGCAATATTGAGATCATCACCTAGGGCTAGCAAATTGTGTCTTATCTGGTTTAACAGGTCTCTAACGACACGTGTAACACAAGTATTAAACATGAATACAACTCGTTTAACTACTTTATATCTCATGTTTATTACACAGTTTTACGTTTTATGTACCAAGAAGAATAAATGATGAATCCTAACCTCATAATTATATATATTTTTAAAAAGTAAAAAAATAATGTTGTGTAATTTTTCAGTAAAAAGATCTAATCGTGTCTTATACAGATATCTATTGCCACCAGACTATTTCGTTTAACACGATTCTAACTTTTTAAATTGTCTATCCACTAATGCAGTTAACCGATTTTAAATGTGGTGGCAAATCGGTTGGTATGAGTTGGTCCCATGTGCTTGGGGATGCTTTTTCGGCAGTGGGCTTCATCAACCTGTGGGCCCAAGCGATTGCAGGCCATTACCCGGCCCAACCACTCACTATGGCCCAACAACAAAACCAAGCCTATGATTCACAAAACCCAAACTCTAACCTAGATCCGCTCTCCGTAAAACGGGTTGACCCGGTTGGAGATCTTTGGTCTACTTCAGACAACACTAAAATGGTAACATTTTCCTTTTATATTTCAACAACGGACTTGACTCGGTTGCAAGCACAAATATGTGGAAAGAAAGTTGATCAACAAGTTCCCGAGTTTGAGTGCATTTGTGTTGTAATTTGGAAGTGTTTGGCAAAAGTAAGAGGTGGGTCAGAACCAAAGGTCGTGACCATATGCCGAAACGACTTGAGAAACCAAAATAAAGGAATCATCACGAATGAAAGTCAAACCATGGGTTTGGTCAAAACCGACAATCCTGTGGGGGATTATAAACAACTAGAACTAGTGTCTCTAATTATGAACAAAGTGGATGATGAACGAACGAAGATTGAAGACGCCATGGAGAGAGATGACGAGCTACCCGATTTTCTCATTTATGGGGCAAATTTGACGTTTGTAGATTTGAGTGATGCCTTGTTTTATGAGATGGAAGTGAGAGGACAAAAGCCCGTTTATGTAAATTGTTCTATCGATAATGTTGGTGATGAAGGTGTCGTATTGGTTCTTCCGACAGCGAAAGGTTGTTCTGATGGAAGGGTCGTAAGTGTGACATTGCTGGAAAATGAAGTGCACGAGTTTAAATCGGTGCTTAAAGAAGATTGGTGTATTGCATAAGCATATCTGCAATTGGGTGCATTTTGCCCTAAATGTGTTGCTTATAGTTAATATTTTGCTTGGAAACATATGTATTATTAGTTATCAAATAAGTTATTCTGAGTACATCAAAGGATTGTAAGAGATGTTAAATAGATGTATATTTTATTTTATGCTAAAAAAACGTTCCCATAAATCGCAAAATAATATAGCTAATTAAAGGGTGTCTCAAAAAAGTTGTTTTATAACACTAAATTTCTTTAATCTATGTTGTCTGTGGGACTTTAACCCAAGATCTTCCCCTCCCAAACTCATATGTTTAAAGGTTTCGCTTTTGCTAATAGACTACCACTTGTTGGTAAAGGTAAAGTTGATAAAGTTATAATTTTAAAGTGTGTTAAGCCCGGAATGTACAACATATATAACTAAGGGGTTGTTTGTTTACCTCTTAACGAGGCTCTTAATGGTTCAGGCCTCTTACTGGTTCAGCACTTAATGGTTCAGACTATTTGTTTCACGAGCAGATGTCTGAATGGTTCAGACATTTGTCTCTGAATGGTTAAGATCTATACAGAGTCTGAATGGTTAAGACCTCTAATCTGAATTGGTCAGACATTTGCCTCTGAACGATTAAGCATTATACAGACTCTTAATGGTTCAGACCTCTTACTCTTACTGGTTCAAAACTTAATGGTTCAGACCTCTTACTGCTTCAGCACTTAACCATTCAGATGTTGCCAAACAACCCCTTAGCCAAACAACCCCTAAGGGGTTGTTTGGCAACATCTGAATGGTTAAGTGCTGAACCAGTAAGAGTGCTGAACCAGTAAAGGTTTAACCATTAAGAGCTAGTATAATGTTTAACCGTTTGAAGGCAAATGTCTAACCAATTCAGATTAGATGTTTTAACCATTTAGACTTTGTATAATGTTTAATCATTCATAGGCAAATGTCTGAATCATTCAGATATCTGCTCGCGAAACAAACAGTCTAAACCATTAAGACTCCCATTAAGAGCTAAACAAACAGCTTCTAACTAACAATAATTATTGGAAACTATGATAATCATTACATTAATTCTACATGTTGGTTGATTGGTTGTAGGCAAATTGGATTTAAATAATCTTAGCTTTCTCAATTTGGCCGATATTAATCCCAACTCAGTTGTTGGTCGATAATAATCCGAACTGGTCCACTTTTGGCCGATGATAGTCCGCCGTTAAAAATAGTTTAGCGGAGTTAAGCTTTTTTTCCGAATTACAAAGTGATGTTTTATGGATTTTGATCAGAATGAGGATACGAGTCGATTTATGTAAAACTTACCTCGAAACGATGCTTCAAACGGCTTGATTTTTGTTAATTGGAAGTTTAAACACCCGAATTGAAGCACCGAATTGGAAGTTAAATCCAATTATTTTGTGTTTTTAGTTCATTACATTTTAGAAAAAACATTTTCTTTTGTGTTTTTAGTCCATTGTGTTTTAGAAAAAAAAAACACATCTTTTGTGTTTTTTGTCCATTGCGTTTTACGCATCTATGTTATCGAACAAAATTCAAAAGTATAGCAATAGTATACCCGTTTTAAAGATAAAAACGCTCGTTTTTATGGTGCAATTTTTATAAAAAAAAATAATGTCATATGAAAGAGTTATTAGCGTTTTGAAAACAGGGGGAATTAGAGGAGAGATAAACTATTAACTTGGATGATCTACAATACCCTTAAACTAACTCACGCACCTCTTTTTTTGTTCAGTCTCACTCATTTAATCTTAAATCTTGATAATTAATATATGGTCAAGATTACTTTCTAACCTTCTTACCAAAATAAACTTCCTGTTATATCCCGACCCTAGTATATAATTAATGCTAGATTGTAAAGGCGGTGTGGCTTAGCGCCTCCTGCTATCTCACCATCTTTGGCGACATGTGGCGCCCCTCCCCTATTTCCTAGGCATTATGGGCAATTTTGTTAACTCGTTGGTGAGCACTATAGGGATGGTGATGTGGGCCCACATTTATTTAACCAATCAGATTCATTTTCTTTGTAATTTCTTTTTTATTTTTATTTTTTATATATAAAGGGTCTTTAAAGAGGGTGTTATCCCTCATCGTGAAAATTAACGATAAAACCTCTCACTTATATGGAATATACGTGAAGTTGATGGGGTATGAGGAGCTTTATACCATAGCACCAGCCTATATAGATAACTGTAATCTAATCAAGGTATATAGATAATGTTATATATTAGTGGTTTATCACAGTGTTTTAAAAACCGGTAAATACCGGCCGGTTATACCGGTATTACCGTTTTCAGATGTAAATCCGGTACGAAACACCCCGGTATATAAGTGAAACGGCATAAGGTTTGTACCGGCGGTAAAATCCGGTATACCGGTTTGAAACGTAATACCGGTACCGGCCCAAGATTATTTTAGTTTGGGTTGCTACTTATTTTATTATATATGTTACTTATCTTACGTAATTTTTATATATTATAATTATTCATAACTAAAACTTCTTATTTAATATTGTATGAAACGAAAATAGTTATCCTCTAGTTAATGAGGATAGCGATAATAGTGAATTCCATCTTTTATGTGATCATGAACTTGATGTATTAACACTCAAATGACTTAAACATATTCTACACTTTCATTTAAAAGAGCTTGTTAGAAAATTGAATGATTTTCAATTATCTTTTGAATTATTTTTTTATTATGGATTAGCTTTTGGATTATCTTTTAATATGTAATCATGCATTGTTTGATTAACTTTTGAGTTGATGTTGTAATTTATGAAAATATAGAGTTAACTAATCAACCCTGTTGAACCGCTCGGTACAACCTGGTTCAACTGGTTGAACCATTTTTTAGCCTTATCCGGTTTAATTTAAAAACCGATTTTTAAAACATTGGTTTATCAAACATAAGGAACCATGTATAGGAGCAAGTAGTAGCTCATTGCCAATCTCTAACCTAAAGAAACATAGGATTGAGATATAAATTAAATTAACAGAAAGCGCCTAAACTAATTTAAAAATAATAATAATAACTAAACATACTTGCATTGAATCAACTCCTCATAACTTGATTGATGATTCTTACAAATTATCAAACAAAGTTCATATTAGAAAACATAATCAATTAGCTCATATGGGTCAAGAGGCATTTCTCCTTATGGTATTGTTAAATAACCTCATTATGAGTATTTATGTGAATTTTAGAAGATTAGGGGTATGTATGTATCATCGTTCTAAAACAATTAGCTCATATGGGTCACGTGCACTAATTACCTCTTTTCCTTATCATCATTGTCTTTTCTTTATGGACACACATAGTTGATCCCCAAAAAACTCGATAATCATTTATTGGTTGGTCCTTACTTTTTTTTTTTTTTTTTTAACAGCAAACAAATCCTCCAAATGGGCTACTGACGAAATTCACCACATCGGGATACACTTGTCTCCGAACTGAGAAAAACCATCACCTAGGGCAGAAGCCCGTGAACACTCGCCCAAAGGCACGACAGTGCGGTGAGTTAAAACCCATTCAGTTCAAGGATCGAACTAACGATCGCCGCCTACTCACCTAGTCTCCCATCATTACCAGATGCCGCTGAAAACTGATAGGGAGAAGCGAGAATTGAACTTGAGTCTCTTGGAAACCCAAGTCTCTCCCTTACCACTCCACCACAAGGTAAGGGAAAGACACTTTAAGGTGGAGGTGGTAATGGTTATAAAACATGTCTCATACGACATCTCATTACCTCTTACTCAATACCCATCTGGTATGCAGGTATCAGGTATGTCTGTTTATGAACTTGTGTGGATAAAAATACCCTATGGGACGCCTATTAACCGAATCAAGTATTAAATTCACCTCAACAACCGCCTTGAAATTATAAATACATGTTACACTTTTACCAATTCTATAGTTCTAATAAATTTAAGTTTCTAACCATTTCAACATACGATTTATCATTTAAAAAACTATATTAATTTGTTTACCAAAAAAAACTATATTAATATATTCAGGTAAACAGGATCAACGGAAGTAGGTAACCCGGGGGCATCACCTATTAACCAATGAAAATTTCTAAAACTATTCTCATACCTGAATTGTCATCTTATTGCGCATCCTGGACGTTTTAAGTTTTCTGTCTTCACTCATGATCGGGTTTTTTTTGTCATCCCTATTATACAAAAGCTCACAACATTCCTATTATGGCGTATTCATAGCTCCATAAATTTCATGATCGATCACTCAAGTGTTGTCATTGAACATTAGATCTTCTTGTGCAACTTTTCATAAAAATATTTATGTAACAACTAATTTTTTATCAAGAATTTTAAAATTTGAATTATACATGCTCTAAGCATATTGATATTTCAAAAAGTTTATTTGAGAGTAATGCGAGATATTATTATATGGAGAACTAATGCCTTAGATTTTAATAACCAACTTTGGAGAACTATTGCCTTAGATTCAAAGTTATGTCGTTGTCTTTGTTTCGGCTTGCGTATGTTTTATGGTGTACTATGTTTTCTTGTAATTTTGGTGACTAGCGTAAAGCTATATTGAATAATATTTTTATTGGCCATTCAAAAAAAAAAGAACAATACAAGAACCAAGGGAGATTCAAAGTTACGATAAATAAACTTATTAAAAGTACAATACAAGAACCGAGGGTGGAATATAATTGTTTTATGCTTACATAAGTTGGGATGTCTAATTTTAACGTGTTTTAATACTAACTTAGTGATATTAACATACTAACTACGAACCCAGTTAGCGACGTTCGAACCAAACGCCGTTAAAAAATGACTTGTGCCCTTATGTTTTCAAAGAGTTTTTTTTTTTTTTTCTTTTACTAGTGAGTTTTAAGACAACCATTGCTTATAGAATCAACAAAAATGACGTTGAATCAAGACGACCACCCCCACATTAAAAAATGATCCCTTGGCAGACCCATAATTTATTTTCATGTGGGCAATCTAGGAACTTAACCAAACTTTTAACAAGGCAATGGGGGTGGGGGTACGGCCCTGCTTCATACCCGACCCGACTTAAAACAAGATGCATGCCTTGACACGCGCTATTTGCGCACTCCCCTCACATCTTCAAACATTAAAGACACAACACATTGTAACACACAATACAATAAAAGATCTTCAAACACATTTTTTTAAAGAAAAAAGCCCAAAAAACCATTATTTAGCATTTAGCAACTTTAACAGATTTGGATCATGACTAAACTGTGTTGGGCCAAACAATGGGAAATCATGTATGGAAAAAGAGTCCAGTCCAGTCCAATCACAAGGGGTCATAGTCATAGATCATAAAACCAATCAATGTCAAAAGGATTCATTCATATTCCACTCACACCACCCTCTCTTTTTTTTCAATATCCCTGTTTTACCCCTGCCTCCTATCTTACATTTCATGTAAATACTTACCACCTGTATGTTACAAAATCAAAAATTTGGGATGTAATAGTTATCTCTAACCAACCACCACAAGTTAGCAGCAAGCAAGAAAGCAAGCAAAGAGCATCTCAGCTTTCAGCAAATATCAATAAACATTGCAGAAGCCACCAGAGCCCATTTTCATGCCAATGTTCCTTTTGCAAACCCCGTTATCATCGACTCCATATATTTGTTCTTCTTCAAGAGCTCGAGCTCGACCCCACGTCATCATTATAGAGTTTTTTGCTCATTAAAAACCGATTAGTACGGAATAACATATGGCAAAGCACAAACATCAACAGATTCTATGTGCTTAGCTTCAGACCATACCTGGATCTCTGGCTCATTCATCGGTGGTTTCTTACATGTGGGCCCCGCTTTGCTGCTAAATAGCCATTCTTGGTCGTCAAGACCGCACCACGGGTCTAGTTTCGGGACCGAGAGTATTTGTGTCAGGTATTTTGTATCTGGGTGCGGCGGTTTCTTTTTGGGAACAGGCACTGGCGGTGATGGCGATGGTGCCGCCTTGTTAACAACAGCAGGCGGTGGTTTTGGTTGTTGTTTGCCAGCTGTAGTTGGTAGTTGTGGTGGTGGCGGTGGTGGTGATGAAAGGGGTGGCAGTTGGTGAGCGGCAATCGGATTTGGGATTGAAGGTGGCAGCTTGCGCGCGGGTGATTGGGCGGCAATGTGATTAGGTAGCGGCTTGGTTGGCGGCGATTGGGAAGCAACATGGTTTGTAATTACAGTCGGTGATTTTATCGGTGAGGGCTTCGACGGAACGTGAGTAAAAGCGGGAGCTGGTGGCTTTTTAGCGGGAATTGAGACTGGCTGAGAAGTCATCATGCCGTTGACTCTTTGACCACCCGGTCCACCTTTACTACCAACATTAGAGTTATTGAATGATGCCCCGTGAGATGCCCCTTGCTTGTCTAACAAACTTGGGCCCGGTTTTTGGAGAAAGTCTAGCTTCCTTCCGTTTTCAGGGGAGATATTATTGATGGGCCGGGCCATCTTGTTGGGCCTGGGTTCATTCTCTGTAACGCGATTCAATAATCAGGAAAAACTACCAGGATATGAAGATTTATACTTGTTCGTTTCACATAATGAGGAAATAAAAATCAAATCTGAGTGCACAAAGGTTTCTCATAAATCATAATAAAACGGAAAAAATCATACGAGTTTATCAACTAGTGGTAAACAGGTAATATTACATCAAACAAGGTTAAAAGGTCCATAAACCAACATAATATCAGCTCTCTGAAAAAAGTTATGGTTTTAAACATCTCATGAAAGAAATATTGCAGAATATGCCAAAGTTGCTACAATTAAGACCTTATTAGATCTTTCATAAAGTTCAAACCTTGGTGCAAGATGCAGCATATTGGAGACTATATCATACGATAAGGGCATATAAAAATTTTAGGGTTTCACATTGAGGAAAATAGTTAGAAAAAAAGGTTATCTTTCTTGTTTGGTCAAAATGGATCGAGTCAGACCGACCCACAACCACTTTTCAATCCGATTTTATTAAAAGAGTAAAGTACACGGATGGTCCATGTGGTTTGCCAAAATTTTGGATTTGATCCCAAGCTTTCCAAAAGTACACAGATGGTCCCGTGGTTTACACTTTGTAATGCAATTAGTCCCCAACCAACAAATCTAAAGGTTTTAGCCTGTCCAACTTATGGACTAAACATGTTACAATGTGCAAACCATAGGGACCATCCATGTACTTTTGGAAAAGTTGGAGACTAAATGCGTTACATTGCAAACCACAAGGGCCATCTATGTATTTTCGGAAAGCTGGGGACCAAATCCAAATTTTTAATAAACCACACGGAGCATTCGTGTACTTCACTCTTTTAATAAATTATTAGTGTGCAAAGATACAAAAACTATATTATCGCATAAATAATCTAACTTCTTTTAGTAAACCGTTTGAACAGTTTCCTTTCCAGTTAAATTCTTTGGATTAACCCACTAGACCCGTTATAAATAGAACATAGCCCAAATCAACTCATTAATAGATAAATGGGTCGAAAATGCCACCTCTTAAATAATAGATCTTGATAATAAATTTTAGTAAGAATTCGAAAGAAAGAAAACTCACCATGCAAAACACCGTTTGTCTCCATAGCTTTCCTTTTCTTTAAGTTTCCGTCATTACCAACGCCTTGAAAACTATTTTCCAACGTATACGCAGACAAACTATTAGCACCATCGACCGTATCACACTTCATAACATCATTGTTTTTCTCCCTCTTGACTTTTTTCTGCTCGCTTTTTTCCTTTAGTTTCTCCGGCTTTTTCTCCTTTTCCATTTTCTGTTTATCCCGATCTTTGTTTTTCCGCTTATCATCACTTCCTATTTCTCGCATTTTCTCAACCCTGCTATCACCCAAAGGTGGCGGTGGCGGTGTTGCACCGTTAACCCTATTCGGAACCGCTGCATTGCCGCCATATCCCGCCACATCCATGACCGTTTGCCGCCCGTCAACTCCTCTTTCTTTCGTTTTCTCAATCCTTCGGTTATCTAAAGGTAGTGTTGCACCATTAATTCTACTCACCGCCACATTGCCGCCAAATCCGGCTGCATCCATGACCGCTTGCCGCACATCTGCCTTTTGAGTTTCAACTTTGTTACCACTATTTTTTCTACCGTCAATGACAAACTGCTGGCTACCGATTCCCTTTTCTTCGTCTCTAATTCTTCTATCCAATTCTTGCACAAATTTGAGATTTTCAGTATCCCCGACCTTAGTCCTGTTTTGTTCAGTCCTGTTTCTGAACAAAACGCCATTTTGGTGGGGATATTGTATCGACGGTTTCTTGTCATCAATGGAACCGATTTTCTCTTTAGTTTGTTCATTTTGATGATAAAGTGTTTCCCCGTTATACCCCTCAAATTGGCCATGTATATTTTTCTCATCGGGGGTACTGGTTTTACTCTTCTCCTTATCTTTCTTCTTGTCGCGGTGTTTATCCTTTTTGTCTTTTTTCTCTTTGTGCTTCCCTTCGCTTCTATCTTTTTCCCTTTTTTCTTTACTATCTTTTTTGTCTTTGTCCTTCTTGTGCTTCTTCTCTTTTCGCTTTTCCTAAATAAAAAATATGGTGACACAAGTAAGAAAATGCAGGTAATTACCAGACCAAAATCCTTTAAAGATTGAAAATAAATGAAAAAAAGGTAAAACCTAAAGCCATTTATTTAACACCGATAGAGAACAAAAACTAGCTACAAGAAAAAAGGTAACTACGCATTGTCGAACATATTCGGCTACAAAGGAAAGTATAAAACCGAAAGCCAAAAATATATTGATTACTTAGGTTATTTCATTTGTATCTTGTCCCAATAAAGAAAACTTCCCGGTATTATTGTGTACAGTTATAGAACTTTCATGCATATAAAACAAGTTGATGTTAAATAAAGATGATGTCATGATGACCCATTGTGCTATAATGAAAAACAGACAAATCCATGATTCATATTAAGCAGTACCAAATATAATATATATGAAACATGCATCTTCTAGTAGATGGAATAGGAATATAAATAAGACAATCACAGATAAGAATGCGTTAATTAAAAGTCCAAATACGAAAATAAATTTGTACAAAATAGACATCCTGATCACCCGTAACTCCGTAAGTCCATAAGATCAATTACTTCCATCTTAAGATGTGTAGAACTAGATGCTGACATTACCTATTTGGAAATTTGTTAAGACACCAAATTACTTGCAGGCGTGTATCTTTATATCAAATTATCAGTCATCGTTGATCTAATGATCTGGCTGCATGTGGGTTTCATTTTTATTACAGTCACTCAAATTCCGTAGCTTGAACTTTTTAATATATAAGCGCATTTTGGAAAATTAACTCATAGTTGAATTATGCATGTCAATATGCACCAGTCAAAACATGGAGGCTATATAAGTATGCACACAGGTATCACCATAGTTATCATTGAAAAGTTTTGTTGTAGATTTGAGAAAAACTATTGAAAGAGATAAATGTTTTCATCTTTACAGACGTCTCGTCATTATATCAAGTGAGGTGTCTTTGTTAAAAAGTCAAACCAGTTTCCTAAAATGATGATGCCATCAATATCAAATACTATAATACAACGACATTTTAACAAGAACATGTTCCTAACATGCCACTCTAAAGTGTCAATAACGACATCACCATCAATAACTTCAAAAGTGGTTACGAGACATGTCAAAATTCTTCTTTATGTCAACCATGATTTCAAGGTGCATTTACATAAGTAAAGTGAAGTCACACTTACCGTAATGTCAATGAAAAAGTGAAGTCACACTTACCATACAGGAACACCATAGTAACATGTATGAAACCCTATTATAGTATAGCTTCTATACGTCCGGTATACACACATATTAATCACATAAAAACAACATGCTCATCATGCGAAAACCGGTTTCCCGAAATAACTAGGTCATATCTTCTATAATCACCACTAACCAACTTACAAACGACGAAAACACATCATCAACACAAACACACATTGCAACATAATTAAATGCCCCCAAATACTATGATACATGATTCTTTCTCCAACTATTACCAAAACTAACACAACAAAAACAATTTACAAAGGGTATCGGATTCTTTAAAAAACACACAATAACAACAGTGCTCAAGTTACCTTCTTCAGCAAGTCCGGATCATCAACTAACGGTTTCTTTTCATATCCCGGTGGCGGAAACGGAAAGCACCGAGACATTGCGCAAACTGCACAAACAACAACTATAACAAACACCAATAAACAAAACCTTTTCAACCACTTCTAAAATCAACAGTCCCAACATGTAAACAAACCACCAACTATATTCATCTCCATTAACCATATCCTTCCACTCATTTCAACATTCAACACTCTTCGAATCACCTCAAACAGTGACTGTAATCCACACTTAAACTTTTAAATCAAAACATCCACTTATAAAGTATGAATTTTGATCACTACCCAATAAAGATTATTAATTTCTTAAACTCAAATGTAACCCTCAAGTTAAAATCCCAAATCCGAAATCCCTAATCCCCAATCACAAATCTTGATCAAAATTCGAAACCCTAATTCTCCAAAAACTCAAATGTAACCCTTGAACTAACCGATCGGACCTAAAAAACCAAAAAAAAAAAAAACCCTAAATCCAAAATCACTAAATAAAGCTCAAATAGCAAAGTTTGAAATATCCAATCGAATAAAGTGATTAAAAGATCAAACCCCAAAAAAACCCCAATAACAATCGCTTTCCAAAAGCGCTTTACAGCTCGAATCAAGCAATAAAAATGGGATTTTTACGAGAGTGACGATGAATTGGAATGAAATTGGATGTTCCGATTGAATAATTTACCTACAAAGTGGGCATTGGTGGGGATTGAAGGGAGTAAAGAGGTGGTAATCGGATACAGGAACAGGAAGAGTTTCTCTCTCTAGAATTGAGAGTTTGGGTTAATTTGTGTTCGAAGTGTGAGAGTTTTTGCGATGGATTTGTTGGAATTGAGTACGATCTTTGTTGAGAATTCAGAGGCGAAAGAGGCAAAGATGGGGGCCGAAACCCACATATATAGAGAAGGTGTTTTAGAGAGAGAGAGAGAGAGAGAGAGAGAGAGAGAAAGAAAGGGGGTGATTTTTTGTATGTAGTGTGTATGTATATGTTATGTACCCAGGTTGTATGAATATATGGTTTTTTTTAACTCCACTTTCTTGTATTAGGTTACCGCGTTTTTTATATTGAAAACATTCGTTGTCTTATTCTGGTCAGACTATGTTGTCTTAATCGGGTTTACGTTAGCTTCAGAGTTCGGCTTGGGCATTTCTCCGGAAAACCATACCGCCAACTGTCACTTAACAGTCGTTGTACCATCACAAGAGCAGAACTCTCTGGCGTAACACACGATGGGACGAAAACCCGTGTGAGCTCAGCCTGACACCTCTGTATGAATATATGATTTGATGATACAAGTTAAAGGTAGTGTTAAAATTTGGATTCATTATTTTCTGAATGTGAATAACTTTTTCAGAAAATGTTAAATTATAAATTTTGAATATTTATCTTGAGATTAAGAAAGGGAAATTGGATTTAAATAATCCGAACTTTCACCTGTTGGCCAATAACACTCCGAACTTTCAGTTTGGCCAGCAGCACTCTCAACTTTCATCCTATTTTCCCAAAACACTCCCAAAACACCTCAGCAACACATATTTACAGAGATGAAAGTTAGTTTGGGAGTGTTTTGGGAAAATAGGATGAAAGTTGAGAGTGCTGCTGGCCAAACTGAAAGTTCGGAGTGTTATTGGCCAACAGGTGAAAGTTCGGATTATTTAAATCCAATTTCCCATTAAGAAATATTTATCTTGAGTTTAGTTTTCTAGAATTTGAGATTAAGAAAATAGGTAAAGTTATTCTATAAAAGCTTCTAAAAATAAAAAGTGTACAAGGACATAATGTATCGCAAAATATAACACAATGTCGAAGAAAAAAAGACATAATGACTCACAAAAATAACACGATTACGCAAATATAGAAAATACACGATGATAAATAAAAAGATACAATGATATAAACAAAAAAGTCTAAGATCTACAAGTTAAACATCTAAAAACAAAAACCTAAAATATCACATCGTAGAGTTCAAATGTCGCTTGAATGAGGTCAATCGAAGTTTGTTTGATACTCTTCTTACGACTTCTTATTTATAGGAGAATTTCTGTACAATTCTAACCCTAAGAAAATAATTATAAATAGGAGTTTAGTTTTCTAGAATAATTTCCGTTCATTTATTTTTATGATAAAACTGAATAAATACGCAGGTGTGTTTATTTTTTATTTTATTTTTTACATACCAGCTATAATTTTGTTGGAAACTGAGTTCTATTCTTTTTGTATCGTATGCTATACCGAGTGTTGGTATCGTATCAGTACTATGATTAACCGAATTAATATCGATTACCAGGATAGATTTTTAGACCATGTGTAGTGAGTGTTGCCCTCTTGCCACATTACCAAATAACTATTGGGAACACCATTATGTGGCGTTAATGAGGTGGTGTCGAGGGGCGTTGGTGCAGTAAACAGTGTTGGAAAATCAGGATTGATCGGCGACTAGTTGGCCGGACGCTAATTAATTTATAGATAATCAGTGAATTAATCGCTAGTCGGCTCTATCCGGCCGGAAATAGGTGATTTCAGTGAGATTCCAGTCAGATCCTGCTCAAAATTTGGTCAAAACCTGTAAATTGCGGTGATCAATCTAGTATAAAAAAAATGGATAGATGAATGGTTAAAACTTGTATACTTAAAAAAAATACATTTAAAAATGTGTATGCATGTATGGATAGAGGATCTTGTACATTAATTCAGAAGTGTGAGAAGTGTATTATAACACTATATATAACACTATGTAACACCATATAAACATCGTATAACACTATGTAACATCATATAACACTGTATAACACTATGTAACACCATATAAAACTATATAACAAATATGTCACACCCCTTTCTGCGGCGGAAGCACGAGGTGTGATCATGAAAGGTTCTCATTGCATACGAAGAGTAAACATACTACATGCTCAAAAGTAACTTCAAACATTACATTACTGAAAACATAAGTCAAGTGTTTACAACACGAGATAGCATGTTGTTTTAAAAGTTACAACTTTATTTAACGATAAACAAAGCGACATCCACGAGCATGAGTAAGACCACGCGCACATCCATCCTAGTTACCTGAAATACATGTGAGTTTTGGAAAAACGTCAACATAATGTTGGTGTGAATTCATGCAGTTTTTGTATTTCACGTTTGTATACTTTGTATGAAAACATAGTCTGTGTTATGTATAAATCAAGTTTTCATAATTAAATCTAGTTTTCATGTGTACACCACGTACTCATGTATAATTCAAGTTTTCTTGAGTACCCCACGTACTCAAGTATAAATTAAGTTTTCTTGAGTACCCCACGTACTTCAAGTATAAATCAAGTTTTCTTGAGTACCCCACGTACTTCAAGTATAAATCAAGTTTTAGTATGGTATGAATTTTATGTAAATAAAGTATTTCTGTAAGTATCAGGATTGTTAATGGGTTGCAAAGCCATTAACATGTGACACGACATAGGAAGTCACCAAACCTTAGGCATTTTTCTAGTTGGCATATTCTGAGACACAAAAGCACTACTCGATTCTCGCCCTCACCGAGAGTGTGGCTGCCCGGCACCCGTTAGATCTAACCTTTTGTTCTGCGGTCTAGGTATATAGTTGATTAATGGTGCTTATGGTACCCTATTCGTGACACGATTTCTCGTATCATTTCTCATATCACATCATACTTGGTTCTCGTCCTCACCAAGTGTGTTTCTTGTTATCATACCATTTATAAACATAGTAATATTTGTACATGTATTTCACCCCCGAAGTTATAAAACTGAAAACAGTTAAAAGAAAAGGGGGAGCATGAACTCGCAACTTTGTTTTCCTTGCGTCGTAAACTTCACCAGATTTGCTTAATTAACGTCGTGACCTATACGCGTTTTCTTAACGTTAGTCACTAGACTTGTGTCGCACAAGTACAGTCACTCTCTTTTGTATTTGTATTGTTGTGTTAAAAATATTTTATATTTTTAACTAAGTATCTTACTTATATTATTTTCTCAAAAACTAATATAAGCCTCTCGTGTTTTGCACTTTGCACCCGAATTATGTATCTTGTATGTTGTATGTGTATCTTTGTGTTTATACTTCTCATGAGTATTTAGTGTATTTTTAAGTCTTAATACACTAGCACGTATAACACATACTATATACACTTAGCACAAAAGTTGGTGATCAAATAATATATATTTTTCTCAAAAATATATACATACTTAATATCCATTTTTATTCTTGAAGAAATCCTCATTTCTTATCACCAAAAATTAGGGAAACCTTGGTAATATTTTTAAATACATTTTTAGGGAATAAGTTTCTTAAAAACTTATATTTTTCTAAGTGTCAAAATTTATAAAATTTTTGACAGAGTTTCCCCTAAAAACGGAGGTTTCCCATGTTTTCAAAACATGTGTTTATTTTCTTTTAAAATCATCAACAACCAATTTCTCAACAACAATCAACAACAATATATACTATTTTCTCTATTTCATGAACTTGAGAATTTACAACTTCTAGTCGAGATTTTCAAAAATACTTCTTTGTTAAATTTCTTGTTACACAAGTGTTTACGCACTTGTTTATCTTCTAAAAATATATTTAGTTCATGTAAGGTCCGGATTTTAACAAAACTAGCATTTTCCGCTTGGTTCTTCCGAAAAACCACTTGTAGATCATTAGATCTACAAGTTTAGAGTCTTATTTTACAAGAAAAATTACTTTTACTCAAGTTCATGTTTCATGAGTGGAAGGGTTCATCATCTTTCACATCTCTAGCACTAACATACTACTAGTTCATGTTCTTGAACATGATCTAGTATGGTTAGATGATGATCCATCCTACTTCTAGCAACAAACAACATAAAATAATCACAACTAACCAAGATTTTCATGATTTACACCACTAGTTTCTTTTTATCCAACATTTTCATCTTGCTTTCAAGACTTTAAGTTATGATCTTGTGTGTTCTTGATTTTTAACCGTTAAATCACTTATTAACCACTCTAAACAAGAACAAGATGATGTTTAGAGGCACTTACTACTAGCTCAAGGCTAGGGAAGAAACAAGACGTAAACGAGGTGGATAAAAGAAATCTAGAGAGGTTCTTGAGCTTCCGAACGCACCGCGCCTCGTGATTCACATTCTTACACCTTCAAGTGGACTTGGAATGGATGAACTTGGATTGAAGGTGGTGGTGGTGTCTTGGTGGTTCTCGGCCGAAGGTGTTAGAGGGAGAGAGCAAGAGGGTGTGTTGTGGTGATGAGATGATTAAGTGTGAAAGATGGTCTTGTGGTCTTTATAATTATCTTCCTACATAGTATTATCCTCTAGTCAAAGTGTCTTCAAGATATCAAACATGATCTTATTTTATATTCAAAGAAAATCAAGTGGGGGATCCCACTTTACAACCGGTTTTGGGGGGGGGGGGGGTTGGTTTAGTTAGGATGTAATGGTAGGTTAAACTAATTGGTTGGAAGTTAAGTAGAATAATTAGTGGTTTAAGTGTGTTATGTAATATATAGTGTGTTAGGGTATTCGGGGACCCTAACTAGCTTAGAAAAATAAAAACAATGCTTCTAGCATTATTTTAGTGTTCCGGGTAATATCCGATTGTTCGGTTAAACACCGATTCGTTAAGGTGCTAAATTGCACCGTTTAGTGCCTATTAAGTATCGTTTTGTATCCTTTCAATTCCCAACACTTGGGGAAGTATTTTGGATAATAAAACGTAATTTCTGCATAATATTTTAGTGCCATAATGCTGATTTATAGCTGATTTATATAAAATTCTGCACTTAAAGTGCGTTTCGGGTGCTTTTTAGTGCTTATTTTTGCTTTCGTAGCGTCTATATATTAAACCCTTGTATGTACTCTTGGGTTTTAATGCATTCTTGTCGTTGGACCTACACCTAGGCTCCAATTTTAATGTCTGACTGCTTTCTGCAGTTCTGTTGACACAAAGTGTCTTACCGGTGAGTTTACTAGTATTTCTAACGCAACGTTCTCGTTTATGCATAAAGTAATATTTTGTAGTATACAACGTTCATGAATTCACTCGTTTAGCATGTAATCAGTCAATGCTGACTTTTAAGCACATAATTGCAGTCATTAAATAACAATTAAAGTGTACGAAAATTACCGGTTTGGTGCCAGTTGTCACAAAATATAACACTATGTTTTGTCTGATAGCATGTCTATGATAGATGTATAGTGTTATATTTGTTATATAGTGTTGCATAGTGTTATATGGTGTTATATTGTGTTACATAGTGTTATACGGTGTTTATATGGTGTTATATATAGTGTTATAATACACTTCTCACACTTCTGGATTAATGTACAGGATCCCTACCCTGCATGTGTGTATGTATAAAACTAAAAATTACATATAAAATCTCAATCTGATTAATCATGACTAATCCCGATTAATCGCTAGTCGGTACTCCACTGATTGACTATCGCTTAGCAATTATTAAAACCATGACACTAACTAGAGTTAAGCATGGGAGATGGATTCCTTTTTTTCGCCAACCAAATAATGACACACCATACTCATTTTTTTCACTTATTAACCATTACCACTACAAATAGTTCATCGGTTAGTGAATGAGAACCACAATGCCTACCTGCCACTTACTTTTCACTCAGTAACCATTACAGTTATTATTGGTCTTACTGTTTTAGATTGATGCAGAAAAATGTGTTGATATCCTTTTAGGCATATCACAACTTTATATGTTTGAGTTTTATTACTTGATTGTTACGTCAGGTGATGGTAACGTAACGAATCAAAACTGATACCGTTCAAATCCTCGCGTGTATCGCTCGGTGGAATTCCCAAGAGAAGTTTTTCTCATAGAGAAAAAACAGAGGAAGAGGGGGAGTAATTGTTATATGTAATTGGATGATTAATTTTTATCCACCTAATTGTGTGAACATATGATTTAATTGTATGAGTACATCCACCTAATTTTTATATGTAATTGTACGGCACCCGTGATCACTGATCAGGGATGAGCAAATGGTACCGTGTAGCAGTACCGAATTTCCTGAACTAAAAGATTTTCAAACTCAATCCGGTACCAACTTTTGGTGTTTTCTGTATTAGGCTGGTGCCGATTTTTACCTTCATGTACCGATAATGAACCGAACTGTACCTGTATTTTCGATACCAGTATTGGTTGACACCAAACGTATCCAACTCAGAAAGTAAAGAAAATAATAATAATAATTATTATGATTTGTTATAATATAATAATTTCACTGTTGATTTCAACCGTAAAATTATTAATATATAGTAATAATAATAATTGTATGAGTAATTTTTATATGCAATTGTATTCACCTAATTGTGTGAACATATGATTTAATTACATTACATTACATAAGCTAAAAGTAGTATTAGAATTTTATTGATTATTTTCTAAATGTGAATATTTTTTATTGTAAGTTAAAATATATATTTTAAATACTTACCTTGAGATCAGTGAAATAAGGGTGCTACTTTCTACACCCTCTAATTACTTTCTACACCCCCTCCTCTCACATACTTACAGGTGGGGCCCGCATGGGACCGATAGTTTTCCTCTCAAAAGGGGGGTATAATCAGGAGGAGGGGGGTGTGTATAGAATCAGCCGTGAAATAATTATAACTAGGTTAGGTATCTAAGTACTAGACGGCTAAGAAAATTCAAATATATAATTCATAAATCTATAAATAAAATTGTGTACAAAGAACAAAACAAAATTACAATTTGAATTCACAAACTTAAAAATAAATTAGAGGTAAAGGTGGATATAGTTATATATGTTTTTTTAGCGACAAATGTATTTGTACTCTATGTACAACAACTGTACAAATTTAAGGCTGAGACCTCCTCTTTAAAAAAACATTTGATTTTACTAAGTAGGTTAGCCGAAGTTGTCAAATATACTTTATATGCTTACGATTCTAGTAATCATGAAAACAAATTAACATTTGAATGATCTTATGTTGAAGTTTTACATTGGTGTTGGGAATTGCTTAATAAACGTTTTTTTATGTTATTTTGTTTTAATATATGAAATAAATAGTTTTTGTTGATGTAGTAGAAAAACGCATATGGTTATTTGATAATGATACAAGTAATTAGAAAAGGTTTATTTAAATTGTTAAAAAGATGTTTAGCCTTTGAAGATATAAAACGCAGGACCATGATGCATGGGTTTATAAATTTAGTATGTAATGAATTTGTATTCTATATCCTCTTGAATACGAATACATCAACTAGTTCATGGTTACTCGGCGGTAAGGTGGCACGGTGGCGCCCTTCATACCCTTCGGCCTTAGCATAATTATCATGCAACGGTTAAATGGTTAATGCATATTTTATTTGCTTACAACTTTTACACATTTCATATTAATAACCAAATTCAGATTAGTCTGCCAATGAGCAATCGAAAAAATTGAACCACGATTGGAAAGATACCGAATAAATTTTACTCAAATCATTACAATAACTCATGATTTAGTTTTGAAATATCTACAACCAAACATATGGGTTTGTTTTATGTTTTGTATAAAAAACATTTATAGCTAAATCGAAGTATCGAGCCATCTTGTATATTATATTTCCAAAAGAGAAAGAAAAAGAGAAAGTCCAAAAAAAAAAAAAAAACATATCTAGCTTTGTTTGGAGTTATTTTTCAAGCTATATATTTATACTTTATTAGGTCAAATTGACTAACTTAAAGTTGTAGGTCACTATTAGGAGTATAACTTTGTAGGGAGAGTTTAGCGAAGACCGCAAATATAGATCCAAAATATCATTGATCAACTCATAGCTAAACCAATTATGTCACTAGTAGAGGAGCTATTTCAGTTATAACCAAAACTTATTAGTCGCTAAATCCACAATCAAACATTTTAATCATCATTTTGGTTCAAGACCAACAAATCAACGTATTCACCTCTAGATTTTTCAAGCAATCCAACATTTTTTTCCAATCATTCCTTTAGTCTTTGTGTTATGCCTTCATCTCTTTTTATGCCCCCCATTCCCACATAGAAAAGTTTGATTCGCTTTATCATAGGGATAGGATTAGTACAGTACTCGTACTTGTACCAATACTTGTACCAGTACCAAAAATATCAGTACCGAATTTGAACAAAACTGGGGGGTGGGGGGTATTGCACGGACCTCCCGACCGCTGGAGTGAACCCACTCCACAAGCTAGCTTAGCCCCATAGCTGTCTGGCGGTTAATACCCTCCGTACTCGCTTCTTGGCAGAAACCAGTCATACCAAGACTCGAACCCGGGTCTCTTGGGAAAAGGTGGGTGAGGCTGGCCAACTGGGCTACCCCAGTTGGTTGAATTTGAACAAAACTGAGTACCAAATATACTGGTATGGTACGGGTACGAGTATTTCGGTATGGTACCCGTTTTGGTACCACTTTGTTTTATTTTAGTTTTTGAGAACTCGTACGACACTAAATAGGTAAAATGAGCACAAATACCAATATAATACAACTACCAAATAGGTAAAATTGGTACGAGTGCCAATAGGATAGGGTACCAAATAAGTAAAATCAATACAAGTATCATAAATACCATAAGACGAAATAAAATATAATATAAAAAAACTTTTAAAGTTCTATATAATATTCGATCATGGCAGGTGATACAACTCGGGCCGGCCCAACAGCAGATCCAGTCGCACCAGGTCCATCCGCAGTCAACAGGCCCAAGCGAAATGTCCAGAAGCCCAACAGATTTATGGATTGAAGCTCAAGTTATTTAATTCTGCATTTTGTTGCATTTAGGATCCACGTTTCTTTTAAGTCACATGTTTAATTGTTGCAAGTAGGTTAGTGGTGCATGTCATGTAGGTAGTTATGCATGATCTCCTCGAAATAAGGGACATGGGTGATGAGCCTTGGTCTCCAACATGTTTAAATTCTGCATTTTTGTTTGGAAAAATATATCAGAAAATTGCCCCAAATCACTTGTTCTTCCTCTAATTTCTTGGAGTGTTTGCCTACTAAAAAAGGCTATAACATCTTGGTGCTTTCATTCTCGTTCCACCTTCCGCTATGCCGCCCCGCAAAGATTCATCGGGTACCGATGATCTTCCCGCTACCATCACCGACCAGTTGAACCAACTGATCCAAATTTCCACCACCGCTGCCAACGCCCAAACCGACATTAAAAACACCCTAACTGCCCTTGTTCAAGCCACTTCAAACCTCAATACCAAACTTGATGGCCAAACCGACAACACCGCCCGGCTGGTCAATCACATCACACAATTGACTGAGCAAATTGCCTCCGGACCTTCAAACCTCGACTCAACCAACCTCGGCCCCAAACCTGTGCCACAACACCCTCCAAATACCCCACGGCCGCCGAAGATATCACTTCCATTATTCGATGGCTCCGACCCACTTGCTTGGATATTCCAAGCGGAAAACTATTATACCTACTACCAAATACCTCCGGCTGAACGCGTGACAATCACCGCCTTCCATTTTATCGGTGATGCGCTCTCATGGTACCAACACCAGTCGAGTAACCGATTACTCGGCTCGTGGACCGATTTCAAACGATCCGTTGAGTTGCGTTTCAGACCATCGACCTTCGAAAATCACGAGGCTACGCTATTCAAACTCCGACAATCCTCGTCAGTGGCAGAATATCAAACTGAGTTCGAACGTCTCAGTAACAGAATCACAGGGTTATCTCCTCAAACCCTACTTAATTGTTTTCTATCTGGGCTTAAACCAGAAATTCAATCGGAGCTTGCAATTATCCGGCCCACTTCTCTTTATGACGCCACTGGCCTGGCCCGTCGTGTGGATGATAAATTGGCCCACTCTGTGAAGTCCAAACAGTCTTGGCCTTCTAAATCTTATACAGCCTCGACATCCATGACTACTCAGTTTACCCCTTTATCACCCCAGCCAACAACTTCAACTACATCTCCTAAAAATCAGACCAACCCGGCACCTCCGTTGTTACCATCTCCTCCGAAACCATTACCATTTACCAAGCTTTCCCCCGACGGGATCCAACAACGTCGCAAAGAGGGCCTCTGTTTCCGGTGCCCGAAAAAATACTTCCCTGGCCACAAGTGTTCTCCACCTCAGTTCTTGATGATAGTGGATAACGACGATCAATCCCCCTTACCGGAATTCCCTGACCACACCACCTCCGACGATCAGCAACCTCCACAATTCATGTCTCTGTCCGATGCGGCATTTTTCGGTCTGTGTTCCGTTCAAACGTTACGCGTTACGGGGTATATCAATGGTAAACCCGTCACTGTGTTGATTGATTGTGGAAGCATGCATAATATCATCCAACCTCGGATTGCGGCGTCACTCCACCTACCCACCAACTCGCTCCAACCGTTTGCGGTTATGGTGGGGAACGACCAGTTTATACATTGTGAAGGTTATTGTCCGGATGTTCCACTTCAACTCCAAAAAACAAATTTTCAGATTCCGTTTTTCGTTTTTCCAGTACAGGGCGCCGACGTCGTCTTGGGAATTTCTTGGTTAAGTACATTGGGATCCATCACAGCTAACTTCTCAATTCCAGAATTGTCGTTTCAGCATTCGGGTGTTCTCACAACTCTTCGCGGTGAACCGTTGTCTCAGCAGGTATCCCCGAGTTCACTTTCGTCACTAATTCGTCATGATTCTGTTGCTTCTTTTCATGCACTTTTAATGGATACTAGCTCGAGTATTGTCTCTGAACCAACCGTACCATCTCACACAGACCCGAAACTTCACACCTTATTACACACCTTCCAAACCTTATTCACAGAACCACACTCGTTACCTCCATCACGACCACATGATCACCATATTCCACTTCACAACGAAACCGGACCTGTCAATGTTAAACCATACAGATACCCACATTTCCAAAAACAAATCATGACCCAATTAATCACCGAAATGCTTAAGGATGGTATTATTCGTCCGAGTCAAAGTCCTTTTTCATCACCCGTGCTTTTAGTTAAAAAGAAAGACGGCACCTGGCGCTTCTGTGTCGATTACCGGGCACTTAACGCCGTGACTATTCGAGATCGTTTTCCTATTCCGACCATTGACGAATTATTGGACGAGTTGCATGGTGCAACTATTTTTTCTAAGATCGATCTCAGGTCGGGATATCACCAAATTCGAGTCGCACCACAGGATATCCACAAAACAGCTTTTCGGACTACCGACGGTCATTATGAATTTCTTGTAATGCCGTTTGGACTTTCTAATGCGCCGTCCACGTTTCAATCGGCTATGAATGATCTTTTTCGTTCGGTATTACGGCGATTTGTCCTCGTTTTTTTTTATGATATCTTAATCTACAGTGCCAACAAGGAGGATCATTACACTCATCTACGGTATGTCTTTGAGACCTTGTTACAACATCACTTTCATGCAAAGGCATCCAAATGTGTTTTTGCAGTCGCCGAAGTATCCTTTTTGGGCCATCGAATCTCGCAATTGGGCTTAGCCCCTGAACCCGACAAAATTCATTGTATTCAACAATGGCCTACACCTATTTCCTTCACCACTTTACGAGCTTTTTTAGGCCTTACGGGTTATTATCGAAAGTTCATTCCTAATTATGCACACATTGCTTCACCCTTAACCGATTTGCTCAAACTCAAGGAGTTTGCATGGCCAACAGCCGCTGCTGAAGCCTTCGCCACCCTAAAAAAACACATGCAAGACTTGGTGACTTTAGCGTTACCCGATTTCACAAAGCCATTTGACCTCACCACAGACGCTTCCGGTCACGCCATTGGTGCTGTCCTCTCCCAAAACAATAGACCTATTGCTTTTTTTTCAAAAAAACTTTGTCCTACCATGCAAGGCCAGTCGACTTACACTAAGGAATTATACGCTGTGACCGAATCCGTTCGGAAGTGGCGTCAATACCTTCTCGGCCGACGTTTTCGCATTTACACCGACCACCATAGTCTTAAACATTTGCTAACCCAAACCATCCAAACTCCCGAACAACAAAAATGGGTCACTAAACTCATCGACTATGATTTCGAGATACATTATAAGCCCGGAAAGGAGAATACGGTTGCCGATTCTTTAAGCCGAATTGACATTCCAACCATGCTGGCGTTATCGCACCCAACGGCTCCTTGGCTGGAGGAAATAAAAAATTACTTCACAACAAACAACCTGGGTCAACAGTTAGTCGCGAATATTGAAAATGACCGTACGGGATTTCCTTTTCATCTTTATCGGGACGGCCTCGTCTACCTGCATGGTAAAATATTGGTACCACCTATTCCAAATTTACGACACACTTTATTGCAAGAATTTCATTCGTCATTTTTGGGTGGTCATGCGGGCGTTAACGCAACGTTGAAACGGTTAGCAACCTCATTTATTTGGCTGGGCATGAAAAAAGACGTTTCAAAGTTTGTGAAGGATTGCACTATATGCCAAGCTGTGAAAACACCCAACCATAAGCCATACGGCTTACTGCAACCACTGCCCATTTCGGAAGCAACATGGAATGAAATTTCTATGGATTTCATCACGGGATTACCGCCATCGAAAGGGAAAACAACGATTTGGGTAATTGTCGATCGTCTTTCTAAATTCGCTCACTTTATTTCATTACCGGGCCATTATACGGCAATCTCATTGGCTCCCATTTTCATGCGTGAAATATATCGTCTCCACGGCCTTCCCAAGACAATAGTGTCCGATCGTGATGCAACATTTCTGAGTCAGTTTTGGAAAGAATTATTCAAGCAAATTGGAACCAAATTACTGCATTCGAGCGCTTACCATCCTCAAACAGATGGCCAGACGGAAGTGGTTAATCGTTGTTTGGAATCGTATCTTCGTGCATTCATCTTTGATGAACCAGCCACATGGGAACGTTTTTTATATTTGGCTGAATTCTCGTATAATACAAGTTTTCACTCATCGATCAACATGACGCCTTTCAAGGCTTTGTATGGACGAGATGCCAACACTATTCACGATTACGTTCCGGGTTCTAATAAAACAGCTTCTATTGATACATCTCTGACCAACCATCAACAAATTTTAGCAGCTTTGAAAGTTTCGCTGGAAAAAGCTCGAGCTCGTATGGTAACTCAAGCAAATAAGAAACGGTTAGACAAAGAATTTAACATCGGCGATTGGGTTTATTTGAAACTTCAAAATTATCGTCAGAAGTCAGTGCAAGAACGGAAAAACCATATGTTATCTCGTCGTTTCTTTGGACCATACAAGATTCTCGACCGTATTGGCAAGGTCGCTTACAAATTGGACATACCAGCCACGTCAAGAATTCACCCAATTTTTCATGTGTCACTCTTGAAAGCTAGCCATGGCACTGCTGAACCATCTCAAATTCCTATTGATTCGGGTCAGCTGGAAGATCACGTCGACCTGTTACCAGAGGCAATTCTCGATCACCGCTTGGGCAACACCAATCAACCGCAACTGCTGATCAAATGGGAAAAACGACCACTCGAAGACGCCACTTGGGAAGACACTTCGCTTATTAAAGATCAATTTCCGTTTTTTCCAGTCATTGAGGACAATGCCAATTCTCCAGGGGAGGGTGATGATACAACTCGGGCCGGCCCAACAGCAGATCCAGTCGCACCAGGTCCATCCGCAGTCAACAGGCCCAAGCGAAATGTCCAGAAGCCCAACAGATTTATGGATTGAAGCTTAAGTTATTTAATTCTGCATTTTGTTGCATTTAGGATCCACGTTTCTTTTAAGTCACATGTTTAATTGTTGCAAGTAGGTTAGTGGTGCATGTCATGTAGGTAGTTATGCATGATCTCCTCGAAATAAGGGACATGGGTGATGAGCCTTGGTCTCCAGCTTGTTTAAATTCTGCATTTTTGTTTGGAGAAATATATCAGAAAATTGCCCAAAATCACTTGTTCTTCCTCTAATTTCTTGGAGTGTTTGCCTACTAAAAAAGGCTATAACAGCAGGCTCAAAATTTTCTAAATATTTCTAGGCCCAAAGGGGATAGCAAAATTGGGGCCCTTTTTGTAAACGAAAAAACTTGCTATGGATCCTATTTTTCATATATCATCTTTGTATACGCATAATTATAGATCATAAATCTCAATGTTAACAATCTCAAAGCCAAAATTACTAACATATAATATATTTTCTTAGAATTTGAGGCCCTATGAAAATGGAGGCCTAAAGCTCTTGCTTTATTTCACTCCCCCTTGAGCCGGCCCTGTATTTGATACTAGTACAAATACCGAAAGTACCGAATACCAAAATCAATAAAAGAAATGTACCGATGCATGTACAATATACCTAAAATCGATAGAGTCTAGCTTGAGTCTACAAACACTCTACAACCACACTTGTGAAAACCTCTCATAGCAAGCCCAGTCAAGCTCCCTTTGAATAACGTTTCATGCACAACTTGATGATGTAGCAAATGAGACGTAAACGGTAAACCCATAACACACAAACTTAAGTTAAAAAGTTGCACTTAATCCCTTTTAAGTGGCAAAGGAGACGTGAACCCATAACACACAAACTTAAGTTAAAAAGTTGCATTTAGGCCCTTTAAGCTTTTAAAACTTTACATATTGAGATTGATTTGTTGCATTGAATTGGTTGGAATGTCTCTAAATAAAGTCAATCCCAAAAATCAAGTGACTTTCACATGGGATATTTTGCTATAAAGTTTCCATAGATATCATAAAACAAATGTTTTATTTGTCTCGTGTAAATCAATCACTTTAACAAAAGAAATAACACAACTAAACCATGTCAGTATGTCACCATCAAAAATTCTATATATTTTGTAATTGTAAACTAAATTTCATAACTAAAACTGTAAGAAGAAGAAAAATGTTGTGATTTAACCATCAAAAATTACACAACTTATATGAAGTGAATAACCATGATTGTGTTCTCAAAGTATTAGTTTAAAGTTTAAACTCGTGCATTTATTGATTTAGACATTATTGTTGATCAGTTCTGTTTAAACATGATGGAAAACATGAAAATACATACCTGTTATAGCATTCAAAGCAATGGAGAATCCAGTAATAGATCCAGCCATTGAGTTCGACATAGTTGTCAGTATGATCCGGTTCCTCCTTAGGGTGTAAAGTTATGATGGTGATGATAACCGAAAGTAGGGTAAGGTTCGGTTAGAGGGAGAGAGAACGAATTGATGTTAATGAGGGTTGATTGATTGTGTAAAGTGTGTGTCCCTTTAACTCTCTAATAAGCCCCTTATTTATACACCCAAGAGGAAACCTAATTAGTTAATAAGGGTAATATGGTCCATCAACAATTACCAACTAATTATAATAGGTTATTAATATATTTTGATCTAATATAATATAAATGATTATATAGGCTACAAGATTAAATACTAAATAAATAATATTTAATCTAACAATTATGTCATAACATTCAAACATAGACATTGTGTCTCTCATAGTTTTACTAAAAGTGTATTGTATTAACTGAGTTTATAAAAATATATGTCAAATTAAATGTGACAATAATATTTCATATATTTATTGCAAACAAAACAAAAAAAAGGGATATATATATATAGGGAGAAGATCATGCGAGAACCACCTCTTATTGTGAGAACCGCGAGAACCAATGTGAACACAACCAAAAATGCCTAAAAATAGCTAAAAATCACACAAATTTTTTTTTGAATTTTTTAATATTTTTTATAAAAAAATCGCTACTTTTCGAAGCAAAAAAAAAAAGTTTTTTAAAATTTTTTTTTATTATTTTTTTTTGGCTTCTAAAAGTAGCGATTTTAACATAAAAAATATTAAAAAATTCAAAAAAAAATTTTTAGATTTTTTTAGGTTTTTTGGGGGTTTAGTTTTTAGCATTTTAGCTTGGGGGGTTTAGGTTTTTGGGGGGGAGGGGGTTTAGGTTTTTTTTTTTTTTGGGGGGGGGGGGGGGGGGGTTAGGTTTTGGGGGTGGGGGGTTTAGGTTTTTGGGGTTGGGGGGGTGGGGGGTGGGGGTTAGGTATTTTTAGCTATTTTAGGTTGTGTTCACATTGGTTCTCGTGGTTCTCACAATAAAGGTGGTTCTCGCATGAGCTCCTCCCTATATATATATATATATATATATAGGGTAGGGCTATATAGAAAACCCTATCTATATAAAAAACTCTAGAAAACCCAACCTCCCAACATTTTTTTTTTTTGAAAAAAATAACACATGTAATATACATGTTTTTAAGAGTTTTGGGCCAAAAAAATCAAAAAAGCGCCGAAGGGATAATTTAAAAAAAAAAAATTCAGCAATTCCTGTCTTTTTTGCCTAACACATGTTAGGCACTGAAATTTGTTTATTTTAAAAAAAAAAATCCCTTCGGCACTTTTTTTTTTTTTTTTTTTTGCCCAAAACACTCTAAAACATGTATATTACATGTGTTATTTTTTTCAAAAAAAAAAATGTCGGGAGGTTGGGTAAAAATGGGTGGAGATTTGAGTTTCCAGAGTTTTCTATATAAATAGGGTTTTCTGTCTAGCATTACCCTATATATATATATGTAGGGTTAGGATATAATAGGAAGGTTTTTTGCTAGGAATGCTAGGAAGTAATCTTGATCATCAATTGATTTAATCAATGGCTAAGATTAAATGAATGAAATTGAAAATCAAAAAAGAGGCGTGTGGGTTTGTATAAGGGCATTGTAGTTAATCCAGGACAATAGTTTCTCTTTCCTCCAATTCCCCCCCCCCCCCCCATTTTTTAAACGTTAATAACTTTTTCATACGACATTATTTTTTTATAAAAATTGCACAAACGAGCGTTTTTTAATCTTTAAAACGAGTATATTATTGTTATATTTCCGAAAAAAAAAATTTCGAAAACTTAGTTGCGTAAAACGCAATGAAAAAAATCAGTTGCATAAAACGCAATGGAAAAAAAAAACGTAAAAAATGACTTTTTTTCTAAAACGCAATGCACCTAAAACACAAAGAGATGTCTTTTTCTATTACGCAATGGCCAGAAAACACAAAGAAATGTCTTATTTCTAAAACGAATAGCCTAAAAACACAAAAGAAAGTATAATTTCTAAAACGCAATGGACTGAAAACACATAAAAATATGTTTTACCAAAAACGCAATGCACAAAAAACACAGAAAAATGTCTTATTTCTAAAACGCAATGGCCAGAAAACACTTAAAAATGTTTTTTTTTCTAAAACGCAATGACCAAAAAACACAAAAGAAAGTGTATTTTCTAAAACACAATAGACTGAAAACACATAAAAATGTGTTTTTACCTAAAACGCAATGCACCAAAAAAACAAAGAAATGTTTTATTTCTAAAACGCAATGGCGAGAAAACACTTAAAAATATTTTTTTTTCTAAAACGCAATGGACTGAAAACACATAAAAATATGTTTTACCTAAAACGCAATGGATTAAAAACACTTCAAAAATGGGTTTATCTAAAACGCAATGGCTAAAAAACACATAAAAATGTTTTATTTCTAAAATGCAATGGCCTAAAAACACAAAAGAAAGTGTTCTCTCTAAAACGCAATGGACTGAAAACACATAAAAATGTGTTTTACCTAAAACGCAATGAACCAAAAACAATTCAAAAACTGTCTACGAAAATGAGACAATTTCCAGAAAATTAAATTTTCTGATACAGTTTTATTAAAGCAATTTAATCAAAAAAAAAAAAAAAATTCCAAGCTGACGACCCAAGCCAGGGGCTCTGCCCCTTGGACCCTGCTCCCAAGGGCGCTGCCCCCGGACCCCCACCAAGATCGTAAAATACAATGACTCAATTCAAAAATCAAGATCGTAAAAATGTAATAAAAAAAACTTACATAGATCGAAGCCAATTTTGAAAAATCTTACAAAAAAATCGAACGAATCGAGTGATTCGCTTCAAAATCGCAGGAAAAAATGAGATATTGTATGAAATTAAACTGGTTTCTTCAAAAAGGTTGAAGAACACGTTGATTTGGTATTTGAATCATTGATTGGTGACGAAAATCGCACTATAAGGTAGTGATTATTGAGATAGAAAGTGAAGAAAAGGTTGAAGATGGTGGGTTTTGAAGTTATGAGAGAAGAAGAAGGGAGAAGATTGGGTAACATTGACTAAAATACCCTTACTCTTTATTTTAAATTTTGACACATGTCATAATACTATTGATTCCTGTTATTTCTAACCGAAATAAACTTACTATTTGATTCTCACACACACACACACATATATATATATATATGTAAGGGTAAATTACGTTTTTCGTTCTTTATGTTTGTATCAGATTGCAACAGATAGCCTTTAACTTCAATAATTACAGTCACAGTCCTTTATTTGGAAAACTCATTACACTCTACGTCCTTTAGCACTAACCTGGTTAAAATTTTCAGTTAAGTTTGATTACATAAGGTTAGTTTAGTCTTTTTACCCAACTATTAAAAATTGTTTAATAAATATAAAAAAGCAAAACTTTCCCTTCATCGTCATATTCGATCTACAATAGCAGAATTCAATGAAATTTCAATCTTCAATCAATGAACTTTAATGAAATTTCGATCTTCAATCAATGAACTTTGTTCTGCAATCAAATTTTTTTAAAACCTACTAACTAAACAAATCAAACATAAACAACTATCCAACCCTTACAAACTCACAATAATCTCCCAACAATCAAAAGCGATTACCTTCTCCAAAAAATTACGAAAAAAAAACTTGTTTCTCGCAACAATCAACACTGCCGACCATGTTCTTCAGCTTCGACCACAAATATGTTTACCGCCTGCAGAGGATTTCAGATCTGAGGATTTCGTTCCGTACCGGATGTTTAGAGGATGTCGGATCTGAGGTTTTCAGAGTTTTCCAAGATCTCCACCTTCAGATCTGTGTCACCGCCTGCAGATTTAAACGTTAAGATAGTGGTTGGGGGTGGTTATTCAGATTTGCCGAAAAAGATCAGTTCGCTTGCTAGAATCTTAGATCAGAAGTCCGTTCACCAACACGTTTCTCTATCTAACAAACAATCTCTCTCACATATTCACTGTGTGTGTTTTTGTAGAAATGATGAAGATGATTACAAAGAACAAGCTTGAAGAACAATTTGGTTTTTGATTCAGATTTATGATTCTGAATTAATACTGAGAGAGAGGAGAGTTGAAACATGAGAGAGATAAAGAAGAGACTGAGAGTGTGTTTTGATTTTTATATATATACAAAGGGGTAAATTTACAAAAGTACCCTCATGTGCTTTGCACATGACCATATTTAACAGGAAAATCTAACATCCATTAGTGAAAAGGACCTAGTGTGTAATAAGTTTTCCAAATAAAGGATTGTGACTGTAATTATTAAAGTTAAAGGCTATCCATTGCAATCCGATACAAACATAAAGGACAAAAAGTGTAATTTTCCTATATGTAAGACCATGTGTAGTGGGGCGTTTTTTTTTTAAATTCAAAAAAACGCCCACCCCCCATTACATGGGGTTTTTTTTAGAAAAAAAAATTCAAAAACTTGAAGTTGGCGTTTTTTTGATAACGCTTAAAGGGGCATTGCATGGGCCAATGGGAGTGCCAATGGGAGGGGTCCAAGGTTTGACCAACGAATGAGAAAATAGTTTGTTTTTTTTTTGTTTAATGATTGGAAAGGGCATTATCAGGCATTATTCCCACTACGCCACTTTTGCAATAACGCTCCATACTGACTTGACTGTCACGTGTCGAATAATGCCCCATGGTAGGGGCATTATTTTGATTTACCACTAGACATGGTCTAATAATCCTAATAAAAAAGTGTAGAACACGCGCTACACTAAAGCGTGGAAAAAGGAAGCAAAACATATACATAAACAAAAGGAGTTTGATACCAGGAAGGAAGTCATTTGCTCAAATGCATGTGGGTGGATAGCTACACGAATAACTCTCCTCCACGTGGCATCTTCCCCCGACAACTTTTCGTAATATCTGTCCGTACACGTGTCACTTTTCTTGCACCTCTTTCCAATTAATTTTTTATTCCTTTGTTCACAAAGATAACCACACAAATAAATTAAATTTTATTGATATGTCATAGTACAGTTACACGTATGTGGTGGCACCCTTAAAAAGTTTTTCCCAAAAGATTCAGTTAGTGTTTGATATGTAAGATTAAAAGGCGTAATAGAATGGATTACTATAAGTAATGAAGAAAAGGGTGTTTAGTTAATAAATGTAATTGAATCACTTATTTCATAAGGTATTATATTCCCTTAAACTATAAGGGTGTAGGGAGTAGTTAGACACTTGAAAGTTGTAAACTTCAAAATCAACCAATAAGAGTGTGTCATGTCAAAGTGGTAAACTATGCTCAAAAGTATTGGCAATGGTTAGACACTTCATGAATTGATAAACTATTTAAAAAAAAAAAAAAAAACGCGTGATTAGTTGAGATGGTATGGACCCCACCACACACCCCCACTCTCTCCTCTTTCCTCCCTCTCCCCGATTCGGTATACCCTCACCGATTTCTCCCCCAAAATCGGTAAAACTTGTACGGTATATATGTTGGCATTGGTCACCGATCGGTGCCGAATGAGTTTGCCGACTCCACTCCGGACGACCTAAGTAATGAAGAAAATGGTGTTTATTTAGTCAATGTAAGTGAATCACTCATTTCATAAGTCATTCTATTCCCTTAAAATTATTTCATCCACCCCCATGTTTTTTTTTCATTCTATCCCCCTCTTCCACTATTCATCAACAAAACCACAACCTTCGCCACCACCCGCCATTGCCGCATCCACCCGCAACCTGTCACTGCCTCCGCCGCCACCGCGAAAACCACCGCCTCCGCCGCCACCACCAGCAACTGTTGCCACTCACCATTGCCACCAACCACCACCGTCGTCGCCGCCACCCACCATCACCGTCTGTCACACCCTGACTTTTGCGGAAGCGTGTGATGTGTGACTTGATCAGTGTCATTGCATTCAATTATAATAAACAACTACATGATTAAAAACATGATGTTCATCCATACATAAGTTTCAAGATATTACAAACCCAAGTTGTTAAGTTAAACCAACAAACTTCAAGTTAAGTTTACAACCCATTCAAAGTAATAAGTTTCACAAAGAACTTTTTAAAACAAAAGACTTTTTAAACTAAGGCTTTGGTTCTTATATCTTATCGAAGATAAAATATACTAACCAAACCCTTCCAAAAGGATGACATCAAACTTGAAATATCTTCTTGAAATCTTTCTAATGCCGCTAGATACAATCAGATTCCTGAAATACATGTAATTTGAAAACATCAACAAAAGTTGAGCGAGTTCATGTGTTTTGTATGTGAGCTTGTAATAACTTGTAAACATTTGTAAGTATTCCTTTGTAATCCGGTATGAAAGCGTCTATGAACATATCAATTAATGTTTTGCAAAGACATTAATATGTGTGCAATGGCGTAGGAAGGCTTAAACCTTTGCGGATTTCGTACCAGGCCACACGGCTGGAACGACATAGTCACCACATGGGCCAACTCTCAGACCCATGGGTGGGGCTCGCAATACCCAAATAGATCTATCACTCATACCCCTCGGTCTTTATACAAAGATTAGTGGTCTTAAGTGTTGTGCCTACCCATTCACATGATCTAAAAGTTCATTCCTTAGCTAACCATACCATTTGAAACATTTGAAACATGTATTTCACCCCCGTAAGTTATAAATCCGAAAACAGTTAAAAGAAAAGGAGGACATGAACTCACGGTTTTGCGTCCGCAGTCTTGTAACTCAAAGATCCTTCTTACAAGTCGCACAACTACCTAAACATGTGTCATGTTTTATTAGACATTTAGGTCGTGTAACGACTCCTAGTCTTAGTTGTTTATTAAGACTTATTTTTGGGAATTTAGTATTCTTTGAGTTATACGGTTGATATGTATTATATAATTCCAAATTATATAAATACTGGTTAAAATAAGAATATTTTAACTTAAACTATTTTTATCCAATTATTTGGAATATTGTTAAAAATAATATATTTTTAACTTGGTTTATCATGTATTTTCTCACATATGTATTTTCCAAGTATATGTATACTTGTATTTGAGTATTTTGCCAAGTATTTGTAGTGTATTCCGGTATGTATTTATACGTATAGGAATACGTATTTTCTTGTATTTATTTAGTATTTTATAATTAATCTGTGTATTATTTTCCGGAATATTATTTTATACAACTAAAAATCACCAACTTTATATTCTTAAAATATACATATTTTAAGATAATATTTATAGAAAAATATTTATAAATTCTACTTGGCAAAAATAAGTATACTTTCATATCTATCTTAAAAATAATATATTTTTAAGATTAAACTTAGAAAATATATATATTTCTAACTTTCACCAAAATAATATATTTTTGAATTGTTTAAGAAAATATATATTTTTCTCCACTAAAAAAAATAATATATTTTCTATTTGACAAAAATGATATATTTTGTAATGGTTATAAGATTCATATTTTACCGTTTCTTCGGTTTCAAAAATACCGTTTATCACACTTGTTAAGTTACAAATTTATTTCCGGAATATATATATAAATATAGTCCAATGTCCATTGTCCGATTTGCCCGATATTCGGGTATAAATTATATTTTTATTTTCTTGTGATTTTGGTAATATTTTATATTACAACTTTTAGTATTTTGGTGTGTTATATTATTTTCAAGTCCCTAATGCTAACATAACTAATACAATCAATATACAAGTAGCACGTAATATTGTGACATCTAAATATATATTTTCCTAAATATATACTTAGTCATTTTTATTATAAAAAATTAGCCTCCAATATTTGTAATTTTTGTAATAAAATTTATGGAAAATTTTATACTTGAAAACCTAGATCACAAATTACTTGTAAACACTTGTTTAAAAATATTTTTCTAAGTGTTTAATTTTTACAAAAATTTTGCCATAGTTTCCCCTTTAAAAATGGAGGTTTCCATGCTTAATAGCATATCTTTTTCTTTTGAAAATTCATCATCAAACAACAACAATCTTCACAAAACTTGCCATGACCAAAAATATGCATTTTTACATTATGACGTGAACTTGAAGTTAGTAAAAATTTGTAGTAATTTAACATGTTGTTTAGTAGGTTGTAAGAACACTAAATCTATGATTTTTATTTTATAAAACCCATTCTTGTGAAATTTCCATCTTTACAACTTGTAAGATGATTTTTCAAAAATTAACCTTCTTGTATTTTTCTTGTTTCCTACACATCAAGTGTTTCATTTAACACTTAAAACAAGTTTTCTTTCTTTTAAAAACCAAACCATGTTAACTAGTGAAGTAAACTTTAGTTTCTTGAAAATATTATTTTTGATATCTTACATTTTCAAGACTTATATCTTGTAGGATTAATCATCCTACACATAAACAAGTTCATCTTCAAGTTCATGGTTCACATAAAGGATGATCATCATGAATTTTTCAAGATCCATCCTTATACTTGCTAGATCACGTGTTTAATCATCATCTAGCAAGCTTCATATGATGATCTACACCATATATGCAAGTAATCAACAAACAAGTTTAATACATAGTTTAATACATACACTTAAAAAACTTTGTTTTCATGTTTTTAAGCTTTATGTTCATGATCATACTTATGTTTTGTTGAGATTCTTTAGTTTATCAAGTTACATTATACTTTAACCACTAAAATTTAAGAGTAAAACAAGATCAAATAGGCTTACTACTAGCTTTAAGGCTAGGGAAGAATCAAGATGCAAAGTGATGAAGAAATGTGGTGGATAAAAGCTCCTAGAGAAGGTCCTTCAAGCTCCTTTGCTTCCAATCTTCTTAAGTGTGCTTGTTATACCTTAGGATCACCTTAGAATGTATGAAATGATTTGAAAATGGATGGTATGTGAGAGGGGGTGTTGGTCCGTAAGCTTTAGAGAGGGAGAAGGAGGTTGTGGTGAGTTGAAGTGATGAAGATGATAGTGAGTTATGGACTTAAGGTTTTATAAAAATAACTTCCAACATTTATTTACCCCTTGGTTCTTATGTTTGATATCAACTCTACATATCAAACAAAATATTGAGAGAAAATCAAGTGTGGGGGACCCACTTGTGACCGTCAAAAGGGGGGATGTCTTGTTGGATTCCAATTCTAGTTAAGTGTTTTAGTTAGATTTCAAGTGTAATGGTTAGTGTTTAATGTGTTTAGGGGTTTTAAGATGTAACATGGTGATCATAACTAGCTTGGTAACATTAAAACAATGCTTCTAGTTAAATTTTGGTGTTTCGGGTAGTGTCCGGTTGTTCGGTTGGTTACCGGTTCGTTAAGGTGTTAAATTGCGCAGTTTAGTGTGCAATATGATGTCTTTTATGACCAAGTTTTGATTTCTGACACTTATCAAGTTATTCTGGACCATTAAACCACATTTCTGCATTATATTTTAATATTAAAATGCTGATTTTTGCTGTTTTCTGCAGAATTCTGCAGTTTTAGTGGGTTTTGGGCACTTCCTGGCACTTAAATCATCACTCACAAGGCAGTTTTATGATCCCTACTTTCCTACACAGTATTCTAGTATAACTCTTGGTTCCGGGGCTCATTCTGTGTTCTAACAACATGTCTGTCTGACAATTGAACTCCCGTCAGTACTTCTGGTTTATCTAATCAATGTACCAGTTTCATTCTGTGCACTAATCCAACTGTCCCATGATGCATTTAACATTCATAAATATCATGCAATCATGTAATGTATTTGTATGTCTATGCCAGTAATAAGAAAATCATTCATATCATTGGTTCACGCATACACAATCATTAAAGAACAAGTACTGTTTATATTGTACGGAAATGCATGGAAAAGTGCCAGTTGTCACACCGTTGACGCCACAACCACCGCCGCTACCACCTTCGCCGCCACCAACCACCACCGACGGCCACCGTCGCCGCCTCCACCACCACTCGTCGTCGCCGTCGCTGCCACCACCCATCGCCGCCTCCGCCATCACCCACCACCGCCGCCTATAACCACCCACAATCACTACCATTGACCACCACCACTCACCGCTGATTTTATTCCTTCGTTTTTCTTGCCTACCAAACAATACACAATAATAATTCATTCCATTCCCACATGGTAACCAAACAAGACATGGAATGGTAATGATCCATTGCATTTTCTCGTACATTCCATTACCTCATACCAAACAAACCCCTTGTGTAGCTGTGTAGGTATTGTAGCGAGGTAGGTTTGGGATAGGTAATAGGTTTAGGTAATCTTAACCTTAAACTTGAATAGATAAGTTTGTTTTAAATCTGTGGGGTTTCTATCAGGTATTCATATGTCAGGTATTAGGTATATTCATGGTGAAGAAACACTGGTTAAATGACCGGAATCAGATAAACCAGGGGGTTAGGTTCTGCATAAAAAGGGTTGGTTCTCTCTCATTTGGTTCAAAGGGACAGATCTTCTCTTCTTCTTGATAGCTGCAAAACAAACACCGTTAGCCTCGTCAGGGGGAGAATGGGAGTTCTCTCCGTGACCACCCTCCGGCGTGAGAATAAGTATCGGTATATGAAGAAGAAAAGTATAAGTGAACTAAATGTAACTTGGAGTTTGTACCTGAATTACTCTTCTATTTATAGCCGGGGGTTTGGGACGGAAAACCTGTTATTGAAATATTAACGGAAGATGCTAACTCCGTAAGCGGTTATTTTCCCTCCGTTAATTCTCTTAATCGGATGTGAGAGCACACGGATCGCGATCTAGATCAACGGTTGGGCAATTACCATGTGGAAAGTGGGCAAGTGGAGATTTCTCTTCAATTCCATGCCATCATCGTGACTTCAAGGGAGCTCCAGATGATGACACGTGGCCAGACGGTTATAACCGTCTATTGGTGCACGATTGAGTCTTCTAGAAGATTACTACTATAATCCAGTGTGACTCCTTATCGTGTGACATCAATGTAGTAAATATTATCCAAGTCAGGGTATTATTTAAGCGAGAGTGCTTGCTGGGATTTTTATCCGTGTCTGTTTATGGAAAGAGGCACAAGGACTTATTAATTTCCTTCTGGCGCGCAGACGTTGCTTGTTGCTTTTCTTCTAAGCTTTCTTTGTAGGACCAATGCGAGGCCGCACAAGGTCTAAAGAGGGTTAGAAAACTGAGGTTGTGGTATGGTCCAAACACCCGGAACGAGGTTTTTGGGACCTTACCCCTTCACATGGGTTTTGGGTAAACTTGTTAATTTAAAAAAAAACATGACGACCCAAAACTTGTATGTTATACATTGTGTAACTACTAATTAGTTACATTTAACATTACCATGATAAAAGTATGTCAGATAAAAAAATACTCAAATACAGATATGACAACAAATAGTGTTTGCCAATTATTAATATATATATATATATATATATATATATATATATATATATATATATTACGGAAAGGATAAATCGAAAACCCAGCTTAGTTAAAGAAACATAGAAAACTTCATCTCCACCATCCATCTCATTTGATCAATGGTGGACATTAAAAAGGTACAAAAAGTTACCTTTTCAGATTTTTTCAGACAAAATGTTACAGTCTGAAATAAATGTAAAGTGTTACACTTTTCTTTCTCCTCTCTCATCTGACACAAAAAATGTGGCAGCTGCATTATTACATAAAAAGCTCTCTGTAAAAAAATGTAACATGTTTTTTACACACATTACAAAATAAAAACTTCGTAAGTTATAAGTTCTAAAATCCTTACACTTTATATAATCTAAAAAACTGTTGTCAAAACACAATAAAAATGTGTTACAGATGCGTTACAAAAAATGTAAATAGCTGGATAATGTAACATATTCTCTTTCCACTCTCCACTTTTACAAAAAGTGTGTCAGTGTCAGAAAATGTTGCAAATGTCAGTGAAAATGTTGCAGTGAAAAAGTGTAACACGTGGCAACATTATGTCCATCCATTAGACTATGGGGTGTGTAGGGGCTTGGGTTGGGGGCATTGCTCGATACATGGCAGATGTGGGCTCCACAAGTCCACACCCAAAAAAGTAGGGTGCGGGATTGGCATGGCCAGGCCGGCGTGGGTTGCCATGTGGGTTACTTTTTTTTTAATGTTAACAATTATATAAAAAAACACAACTTATATTAATGTAAAAAAAGTTACATAAAAGGCAATCCTAAAATATAAAAAAACTCACTTAATAAATCCTAAAAAAACCTACTTATTAAATCCTAAAAAAATCAACTTATTAAATCCTACAAAAAAAATTACAAAGTACGGTAAATATTAAAGTGGGGAACCCACTTAAACTCCGTATTTCCGTTGTGCCTGTACTTGATCTTCGCGATCTCCACTCGATCGTCGTAGGTCAAGTCGCCCGCAGGGACACGGTCGAAGCAAACTTTAAACCGATTCAACCTCGGTTTGAGCTCACACCATTTGTGTTGACACGCGTTTAAGTTGTGACGCGTGTTCCCGACGTGTTGTTGGTATTGTTGGAACGCTCACCCCAATAAGCGGTTTGACCGCGTTGTAGGGTACGTTGTGCGTCCACAATCGATGTCACTAGTGCCTTTTCATCCTCTTCGGTCCAATTCACCATCTTCGACTTTTTGGTTTGGGTTTGGTGGAAGAAGAATGGAAAAATGTAATTTTTGGTTTGGGTTTGGGTGAGTATTTATAGGGAAAAATGTAAATTTTTTTTAAATTTGACTTACCGTATGTAACCGCCACCCCCAACGGCTACCCCAAATGGCTACATCGAACCGGCCAATCAAAGCCAGCCATGTAACAATGTCCCCCGCCCCACGCCATGTAACAACCCGACTTTTCGAGTCACTACTCGTATCTGTCATTTCTTGCTTAATTGCTTGTACTCCCGAGATTTCGATTATCGTAAAGGGTTTAAACTATATTTTACTAAACGCATTTTAAACGCTTATTACAACACTTAATCAAAACGCAGTTATCGCTTACTATTTAAACGCATTTTATCGCTCGTTTAGACTAAACGCTATCGCAACGCAATCTCAACGCAAACGCGACGTAAACTCGCTACGCAGATTTACTTTTATTCATTTGATGGATAGGTGTTAGATTGGTGTGATTACTTGTTTAAATGTTATGTGGTTATCAACGTAACGCTTACACGCTCAAACGCATACTCGCAACTCGCTTAAACGTAACGCTTAACGCACGAAACGAAAGTTGGAAACTAACTCACACAACACGGCTGTCCGAATGGACATCCGAATGAATGGACATCCATCCGGATTACCATCCGATCGGATGGCCATCCGACCGAACACCCATTCGACACCTCGCACTACTCCACCGCCTTAACTCCTCTCTCACCCTATAAATACCAGTCGTACACGTCCTTTCATTCATTTAACGTCTCCATCCGACCAACACGCACTCAAGTCACTTTCAAGCACTATTTCTTGCGATTCAAGGCCATTTTATAAGTGTTTCTCCTCAAATCTTGTACAATCATCATCATAACATACTTCTCCACCATCTTCTCCATCAAAATCATACATATTCTTCTTGAAATCATCTTATTTGGACTCCTTGAAGGTGGTTCTCACTCAGTTGCTTATGTAAACTGTTTTGTGACATCATCTCATCAGGATTAGTTCAGATCTAAAGGATTTCCACACCTATAACCTAAATCTCAACAAGATTTCAACTGTTTTCAACTTTTCTTTAACTTTTCTTCAAGCTTTTACAAGAAACCGATGGAATCTGGACTCATTCAGGCTCTCTACTCATTTTCTAGTTGAGAGCCAGCTTGAAAACGGATTTCCACCTGGGAGATGACCGATTAACGGGTCAACCATGAAACTTCATCAAGAATAGTAAATCTGATCGAATGGGGTGATTCCCATCCGATCGAATGAGCTAGACTTGGTGTGTTTCCGTTGTGTGACATGTCGTCATGCCGTCTCCGTTAAAACTACAAACTTTTACTTAGAAAACTTTGTAAGATTTTCAAACAACAGATCGCCCACTCGAGTGGCCATCCGATCGGATGACCATCCGATCGAATGACCAATCGACCAGGTGATCTGTCCCTTATAATGTTTCTTGTTTAAAACGATTTGACCAAAACTTCAAACTACCAGTTTCTCGATCGAATAGCCATCCGATCAATGGCCATCCGTCCGGATGACCATCCGACCGGATGACTTGGCATCCATACTTTACATTGTTTTAATACTAAAACGAAAACTTCAAATTTTCAAAACGATTTACAAACACCCACATCTCATTCGAATGGCCATCCGTTCGAATGGTCACCCGCTCGGATGACCATCCGATCGAATGGGTACACATCCGTTCGGATCACCATCCGAATACCCCAACCTTCGACACTCTATTAGGCACTGTTCAATGCTTACGCTACTGTTCTATGCTCAGGCTAACTCCAACGCGCTCCCTTCAATCCAAGTCTGTGTTTACTAGCTAAACACGAACAGTGAGTATACTCGAACCCATTTTCTTTTAACGCACTTTTGGGTGTTACATACGTTCTCTACCAAAACACAACAATACACAACGTAAACACTTTATAACGCTAACCGTCCCCGCATGCTATATGTGTACTTTGAATGCTTGTACTATGCTTATATAGTGTTACACTATACCGCCTCTAGCAACGATAGTACTATAGTTTAGACTCAGCACCTGTCATGGACAGGGGTTGCTAGGGATCACATCACTTTACTTCACGTGTCCGCTGGACATGTGTCGCACATACTCTACAACACAGTCTTGTGGTTAAGTGTGAACATAGTTTTGATAGTTACTTGCTTCGCCCGTTACGCGATACATGCTGGTTATGCGTAAACGCTTTTCGCTCTACTATATACTTTGCAAACTTGTGTACTCACCTTTACATTTTATGTATTGACTTTATTTTAACGTATGTGACAGGTTGATAGGATGCTATGCTTGCTGGAACGAATAGGAAGTCTAGAAACTCCATTAAATAAATTTGAGTTATCGGAACAATGTTTTGTTTATGAGACTGATATTTGTAATGACTATTTGCTTTATATGTTTGATGGTATAGGACATTAAACGTTAAATATATTGACATTAATAGTTGTTATGGATTCTCATGAACAATCTGTTTCGCTCAGTGCCACGCCCCGATGTTTCCGCCATCGGTTGGGTGTGACACGCCAGGCTCAATCTCCACGCCAGCAGGGCAACGCTATGGCCAACGCTACCCCGGTGTGGTCTAGCCAGGGTATACCGCCGCCCCAACCCACGCCCCACACTCCACAGTCGTAAGTTTTCAAAGTTTTTGCAACTCACATGGGATTTCTCCATGTAATTCACCTATATATATAATAGGGATGAGCACGGCATCCGTTCGGTACCGAAAAACAGGAAAAGTGGGTACCGGTACCGAATACACCGGTTCGGTACCGGTACCGATATTTACCGGTGTTTTACCCGTAAATATCGGTACCAAAAAATGGGGAAAGTGGGTACCGGTATCGGTACCGAATATACCCGTTACCAAATGCTCATCCATAATATATATACAGACACACACACAATATGATGTTTTAGTAATCTTCATTTTGTTATTTATAGGTTTTTGGTGTGTTTTAGGGTTGATATTTTAGTGTTTTATGACTTTTTTCACTTTTTAGAAATTTGGGCTTTGTAGCCAACTCCTAACCTATATATACATATTTAAAAAATAAAAGCAATTATATCATGTATATAATCAGGTAAATAGGTTCACATAATCGGTAAATGGGTACACATAATCACTGAATCCCAAACACGCGTAAAAAAATCAAAACCATGGAAATGGCGTGCAGAAGTGAGCCAAAACAGGGTATGGAAATGTCCTACAGAAGTGAGACAAAACAACGCATGGAAATGACGTGCAGAAGTGAGCCAAAACAGTGCATGGAAATGGCGTACAGAAGTGAGCCAAAACAACGCATGGAAATCACTGATATTTCTTCAAAGGGAAGTTTCTTGCTAAGTGTGTACGCTTTTAGTTGGTGAGATTGATGTGGATGGTTGTCACTGACGTCTGTCACTGTATCTCTACCAGTTGAGGTGGGTGTCGCATCGGGGAGTAGAGCAATCACCTTTTCAGCGTTATGTCAGGGGAAAATTTCTTTTTACGGCGGTGTCAGACGCGTGGCGGCCACGTGCCCTAAGGAGACGTCGTTTCAGTTTTTCCCGCCTGACGTGTCGTTTGCTCATTGGTTGGAGCTCCCCACTTGTCGCTGTAGTTCCCCATCGCATTAAATGTGATGGGTATAAATACTTGGAGATCTTCCCCGTTGAAACCTACCTTGACAACTCTTCCTTACCGATTTATTTCTTCATCTTATTCTTGCGTTCTCCTTTTCATCATCGAAAATCCATTCACAATTTCCTATTCTTGTTGTCACACCCCGATTTTCCACGTGTCACCGGTGGGCCCGGTGGGGGAGTATCGTGACGTGGTTGGCAACATAATAGTCAAACAACACAATATAATAATGCACAGCGGAAGCAAAAGATAAATATATTACATTCCGAATATAAGTAATGTCAAAGTATTACGACGGAAGGTAAAGGATCCACAGGCGGATCAATAAAAGAAAACTGTTCAACAGACTTTAGGCATCTAGAACTTGCAAGATTCCCTAGTGACGCCCTGAGCTCCCAGCCAATTACGCATAGTACCTGTCACTTAACCTTTTGGAAAATACGTCAGTTTACACTGGTAAATACAATTAACTGACTCATTTTGTAAAAGAGTTTAAAAATTTATTTGAATGCACGAGGCACAAAATATCTTTTATAACTGGATTAAAATGCACAGAGGCAAAATTTAATCTTTTATACTTGGGACAATTTTATTAATAAAGATCTTGTATCCGATTTACATGGTTGTCCAACATTTAGGGCCGGTGATTATACAATACAAGCCGGACAAGATTAATCGACACACCACAAATATAATCTCACAAGAAGATACCCTTACGAGTGAGTATACGTTATACATATGCAACAGGAGGTGTTTTGCCTACACCTTGTGCTTACGTCGTGGCCATTCACTTTTTAAAATGAGCCAAGGATATCCAGGACACGGTCATTAACCCCCAATGTTATTTGTTATCAATCAATACAGATTAAAACGAGATTATGCAATTTAATCATCTCCGATTAAAAGGTTTCTACACCCGACCAAGCGGTATTTTTATAATACCGTATCCCAAGCCCGTATAAGGGAAAATAAGTTAAAAGTATTTACCTGAGCTAGCAATGCAATTTATACTCAGCCGTATATTCTAATCAGCAAGCACAAATACTTCTACTGGGGCTCTCAATCTGGAACGAAGTTTTTTATTAATCTATTAAATTCCTAACGGGTCTTATTCAAGTCGTAACTTAGACCGGTTAGTTTTAAGGAAAGGTTTACGGTTCAAAACGCATGATTAAGCGAAGACCGGAATAGGATGTGATTTAGACCCGACAAGTCTGGAGACTTGTATAATCTGGGTAAACTAAACACATTCTGGATTTTGAGATAAAAACGATAACGTTTGACCCGTTTCGGCTAATTTATGCAAACTAGTTACATAAACCGAACCGAACGCGAATAACGTATGACGGGTAATCATGAGAGTCATATACAGGTTTCCTAAGTTAATTATGCCTCAAATATGTTGTGACATCAGTAAGATGTCTTTCATTATGCCCGAAACGTGTTTAAACACAAACTAGGCCCCGTAGGGGTAGTTTGGTCATTTTAAAGGTTGAAAAAGGGTTTAAGTGTTTAACTGAGTTACAGGTCTGATGTAATCAGTAACATACTCAAATTAATGAGTTATAACAGTAAGATAAAGCATATGTGTGAAATTTATCGTTTTTAACCAAACTATGCCCCGTAGGGGTATTTTGGTAATTTCACATAAGCCGAAAAGCTCAAAACTGAAGTCTGAGTTTATCCACCTTTGCTTACTGTTAAAATATTATAATTTGCCTCTTATATCAGTAGGTATCAACCCGGGTATGTCCAATATGATTTTAAAACATAATATGCGCTAAAACGCTAAATAAGGCGATTAAAGGCCATTTCCGGGTTCGATACTTAAATCTGATATTTTTATATTTCCAGAAGGCTTAAAATAATTTATTTATCATATGTGATCAGTAGCAAAAGGTTTGGAGTCGTTTAGATGTGTAAAACTCATTTTATGGCTCGTAAGGGCAAAACCGACAATTACCGGATTAAGCCTACGACTATGAGTTATGCTCAGCCTAAAATTAATTAAAAATCTTTAAAAATCCCAAAATAATATATTACATCAGTGGGTAAAAGATTTGATATCAAAAAGTATGTTTAAGTAGGCTATACGCTAATTGCGCCATTTTATTAACAAAAAGCATTAATTTTGCGATAATGAGCATAACTCTTAATCTACAACTCAAACTGATGTCAAACTTTGCATACAAGTTTATATATCAGTAACTAAGGTTTCTACACTTTTACATTTTCATAAAATCACGTTTTAAGGTAATAAGGGCATAATGGTCAACATATGAGCAATTAACAGAAACATGCATATTAATTGGATAACTAATGAACCAAGGTGTATAATCACAGAGGGTTGTTCTAACATGTAACCTAATCCAATTAAAGCTCTGAGGCATTTCTAAAATATGCCTAAACGGGTCAGAACTGAAAGTCAAAGTGAAAGTTAAACTATGTGACTTTCGGTTCCGAACCGGGTCTAAACAGGAAATTGTCGGGTTGAACATGTTTAGACATGTTCTTACACTTATTACTAAGTTATAACAATGATCCAACAGGTTGTATATGATCTACAATGTTAATTATGCATAAATGGCATTTTAGACTTCCTGTTGACTTTTTAAGTAAAGGTTTGACCCGACTTTTGACCTGGTTAGAGTGATGATCAGGGGAAACCCTTTTGGGGTTTTATTACCCACATAAATACCATCTTATATCTACTTTTGATTCGAGAATTGACTGAGCCATTATTGACTAATCTTGAAGTCAAACCGTAATTACGACGGTTTGACTTTTAGCTAATTAACTAAGCTAAAAGTAATTAGGGAAGGATTAGATTACTTACAAGAGTCCTATGCACGAGATATGATCACTTGGAAGCAGGCTTGAGCTCCAGAATTGACCAGATGGCAAGAGAATGGTGTGAGGAATGTTTGTGACTTGAATGCCCTTTTATAGTGGTTTCAATCACCACAAAATATTGACAAACAAGTCTACCAGGTAACCACAACCTTCCAACATGTGTTCCTAGTGTCTAGGACTGTTTAGGGGTCGCCCATAATGCATTAAAGTCGAAAAAGGGTCGGTTCTCTGCGTCTGCAGGCTGCTGCCCCGTTTTTCTGCTTCTGGGCACCTGAGGCGGCCCGCCTCAAGATTCATCAAGGCCCAAGCGGGCCGCTTGGCCCTCAAAATCAGAATTTTCATTTTTAAATGCTTAGTAACTTGACCTTTGGCTTCACGGAGGGGCAACTAGGGTTATTTCTTGCATTTTGACCCCCTTATATTTACCCACAAGGGCTTTAGGACTTATACCCACTTTTCCAAGTCCCCGAACACTTCCGGTTAACCCGAAAAGTCTTAACTTTCAATGTTTGCACTTTAACCCCTCGCACACGAATTTGGTCATAACTTTCTCATACGATAACGAAACGTTATGAAATTTTAATCGTGCATTCTAGTGAGCATAATTAGCATTTACAAAGCTTCGGGTTTGTCAAAAGGTCACTCAGAGGTATATCTTTAAACATGTTGACAGATTTAACCCCTGTAGTTTGTAATTACTCACTTTTTGCTTCGTATGATCCATGATTTATTCGTTTGAAGGTATGAGCATCTTGTAGGGTTAATATACAATATATTTATTCACTGTTGACACTTAGAATACGTATATTCACATACTTTCCATGTTTGTCAACTTTAGTCCTTCTATAATATTTCTTTCACACGTTTAAACATTTGACACGTGTCTACATTATAGGACGTGAATTTTCGAGGTGTTACACTTGTGCTAGTCGACGTATTCAAAACCGGAAGGTTCTCGAAAAGGGAAGAAATCAAAAAAGAGGGAGCCATTTAGGGCTGACCAGGTGATTGTTAACTGGAAGGAAGCTGAATTTCAACAAATCTGCCAATACAACAAGTTTCCAACCGATTAGGGGGGGGGGTTCCTGCTCCTGGAAGTACGGTGGTTGATGCCTCTCCAAGGTACACGACCTTAAATGCGTCGTTTTTTAAGGAGGGTAACTTCCGGTTACTGATTACCAAGTTTCTTGGTGAGGTGCTTACCAGATATGATTTCCATATCTCACAGATCAGTGCTGTAGGAATGCCTCGAATTACTCACTTCGAGTTTATATGTCAGGCGCAAAACTTGAAACCCATGGTGGATATGTTCAATCTGTTTTACTATGTCTCCTTCACCGCCGGTGTCTACTCTTTCAATTCACGTACATTGAACGTGTTACCATGCAGTAAGGATCCTCCTAAGAGCCTGCACGACTGGAAGCATTAGTTCTTCTACATTCGTCGTGGTGTGATTCCCATTGATATGCATTTCCGACGCTCTGACGAGAGCGTTCCCAACTTACCAGTGGCTCTGTACGTAGACCAACAGTGGTATAAGACTTTGATAGCATGTCCTACTACTATGCTTCAACTTGTTGAGGGAGCATTGGTAGTAGTTGGTATAAGCATGTTGTGGGCACCCATGACCCCAAGACATGCTCCTGCTTATGGATATCAAAATCGATGTAAGAATCTTAGATTTATTTCTGTTGTTTATAGGTGTGTGTTTGGTTGTTGACTGGGAGTATCTCTTGTAGCATATGAGTTGATGAACGCTCTGGATCCCAAGTTTGGTGGTGGGATGGGTGCTTGGATACTTCCGAAAGAAGAGCTTCCTTGGTTGGATCAGATGAAGGATTCTTTTCATCACCTTACGGAAGAGAGTTTAGCTGTTTATGACTCTACCTTCACAGGTGCACATTCTTATGTCTCTGCCAGATCTAAACCCAAGACGTCTCCTGCTCAAGGGGAGACTATTCTCCTTTCGAGCGAAGAGTCCACTGCCTCCTCTGACGCCCATTGTATCAGTCTCGTTCAAGTCATACTGGTCTGAATGTTAAGCCAACATATAGGTCTGGAGCTGCCATTCATGCGGAGCCAATGACTGCTAATCCTAAGGTTGTTGCTGATGAACAAGTGCAAGGAGATCTGGTGGTGCGAACTCAACCGGGCGTACAAACCGGTAAGCACCCTTCCCGTCTCTAGTTTTTGGATTATGTTGTTGTATCTAACACCTTGGCTAGCTTGGACATAGGTGTTAGACCAGCTCCTGAAGAAGCTGAAGAAGACCAAACCACTATTACACATATCATGGAGAGGGAGGAAGAGAAAGAGTCGGGTTGACGCCAAGCGTAAGCTTGATGCTGAAGCTGCTTTAAATATTTCAGATAAGAAAAGGAAGTTGATAGCGCAGCCTGAGGGGCCGGTCCGAGAGTGAGGTAGATCTTAGTGTTTTTACCAAGAAGAAATCCATCAATATTCTCGAGGAGATATTTGCTGAGTTTGCTGGGTGGAAAGGTATTGTCTTTGTCTCCCTATGGTATTTAAATACATCATCTTGGTTTATTGTTCGTGTCATTATGACATGAAATTAAATTTGTAGGGCCAGCCAAGGAGTCTAGTGCGAGACCGTGACGAACAATGATTCGTCGTTCAAAACCCGTTGTTCCCGATATTTCAATGATCTCTGGCCCTGAGTCACCTCCTGTTGTTGTGTATGTTGATTCTCCCATGAAGGAGGCTGTCTTCCCATTAATATTAAAGGGGATGGTCCGGAAGAGGGTTTAGAAACAGCGCATGTTGAGAAGGAAAACAAGACCACCCTCCCTAAAGTGGTTATTCGAGAGATGGTAGAAGGTTTGTAAACCGATATGGAGTCCAGTGAAGCGACCCCTCCAGTTACCAAGTATACACGCCGTGTACCATCTACTGGTAAAGGGCATGGTCAGTCTGGAGGGCAAGGTGGGAGTGGTTCTGGAAGGAGGGAAACAGATGCGTCATGGACAGTGCATAATCCTGCTTGTGATAGTTTACCCCATACTCCTCACTTGTCTCTTGTGCAAGGGTCCCGGATGGATAGTTTGGATAACTGCCATGAGTTTTATTCAGTGTCCCTTGCGCCGACTGAACGTTTATATCAAAAGAACAAGGATCGCTTTAGATTGTTGGATGATCGTGTGCATCTTGGAGTTAATTTCTTTGCGACTAGCCAGGAGATAGTGCGTGAATGGAGATGGATGGGTGAGCAAGTTATGGAATTTGAGGCTGAGAAAAGGGAGTTTGTTGTTGAGAAAGATCGGCTTAATGCTGAAAGGAAAGGTTTGAATTGGCGAGTGACCGAAGCTAAAGATATGCTGGCTAAGGAACATAAGCTTAATGCTGACGCCAGTAGGAGTGGACCACTGTGTGCGCCATATCCAACCGTGAGTTGAAACTTGCTTGTGATGAAGTTTTAAAATAGAAGGGGGTGAATTAGAAGAACGACTTAGAGGTAATGCGTCTTTCTGCAATTGTGAGGGAGAGAGATGTTGAGTTGGTTGCGCTGCAAGTGCGTAATAAGGAACTAGAAGCAGAGAAAGATGCCCAAGCAAGTGCAGCCCAAAAAACACATGAAGAAGCTCAGGAGCGCATTGCTGTGTCGGAAGAGGCGATGGATAAGCACAACACACGTTGAGGTTACCGATATTGTGGCCCTTGAGTTGGGCTAGGACTGTAATATCACACCCCAACCGATGGCGGAATCATCGGGATGTGGCATGATGCGAATAGGTTGCTCGAGAGAATCCATAATGACTAATTTAGTGACAATATTTAACAAGTTCAATATCGCATACTATCAAACAAATATCTCAACAAAAGTCATAATGGATTACGAGTTTCTCAAAGAACAAAATAACGTAACAAAACTTGCAATTTGTTTAGGCGGGTTTCTAGACATCCTAAACCATTTTCCAGCAGTAAATCCATCAACCTGTTACATACGTTAAATTAAAAGTCGATACTATAATGTAAAGGTGAGTACACAAGTTTGCATAAGTATAGTAATAAAGCGTTTACGCATAACCGACATGTAACACGTAAAGGGCGAGTCAAGTAAGCTATCGACAATAACACAAGCTAACCAACATGACTGCGAGTAGAGTGTGCGTGATACGTGTTCCCCGTAGTGAGCACGTAAAGTAAGTAAACCTTAACAACCCCTGAATAAATAGGTGTTGAGTCCAAACTGTAGTACTATCGTTGCTAAGGGTGGTAGGGCAAGTCATCACTGTGTCAATATAGCAAACAAGCATTCAACTAGTCACGTATAACATGCGAGAGCGGTTAGCGTTGATAAAAGAGTTTAAGCGTTGTGTTATGATAGAGAACGTATGTAACAGCCAAAAGTGCGTTAAGAGAAAAAGGTTCGAGTATACTCACTGTGCGTGCTTAGCAAGTAAACACGGTCTGGAATGGATTGAAGGGAGCGCCGGATCAGCCTGCGTACGGGAACAGAAGCGTAAGTCTTCCAAAGTGCTGAGATGGTCGAAATCAGAGTGTCGAGTGGGATACAGAGGCTTCATGCGAAGCTAGTGTCTTCATACAAGTGTTGCTTCCGTTGTCCAAAATCGAGTGTTCTTCGCGTCTTTCTTCGGGAAATCGAGTGTTCATCCCTCCAGCCTTAAGCTACTGATTAAACTTAGAGCCGAAGAGGTTTTCGAGCATTTGAGTCACATGCGGAAAACTGGACTGGTATGTACGAAGGGTGCCTTCGTACGAAGCTGTGGCTTCGTACACGCCAGTCTGGCTTCGCACAAGCGGCTATTCAGCGTCTTTGAGCGTTCGGATCTGGGTTTTCCCCTGAATCGGATGTATTTTCGAGTCCTTTTCATGATGGATTCGACACCACTTCGTCCCACTATCCAGTGAACGAAATATGTGTCGGTTTTGGTCCGTTTTTGTGTAAATCGAGTTTAAAAGGGTTTTAACTTGGATTAACACTTGGTGAGTGTGAAATATGCAAATTTCTAACTTGGGAAGTCGAAGCTAGGCCCAATACACTCGGTTAAGTGTAGATCCGTAGCAAAATAAGAATATGTGATGAAAAAGATGAAGGTTTTCACAAAATAGAGAAGTTTAGATGAAAAAGATGAAGTTTATGTGAAAATAGTGAAGTTTGGATGAAATCAGAGTTAAACTTGTGTAAAATCGTAGTGGAAAACGTTGTAAAACATGTAAAAATAGTAAATCTTACTTGGAGAAATAGAGGGACAACAAATTGGGTGCGTTTTGGAGAGAATAACAGCAAGTTAGAATGAAAGGAGAGGCTTGGGTATTTATAGGAGAAGTGGGATCGCGCAGGTTGCCTTCGTATGAAGCCTTGCCTTCGTACGAGGCCAGGTGCCTTCGTACAAAGCCGCCTGTTTGGCACATTTCGCTTTCGTTTCGCATGTAGGATGCTCGTTTGATGCGTTTTGATACGTTAGTTAGTTCGAGCACTTAAAGTATTTTAGCGAGATGTCAAGTGTTGTGTAGTGTTGCGTTTTAGCGTAATAAATCGAGTCGAGCGTGTGAGCGTTTGAGCTTTTTAAGCGAGCATTAACACATACAACATATCTAACATTTGAACACACAAATAACGCAAATAATACAAATAATATAAATAAATCCACGTTTCGAGTTTGCGCTGAGTTTGCATTATGATAAGCGTTTAAGTGTGATAAATAAGCGATAAAATACGTTTTAAAATATAGTTTAACCCACAGTAATCATCGAATCTCAGAGTACAAGCGTTTACGAGTGAAATAACGGTAACAAAAGAACAACCAAAAGTTCGGGTTATTACATGTAAATGACTCATCAATCGTGGGATATCTCTGGTTAGTAACTTCGTTATTCTTTATTCTTTTTAATGTCGTTTTGTGTTTTTGACATAATTTTTATGTCTTGGACGTACATCTTGCAGCATCGTTGATGACATGTGATGGATTAGCGAAATACATATTCGCTCTTGGTGGAGCTGCGTACGATAATGGTTGAAAAGACGGTTTTGCTAAGGGTAAGGCCTTCACCCTTGAAGGGAGGTCAGATCACGAGTTTGGGTTATTTAAGAGAGTGGTTGAAAAGACGGTTTCACAAGGATTTTTGACAACTTGGAGTTCGGTATATTGAAGGCGATTGAGAAGTTGTCTCGAAAAGGAGTGGCAGTGGATGTGTTGCGCACTGTGTTATACAAATGTTGGAGCCGCAGCCGGTGATGGTGCCGGTCCTAGTGGTCAAGTTGGTTGATAACGAGCGACGTCAGACCGACTTACATGCCTTGGATTAGCCATGTGGCTGTGTAACATACTTGGAAAAATTTTTAATTTATATGTTTTGTTGGGCATGTTTGAACATCTGTATCTGTTCTGTTAAACAAGTTTTTATAGTTTAGCCTTGTAAGGTTGAACACTTTTTTTGATGTTTTAATCTTGATTAAATTACAAAAATCGTTCTTTATGTATGTCACTTATTGCAAACTGTGTCCTTTGTCTTCAATAATACAGAAAACGTACTCTACGTTTACAATCCCTTACACGTTATGTCCTTTAGTCTTAACTCTGTTAATTTTTCATGGTTAAGTCTGACCAGGTGGATCCCACATGAGGGTACTTTAGACATTTTACCCAAAAAATTATTATGTTTAAAAAATATTATGTATATACATATATATATACATACATACACAGATAACACACTTAGCCACCACCACCACTGCCTTTACTCCCACCACCATTCCCACCCCAACCACCGTCCACCGCCACCCTTAGACACCACCATATCGCCTGCAATCTCTGGAAACCTCCGGCCATCACCACCCGCAGCCGCATGCCGAAAATAAATTCAGGCAATTATAGATCTTAGGCTTCAATTACAGATCTCAGGCTTCATCACAAGTTCTGAAAATTTCACTGAACAGATCTCAGGCTAGTGATGTGCTAAAAAGTAGTTTAATAAAATTAAATAAATTAACCTAATTCTAGACTCTAAGTAATACTCTAGACTCACTAAGACACACTAAACTACTAACCGGCAAGTGTACCGATCGACTCTAGTATAGCTACTGTAAGTCCGAATATCGAACCCACGAGACTCTATCGAATTACGCTAATGACTTTTTTTAGACTAGACTGACACAGACTTAACTATTTTGTTTGTTTAATGGGGGGGGGGGGGGTTCTAAAAATCCTAAGAAAGCAATTAAATTAAGCTAATTAACTACGTTAACTAAAACGAATTACTTTGGGTTTTTTTAATCAGACGGTGGAAATACTACCTAGACTCGAATCCTGGTTGCTTTTAGCTATGGATTTTATTTGAAAGTTGATCATTATGGACCGGGATCGTAAGATGCTAAACCTCTCGAGTTACCACTAAGCTTCCTAACCCTTCTCAATAATACATTAGGGCACCCTAAAGGCTGTTATGATTACCGGTAAATTAGACTCCTTGTTTGGACCTCTAATAATTTATGAAAGTACCCTACAAGACTCTCTCCGTTTCGGGACTCAAGTCAAGGATAAATTTGGGTTCTTAACTAGACTTTTTAGACAACAGCTAATAGGTTAACTTCCTAAGAAGGTGTAACACCTCGAAAATTCACGTCCTATAATGTGTAGACACGTGTCATATGTTTGAACGTGTGAAAGAATGTCATAGAAGGACTAAAGTTGACAGTCATGGAAAGTATGTGAATATACGGGTTCTAAATGTAAACAGTGAATAAAAATATTGTACAATAACCCTACATGATGTTTATAGCATCAAACGAATAAATCATGGATCATGCGAAGCTAAAAGTGAGAGATTACAAACTACAGGGGTTAAATGTGTCAACATGTTTAAGTTATACCTCTGAGTGACCTTTTGACAAACCCGAAGCTTGGTAACTTTTAATTATGCTCACTAGAATGCGCGATATAAATTTCATAAAGTTTCGTTATCGTATGAGAAAGTTATGATCAAATTCGTGTGCGAAGGGTTAAAGCGTTAACATTGAAAGTTGTGACTTTTCGGGTTAACCGGAAATGTCCAGGGACTTGGCAAAGTAAGTATAAGTCCTAAAGCCCTTGTGGGTAAATAATAAGGGGTTAAATTGCAAGAAATAGGTCAGTTGACCTTTCGGAAGGGCCAAAAGGTGAGATGCAACATCATGAAAACGTTTTTGTCTGATCAGGAGGTCCAGGCGGGCCGCGTAAGAGGTTAAGATATCTTACGCGGGCTGCGTCAGTTGCCCAGTAACAGAATCTCCAAACAACAGCCTGCAAACGCGCTCAACCGACCTTTAATCGATATTTTTGCATTGTGGGCGACCCCTAAACAGTCCTAGGCACTTAGGGACACATGTTGGTGGGTTGTGGTCAGTGATAGAGTTGTGTGTCAACTTCTTGTGGTGAAAAATTCACTATATAAAGGCCATAAGTTGCAACTCATTGATCACACCTTCATCTGCACATTTGGAGCATTTCTGGAGCTAAGGATCTCTCTCTAAGCTTCACATTTCGTGCATAGGACTTCAGTAAGTTTGCTAATCCTTCTTTAATTGAGTTTAGCTTAGTTATTTAGCTAAAAGTCAAACCGTCGTAATTACGGTTTGACTTCGAGATTAATTAATAATGGCTCAGTCAAATATCGAATTAAAAGTAGTTATAAGTTGGTAATTATGTGGGTAATAAACCCTTAAAATGGTTCCCCCTGATTCCCACTCTAACTAGGTCGAATGTCGGGTCAAACGTGTTAATAAAAAGTCAACAGAATGTTAAATTTACAATTTATGCATGATTAGCAATGTAGAACATATACAACCTGTTTGATCATTAATATAACTTGGTAATTAGTGTAAGAACATGTCTAAACATGTTCAACCCGACAATTTCCTGTTTAGACCCGGTTCGGAACCGAAAGTCGCATAGTTTGACTTATACCTTGACTTTCAGTTCTGACCCGTTTTGGCATGATTTAGAAATACCTAAGAGCTTCATTTGGACCAGGTTACATGCTAGTATAACCCTCTGTGATTATACAACATGGTTCATTAGTTAACCCATTAATTCGCATGATTCCGTTAATTGCTCATATGTTGACCATTATGCCCTTTTCACCTTAAAATGTGATTTTTGAAAATGTAAAAGAGTAGAAACCTTAATTACTGATATATAAACTTGTATGCAAAGTTGGACATCAGTTTGAGAGTTATGCTCATAAACTTGGCAATCAAGTGGCAGCCATTACCCGCCACATCAAGAAGATCCACAAATGGGTGGACCTTCACAACCAGTTGCACCGCAACCACCGCCGATGGGTTTTGATAACCCAATTCCAGCATACACGGGTTCCATGGCGTATAACCTGTTTGAACAGCTAGTGCACTCCAACTACAACTACGCCGAAGCCGACCCATGCATGGTAGCGGCTAACTACAACACCCAAGGACCCTATGGAGATCCATGGGGAGTAGGGTACCCAACACATGGGTACCAAATACCTCCAAGACCTATTATCAGGCAACAGTCGCAACCACCAAGGTTCTCCCCACCAGAGCGTGAAGAAATTCTGCAAAGGTTGGACCATGTAGAGCGAGAGTTTCACAGGGAACGAAGGGAGCGACAAACTTTCTTCCAAGGATTAACGAGCCTAATTAAAGGGAAGAGTAAGAAGGACCACTGAATCCTTCCATTTGTTGTTGAGCCCCTGCGTGGGCCAGTCTTGCTATATAAACCCCTGCGTGGGTATGCTTGTTTGTTTGATCCCTGCGTGGGTCTATCTTTCTGTAAACCCTTACGAGGGTATGTTATTTGTGTAAGTCCCTACGTGGACTATTATGTTATTAAGCCCCTGCGTGGGTATGTGTGTTATTGAGCCCCTGCGTGGGTAAGTACTTGTTTAAACCCCTGTGTGGGTAAGTTGTTTGTTGAAAAGTCCCGTTTAGGGCAACATGTAACCTTTTGAAAATTAATGGAATGTTATGTTTATAAATTTCATCTTGCTATTATATGCATAAATATTATATATGAAATAAATAAATCAAAAATCATTCCTTTTTAATAAATATCTGCCTATGTAAATTTTAAATAAGGATCTTAAAGAGTGAAACCTAGCCTTCGGGTCATTATAAGGCCGGGCCAAGATGGTAAGACCTGTTCAAAAGATTCAAATCCCTGTTAACATCTGTATACATGTTAACACTCCTGGCAGACGTGATTCATTAAAAATCACACACGTCATTCTTATTATGGGATTCTCTAAAAAAAAAATTCCTAACCCAATTTAATGATCTCTGAATCATGGGCTAGATCATCAATTAAGATGATCATATTTTTACCATACATGGTAATATAGTGCCTACGGGCCCTGCTCATTTCCATATGAGCCAAAAGACAGTGGTAGCGATGACTCCCTGTCAAATAAAGGTAATGAACTAGGTTTAAACCTTCATGCTTTGATTCTCTAAAATCATAGCTTATAATTTATAAACGTCCTTGTGACTAGGCCTATTGTGCCAATATACCTTCAGGTTTTGATTCTCTGAAATCATAACTTATAAATTAAAATGTCCACGTGACTAGGCCTTTTGTGCCACAAATAAAACTGTTATTGTTTTATAATTAGGATAAATTATTATAGAAATCCTAAATAAATATGATTAATAAATTAACCAAATATGGTCTCTGTTACCATGGTTAATGAATTACCCTAAGGGGCAATTCCATAATAAACTCCCAAATAAACTATTGTCCTTGATTTCTGTAACAGTTCAATTAAAATGGCTAACTCAGACGAGATAAATAGTCATCCAGTGGAGAACATTGATAACGCCCGGATTAATTTAACGGGTGCTGAGTTAAAAGCGTTGGTCGACGACGCAGTTACAAAGGCATTGGAACGGCAGTACGAAGAGTATAGTGGGACTCGTAGTAGGACCCTATCTACACAGCCTTCAAAGCCACCGTCCAAGAAGGACGAACCGAAGAAATATGATGATCGACACTCCTCGAACCACCACAGTGCTCCATCTCAGCAGGTCGTACCAAACCAAGGACCCCGTGACAAGGGTTGCTCTTATAAATATTTTGTTTCCTGCAAACCCCGGGATTTCACTGGGGAGAAAGGAGCCATTGACTGTATGACGTGGCTGGATGAGATGGATACGGTTGTGGATATCAGCGGATGCGCTGAGAGAGATGTGGTCAAGTTTGTGTCGCAGTCTTTTAAGGGTGAAGCTTTAGCATGGTGGAGATCTCTGATTCAAGCCACCGGAAAAATCCCATTGTACAACATGTCGTGGGATCAATTTGTTGCCCTTATCAGGGAAAATTACTGCCCTCAGCATGAGGTGGAGAAGATAGAGTCTGATTTTCTATCATTGGTGATGACAAACCTTGACTGTCAAGCTTACCTCACGAGCTTCAACACGATGTCCCAGTTGGTTCCATATCTAGTAACCCCGGAACCAAAAAGAATAGCTCGTTTTATCGGTGGTTTAGCCCCGGAAATCAAGGCAAGCGTAAAGGCTTCTCGGCCAGCTACTTTTAGATCTGTAGCTGACATATCCTTGTCCCTCACTTTGGATGCGGTCAGGCAGAGATCGCTGAGGAATAAGGAGGCTGAGAAGAGAAAGCGTGAAGATGATAGTTCACGGAGATCGAACAAGAAATACCGTGGGAACGGTGACAACAAGAAAGGATCTGAGTCAAGGAAAGATGGGCATCATTCTGGTGAGAAGCCCAAGTGCAAGATTTGCAAGAAACAGCACTTTGGAAAGTGCAGACTCGAGTCGAACTCTCAGACTCAGTAAAAAACCTATGCTTGTGGAATATGCAAGTCCACGGATCACAAAACCTTGGATTGCAAGAAAATGAAAGACGCAACGTGCTACCGTTGCAATGAAAAGGGGCACATTAAAACCAACTGCCCTAAATACACCAAGAAGCCTGAAGAGGCCAAGAAGACAAATGCTAGAGTCTTCAGAATGGATGCCAAAGAAGCGGTTCTAGACGACAACGTTATTACAGGTACTTTCCTTGTAAATGACGTCTTTGCTAGAGCACCCTATAGGTTAGCACCAACGGAAATGAAGGAATTAAGAACACAACTGGATGAATTGCTAGCTAAAGGTTTCATTAAACCTAGTTCGTCTCCATGGGGAGCGCCAGTCCTGTTTGTCAAGAAGAAGGATGGATCGATGCGTCTGTGCATCGATTATCGTGAGCTTAATAAAGTCACGATAAAGAATAGGTATCCTTTGCCCAGAATCGACGATTTGTTCGATCAATTACAAGGGGCAAGTTATTTTTCGAAGATTGACTTAAGGTCAGGCTACCATCAACTGAAGGTCAGAGATAAAGACGTACACAAAACTGCATTTAGGACTCGTTATGGTCATTACGAGTTCCTAGTGATGCCTTTTGGGCTCACTAATGCACCGGCCGCGTTCATGGATCTCATGAATCGCGTTTGCAAGCCATACTTAGATAAATTCGTCATCGTTTTCATCGACGACATTCTCATTTATTCTAAGAATCAAGCTGACCATGAGAAACACCTTCGATGTATTCTCAAACTTCTACATCAGGAAAAGCTCTATGCCAAATTCTCTAAGTGTGAATTTTGGCTACGAGAAGTCCAATTTCTTGGACATGTGGTCAGTGAGCGTGGTATCCAGGTGGATCCCGCTAAGGTTGAAGCAGTAATGAACTGGCAGGAGCCAAAGACGCCTACAGATATTCGTAGCTTCCTGGGATTGGCAGGATATTACAGGCGTTTCATTGAAAATTTTTCAAGGATTGCTGCACCCCTAACCTCCTTAACTAAGAAGAATGTTAAGTTTATTTGGGGCCCTAAACAGCAAGAGTCCTTTGACATCCTAAAACAAAAGTTGAGCAACGCTCCTGTTTTGACATTGCCAGATGGAATAGAAGATTTTGTGGTTTACTGCGATGCATCGCACACTGGCATGGGGTGTGTGCTTATGCAGAAAGGCAAGGTTATTGCCTATGCATCAAGACAGTTAAAGGTGCATGAAAAGAATTACACCACCCACGACTTGGAGTTGGGTGCTGTTGTATTCACACTAAAACTGTGGAGGCATTACTTGTATGGTATCAAATGTGTGATCTATTCGGATCACAAGAGCCTCCAGCACCTGTTTAATCAGAAGGAATTAAATATGAGGCAACGCCGTTGGATGGAGACTTTAAACGATTATGATTGTGAAATCAGATATCATCCCGGCAAGGCGAATGTAGTCGCTGATGCCTTGAGCCGAAAGGAAAGGGTGAAACCCATCCGAATCAATGCCAAGCGCATGGAAATAAAGAACAGTTTGACTGAAAGATTGTTAGCTGCACAGAAGGAAGCTGTGTTGGAAGCTAACTATCCTAATGAAAAGCTAGGGGTAACTGAGGAGCAGTTAACTCTTAGCAAGGACAGAATTCTAAGATTAAATGGACGAATATGGGTTCCAATTTATGGAGGACTTCGTGATGTCATCCTCCAGGAAGCCCATAGTTCCAAATACTCCGTTCATCCTGGAGCTGATAAGATGTACCAGGATCTAAGGGCAAATTATTGGTGGATAGGCTTGAAAAAGTCTGTAGCTGCCTATGTAGCTAAGTGCTTGACTTGTGCGCAAGTCAAAGCAGAACATCAAAAGCCGTCAGGCTTGCTACAACAGCCTGAACTTCCTACGTGGAAGTGGGAAACGGTAACTATGGATTTTATCACCAAGTTACCTAAGACAAGGAAAGGAAATGATACAATATGGGCGATAGTTGATAGACTGACTAAGTCAGCACATTTCTTACACATCAAGGAGACTTATAGCTCCGACATGTTAGCCCAGTTATACGTGGATAAGATTGTAGCCTTACATGGCATACCTGTGTCTATTATCTCTGACAGAGATACTAGATACACGTCGCATTTTTGGAAAAGTTTCCAACAATCTTTGGGCACACGTTTGAATTTTAGTACGGCTTACCATCCGCAGACGGACGGCCAGAGTGAGCGTACTATTCAAACGTTGGAAGACATGCTACGCGCATGTGTGATCGATTTGGGTGGTAGTTGGGATAAACACCTACCGTTAATCGAGTTCTCCTACAACAATAGCTACCATACCAGCATTAAGGTTGCGCCTTTTGAGGCATTATACGGTAGAAAGTGTAGAACGCAAGTTTGTTGGGCGGAAGTTGGAGATGTCCAATTATCAGGACCAGATCGTGTTCGAAACGACGGACAAGATTGTCCAGATTCGCGACCGTCTCAAAGCTGCCCGAGATAGGCAGAAGAGTTACGCAGATCCACAGCGTAAAACTTTTCACTTCGAAGTAGGTGACAAAGTGTTACTTAAAGTATCACCCTGGAAGGGGGTGATGCGATTTGGTAAGAAAGGCAAGCTAAGCCCGAGATACATAGGACCTTTCGAGGTTACCGAACGTGTCGGGTCAGTTGCCTATAAGTTAAACTTACCAGAAGAGCTCAGTGGAATTCACAACGTGTTCCACATCTGCAATCTGAAAAAGTGTTTCGCTAACGAATCACTGGTAATACCACATACAGATGTGCATATAGATGAGAGCTTAAAATTTGTGGAAAAACCTTTGTCGATTGAAGATCGACAGGTAAAGAAGCTTCAAAGAAATCATGTACCTATTGTAAAGGTCAAATGGGATGCCCGTAGAGGTCCCGAATATACGTGGGAGGTTGAATCCACGATGAAAGAAAAGTACCCTTATTTATTTCAGTAAATCTCGGGTCGAGATTTATTTTAAGGGGGTGAGGATGTAACACCTCGAAAATTCACGTCCTATAATGTGTAGACACGTGTCATATGTTTGAACGTGTGAAAGAATGTCATAGAAGGACTAAAGTTGACAGTCATGGAAAGTATGTGAATATACGGGTTCTAAATGTCAACAGTGAATAAAAATATTGTACAATAACCCTACATGATGTTTATAGCATCAAACGAATAAATCATGGATCATGCGAAGCTAAAAGTGAGAGATTACAAACTACAGGGGTTAAATGTGTCAACATGTTTAAGTTATACCTCTGAGTGACCTTTTGACAAACCCGAAGCTTTGTAACTGTTAATTATGCTCACTAGAATGCGCGATATAAATTTCATAAAGTTTCGTTATCGTATGAGAAAGTTATGATCAAATTCGTGTGCGAAGGGTTAAAGCGTTAACATTGAAAGTTGTGACTTTTCGGGTTAACCGGAAATGTCCAGGGACTTGGCAAAGTGGGTATAAGTCCTAAAGCCCTTGTGGGTAAATAATAAGGGGTCAAATTGCAAGAAATAGGTCAGTTGACCTTTCGGAAGGGCCAAAAGGTGAGATGCAACATCATGAAAACGTTTTTGTCTGATCAGGAGGTCCAGGCGGGCCGCGTAAGAGGTTAAGATATCTTACGCGGGCCGCGTCAGTTGCCCAGTAACAGAATCTCCAAACAGCAGCCTGCAAACGCGCTCAACCGACCTTTAATCGATATTTTTGCATTGTGGGCGACCCCTAAACAGTCCTAGGCACTTAGGGACACATGTTGGTGGGTTGTGGTCAGTGATAGAGTTGTGTGTCAACTTCTTGTGGTGAAAAATTCACTATATAAAGGCCATAAGTTGCAACTCATTGATCACACCTTCATCTGCACATTTGGAGCATTTCTGGAGCTAAGGATCTCTCTCTAAGCTTCACATTTCGTGCATTGGACTTCAGTAAGTTTGCTAATCCTTCTTTAATTGAGTTTAGCTTAGTTATTTAGCTAAAAGTCAAACCGTCGTAATTACGGTTTGACTTCGAGATTAATTAATAATGGCTCAGTCAAATCTCGAATTAAAAGTAGTTATAAGTTGGTAATTATGTGGGTAATAAACCCTTAAAAGGGTTCCCCCTGATTCCCACTCTAACTAGGTCGAATGTCGGGTCAAACGTGTTAATAAAAAGTCAACAGAATGTTAAATTTACAATTTATGCATGATTAGCAATGTAGAACATATACAACCTGTTTGATCATTAATATAACTTGGTAATTAGTGTAAGAACATGTCTAAACATGTTCAACCCGACAATTTCCTGTTTAGACCCGGTTCGGAACCGAAAGTCGCATAGTTTGACTTATACCTTGACTTTCAGTTCTGACCCGTTTTGGCATGATTTAGAAATACCTAAGAGCTTCATTTGGACCAGATTACATGCTAGTATAACCCTCTGTGATTATACAACATGGTTCATTAGTTAACCCATTAATTCGCATGATTCCGTTAATTGCTCATATGTTGACCATTATGCCCTTTTCACCTTAAAATGTGATTTTTGAAAATGTAAAAGAGTAGAAACCTTAATTACTGATATATAAACTTGTATGCAAAGTTGGACATCAGTTTGAGGTGTAGATTGAGAGTTATGCTCATTAGCGTGATTAAGAAGCTTTATGTTTATAAAACGGCGTAATTAGCGTATAGCCTAGTTAAGCCTACTTTTTGATATCAAACTTAATACCCACTGATGTAATATATAATTTTGGGATTTTTGAATATTTTTAATTAATTTTAGGATGAGCATAACTCATAGTCGTAGGCTTAATCCGGTGATTGTCGGTTTTGCCCTTACGGGCCATAAAATGAGTTTTACATATCTAATTGACTCCAAACCTTTTGCTACTGATTAAATATGATAAATAAATTATTTTAAACCTCCTGGAATAATAAAAATATCATATTTCTATATAGAACCCGGAAACGGCTTCTAATCGCCTAATTAAGCGTTTTTAACGCATAGTATGTACTAGAACTATTTTAAACATACAAAGGGTGATACCTACTGATGTTTGAGGTAAATTATAATATTTTAACAGTAAGCAAAGGTTGTTAAACTCAGACTTCAGTTTTGGGCTTTTCGGCTTATGTGAAATTACCAAAATACCCCTACGGGGCATAGTTTGGTTAAAATTGATAAATTTCATATATATACTTTACCCTACTGTTATAACATGGTAAAATAAGTATCTTTGCTGATTACATCAGGCCTGTAACTCAGGTTGACACTTAAACTCTTTTACAACCTTTAAAATGACCAAACTACCCCTACGGGGCATAGTTTGTGATTAAATTCATTTCGGGCATCATAAAAGACATCTTACTGATGTCACAACATATATGAAGCATATTAACTTAGGAAAGCTATAAATGGCTCATATGAATACCCGTTACGCTTTTTACGCGTTCGGTTCGGTTTATGTAACTAGTTTACATAAACTAGCTTAAACGGGTCAAACCTTATCGGTTTTATCTCAAAATCCAGAATGTGTATGAAATACCCATATTAAACAAGTCTCTGAACTTGTCGGGTCTAAATCACATTATATCCGGTCTTCGCTTAATCGTGCGTACGAACCGTGTCTTTGAAACTAACCGGTCTAAGCTTAAGCTTAACTAAAGACCCGTTAGGATTCTAATAGGTTATTATAAACCTTTGTTCCAGATTAGGAGTACCAGTAAAAGCTACTCGCATTTTTCTTATTGTGTTTTATACATTGCTCAGGTAAATACTTTTAACTTATTTTCCCTATACGGGCTTGGGTTACGGTATATAGAATACCACTTGATCGGGCATCAAATCTTCCATCGTTGGGTGGTTAATTGAATAATTTGATCGGCTCGTTTAAACAGTCTTGTTACTTAAAGCCTTTGGGGTGTTAATGACCATGTCCCGGATATCCTTGGCATCATTTCACGAAATGGCCACGACTTAAGCGCGGGGTGTAGGCGTACACCCGTCAGCGCTGATGTGTTCAAAATGTAACATATAAATTTCATCAAATGAGGCATAAAACTAACCCTTTTTTAGTACTAATGTTGGAAAAAGTGTGCTTTTGTCTTCCTTTTGTATTTTCAGGATTAAATGAGCTCAAATTAACAAAAGAAGCAAAAAGACATCAAAATCTAACATAAATACAAGAAAAGGAACAAGACGTGACATGCCCGACCCCACGACAGCATCTTCCCAAGCAAAACAAAAGATCAGAAGACTGAATACGCCCCGTGCTCGGCCAGCACGGGGGCGTGCCCAAGTGCCAGCAGAAAAAACAAAGTGGTAGAAGCTTCTATTGCCCACCACGGGGCCGTGCTCAGCGGACACGGGGCCGTGGTCAACTATAAGATTCGCACAATCCAGCAAATCTGCATAGTACAAAGATTCTTCTGCACCACGGGGTCGTGCTCAGCGGACACGGGGGCGTGGTCAACTAAAAAGACAAAACAACATTAAATGAAGAAAGAGAAGGATGTGGACACGGGGCCGTGCCCACTGGACACGGGGCCGTGCCCGAGCTTTTGTTCAGCCTATAAATAGAAGTGCTTGGCTCAAGCTCAAACCATCCCTTGGCACACCACCTCTCTCACACTTCACCCACCACCCACCACCACCATAACACCATCATCCACCACCATCATCCATTGTCCATCGTAGAGTGTGTGAGTCGTCTCGGGATCCAAGATTGATCGTAAGAGTTCTTGACAATCAAGGCCATGTTTGCCTAAGTCTCTTACATCACTTGGTGAAGACAAAGTGTCTAGTGTAATACTTTTTATTTCTAATCTTTTGCACTTTTTACTTGGTTTTGTATTAATGACTTTAATAACTAGTTGCTTATGTTGAAGGTGATCTTTCCTTATCGTTTGTCCGTGGTGTCTTGGCATTATTTTACTGTCTATATAAAATAAAAGATTTTCACCATTCATATCTCCACGGTCTATATGGAGGTATGTTGGCTACCTGGTCGGGGGTTAAGGGAACGGTTTCGTAAAGGTCTTGCCATTGTTCAGCGTTTAGAGGTCCTGCAATGGACCTGGGTCAAATTTAGTAGGACCTCCTTCAATACTTAACGGTATTGGATGGCGGGGGTCCAAACTCTTTGATCCCCTCATAAGTTAACTACTATTAATACTATAACCCAGCTATTTAGGACTGTATCCCTGCTGACTCAGACTACTTAGTCGAGGGTAACGTCACCTCCAAAAGAGGGGCCTACCATAATTTGCATTAATAACTTAATTAATTATCTTCCAATAATCCACCCTTTTAGGATTGTATCCTTGCTGACTCAAACTACTGGGGTGAGGGTAACGCCACCTTCAAAAGAGGGGCCTACTACAATAACTAAGATAATCTCTTAAAATAGTGCAAAAGTGCGGAAATAATCAAAGGTTACAATAGATACGAGTCGGAACCAAGTGATTCATCTTGTCTATCTGTTTTTCTTTTTATTTTATTTTCAGCATTTTAGTTAGTTTTTATTTTTATTAGTTTAAAACATTTTTCTAAACTTTTTGATTTGATTAGACGTTGAGGATAAACCGGTACTAAAAGCTCTTGTGTCCTTGGACGACCTCGGTATCTTACCAACACTATACTACGCTCACGATGGGTGCACTTGCCCATATGTGTGTTTAGTGTTAGTAAAATATCGTGTTTTATAAATTTAAAACTTGGCTAAAAATAAGTGTTAAAGGGGCTTAAAATATATACCTAATATATATAACACTTCACACGCATCAAGTTTTTGGCGCCGTTGCCGGGGACACAAGGATTTTAAGAAAGTTAGGAATCAACGGCCTAATCGTTTTTCTTATTTTTCAATTTTTTTTAGGATTTTTTTTAGTTTTTCAGCTTCTGCAGAACACAGCACGGGTCGTGCCCGCTGAACACACCCCGTGCCCAATCATTGGAACTGGCAATCTTGTTTTAAGTCAGACAGTAAGCTGAACACGGGGCCGTGCCCACTCACCACGCCCCCGTGCCCAAGTTTCAGTTACTGAAAACAGAACCGTAAGATCCTGACGGTTGGTAATTTCTGACATAAACATGAGTGATACTGATACTTTTTACTTTCGGCACTCTTATGGTACTATGTGGTGTCAATTATGTGGTGGTAACCATAAAGAATTAGAATGCTTTTTTCTAAATTATAAACCCCACTATATAGACCCATCATTTCCTAGTATCCTTAAGAGGGGCGAAAGTAAAAATAATCCTTATCGCTCCCTCGAATGCGCCCAACCGGATATTCTAGGAGAAATGCTTCTCGATGAATTATTTCAACTAGAAGATCTAATTTTTAATTGGTTAAAAGAACTTAGGGAAGACTTCAATAATCTTTTCCAAGACGATAACCAAGAAGAGAGGTTGGAAACGCATTCAAACAACTTCATTGTTTCTAATGATACTTCTAACTCGAGTGAAGACTTGAGCGATAGTCGTCCCTGTGTCGATTGTGCCGCGAAGGACTCCCCATCGACTTCGTTCGATGCATACATAGACCTGAGCGATTCGACATACACCTTCTTTAACGAGAGCCCGGGAAAGGGTTGGACTTGTCCACCTACATATAGCTTAGGAATCACCCTCACCGACAACCTCTTGCGTTCTCGTCTTAAGCTAGATCAATTAAGGTATCTTAGGCACTTTGGGGTTGTTCCATCCAGTAAGGAATCGCCCGATCCGGAAAAGTTCCTTAAAAATAGACAAATTTCATAAAACAGTTTTCCGACACGGGGCCGTGCCCAGGTCAACACGCCCCCGTGTCCACCAAAAGATTCCCTTCTGACTTTTGTCAGAATACTGACAAAACGTGTCAGGATCTTGCCTGCACACGGGTCCGTGTCCAGCCGACACGGGGCCGTGTCCAGCACGCTGTCGTTTTCTATAAATGCAGCCAAGAACCCTGCACATTTAGACCATCCAGGGACAGAGATTTGAAAGGATTTTCTGACTTACCATCCTAGGTATGTTCTAAAAGAAGGTTCTTACAAGCATCTTGTCCTTTCCTCTTTTATCTTTTGCCTTCTTCTTCATCTTTCTTGCACAAAGAACTCCATTAAAGCTTGATTTCAAGCTTTGTTGTGATGTTTATTGAATTTTTGTCCAAGGAATCTTGTTAAAAATAAGTTACACAACATTGTTTTAAGTTATTTCTGCTCAAAAAGCTTCATAAGTTAAGAAAATAATTTGAAACCCCAAGATTCCTTGTTCTAAAAATCTGCAGAAAGTTGAACACGGGGCCGTGCTCATCGAGCACGGGGCCGTGCCCGTGGTACTGTTTCATTAAAATGAACTGTTTTTGGTTTGTTTTCGTAGAATGTCTAGCCAAAACAGCGGAACCTCTTCTGCACACTCAAGGAACAGTCGACGGGAAATGAGGCCATCGATTGAAGCAACTCTCATAAGATACGTAATGGCGCTACGTGAAGCACTTGACGAAATGACTTCAGTAGATGAGGTCCTCATTGACCGTATAAACTATCTCTCGGTGGGGTTGGAAAACAGTTTCCAGGAAATAAACCTCTTGCACCAGAGGTTAAACATTCTGGTAACTCCTCCTGTGGAACCAATCCTCCCTCAAGAGGATTGGAACCTCGCACTTGGAATCCAAAATCCTACCGGTTGGGACGACATCCCGGCGGAGCCTCCCCGTGAAGAACTCCAAGAGATCCCGATGGAAGTTACACCTCCTCAACCCAATGCTCATGAGCCCGCTTTTCTTCTCCCTAGGGAGATCGAAGAGTGGCTCGCCGATGTATGAGGAGCCCATACCCGAAGGAAGAAGTGTCAAGCCACTTTTAACCGAGAGATCTATCTTTTCGGAAATTTTGCTAGTAGAATAAATAGTAGGCTAGAAACTTCTTGGATTGGATTTCTTGTGTTCCTCTGACCTAACTAGCTAAGATTTTAATTTTTAGGACTATTATGTAATTCTCTCTACGATTAATGAATGATGGTTTTAGTTAATTTGGTGTTTTGGATGGTGTTGAAATGAATAAAACACACTTGAGATGGCAAAGGATGCAAGGGAAACTTGAACCAGCACTCCATGCAGGAAAACAGAACCGTCCGACAAATTTCTTTGTTTACAGTAAGCTCGGCACGGGCCGTGTCCACCCAACACGGCCCCGTGCTGCACAGTCTGCAGGAAAAGACCCAGTTCAGGAAACTGGACACGGGCCGTGTTCACCCAACACGCCCCCGTGTCCAGGCTTCTGTTTCTTTTGTTTTAATTTTGTTACTGGCACTTGAACACGGGGCCGTGCCCGGATAACACGGGGCCGTGTTCAGCGCCCAGTAACACAAAATTTTTGCTTTTTACACCTTTTTACACATTCAATCAACCTAAAAACTTATTTTTGGGACACATTGAGGACAATGTGTAATTTAAGTGTGGGGGGGATGCTAAAACCTTGAATCTTGCAAGTCCTAAATACAAGCCTTACACAAAACTCTATTGGAATCGCTAATCACTTCATTTTTTTTTCTTTGTCTAGGTTTAACTCGGGAATTTCATGTTCTAAAAAGGTTATATTTTTACGAATTTACAACCAATAGCGTCGTGATAAAAAGAACCAACATAAGAAAATTATGAAAAGGCATGACAAGCTTAGTTAAAATTTGATTATATATACTTGATCACACAAAAACCCATTCCCACAAAAGTGAGTTTTGAGCCTTTATGGAGCATACAATTACATATCATTAGAACTAAATGCTCATTTTTCGTTTCTTGTGTGAATAGCCGCTCGGTTCTTACGACTCTAGAACTTGCCATGACGATACATTCCCGGTCCTTACCAACTTAAACCCGAGTAAGTAAATGATGGAGGCATTAGGACTAACCCTTTTTATTTCTACACCATTATTTTTCTTTTTTTTACCACCTACCCAAAATCCCCCTAGTTAGCCCCTTTGAGCCTAAACCTTTTCATTTCATAACCCAAACCAAACACCCTTTTTACCCACCAAAACCTTTTTCATTTTCACCCCTTTGTTTTAGTAACGAGTTCGATTTTTTGTATGACTTTTCAAAAAAAAAAAAAAAAATTTGTGTTGATGATGAAGCAAAAGAAAATAAACAAACAAGTTCATCAAAAATAACTTTGTTTGAATAAATAGCTTCATCAAAATAAAAGTTACGAAAAATAGAAAGTCTTACGAAAACCGACACTTGTTACGCTTTTCGCTTTTTTTTCTACTAACCACTAACCACCAACCCAACCACCTACCTTTAACCCAAGCCTAACCCTTCACCCACAAAGTCCTCTTGATATTTACAAAGGAATATAAGTTAAAAAGGAGGAGGATTGATTGCTTGGCAAGCCTATGGTATGAGTAAGTTACATGCCGCTCTCGAGTGATCCACAAAAATACATTTTCGGCCGAGTGTTGAGTGATCCCCGTGAGGTATGTGAACTTGTATATAAATAGAATTTTAAAGAGGCATGTTATGCCCTAATAAGTAATTTTTCTTATGAAAAGTTTTAAATAAATCATGACGAATGGGATTGTAAATAAATAAAAATAAAATTAAATAAAGAATCTTGGAAATCCGGACACTCTACGACAAGCCCAAAAACCTTCTTCTCTACCCATTCCATTTGGGAGTGTAATAGCCACATATTAAAGAGTTTTGCTTGAGGACAAACAAAGATTCAAGTGTGGGGGTATTTGATGTGTTCAAAATGTAACATATAAATTTCATCAAATGAGGCATAAAACTAACCCTTTTTAGTACTAATGTTGGAAAAAGTGTGCTTTTGTCTTCCTTTAATATTTTCTGGATTAAATGAGCTCAAATTAACAAAAGAAGCAAAAAGACATCAAAATATAACATATATACAAGAAAAGGAACAAGACGTGACATGCCCGACCCCACGACAGAATCTTCCCAAGCAAAACAAAAGATCAGAAGACTGAACACGCCCCGTGCTCAGCCAGCACGGGGGCGTGCCCAAGTGCCAGCAGAAAAGACAAAGTGGTAGAAGCTTCTATTGCCCACCACGGGGCCGTGCTCAGCGGACACGGGGCTGTGGTCAACTATAAGATTCGCACAATCCAGCAAATCTGCATAGTACAAAGATTCTTCTTCACCACGGGGTCGTGCTCAGCGGACACGGGGGCGTGGTCAACTAAAAAGACAAAACAGCATTAAATGAAGAAAGAGAAGGATGTGGACACGGGGCCGTGCCCGAGCTTCTGTTCAGCCTATAAATAGAAGTGTCTGGCTCAAGCTCAAACCATCCCTTGGCACACCACCTCTCTCACACTTCACCCACCACCCACCACCACCATAACACCATCATCCATTGTCCATCGTAGAGTGTGTGAGTCGTCTCGGGATCCAAGATTGATCGTAAGAGTTCTTGACAATCAAGGCCATGTTTGCCTAAGTCTCTTACATCACTTGGTGAAGACAAAGTGTCTAGTGTAATACTTTTTATTTCTAATCTTTTGCACTTTTTACTTGGTTTTGTATTAATGACTTTAATACCTAGGTGCTTATGTTGAAGGTGATCTTTCCTTATCATTTGTCCATGGTGTCTTGGCATTATTTTACTGTCTATATAAAATAAAGGATTTTCACCATTCATATCTCCACGGTCTATATGGAGGTATGTTGGCTACCTGGTCGGGGGTTAAGGGAACGGTTTGGTAAAGGTCTTGCCATTGTTCAGCGTTTAGAGGTCCTGCAATGGACCTGGGTCAAATTTAGTAGGACCTCCTTCAATACTTAACGGTATTGGATGGCGGGGGTCCAAACTCTTTGATCCCCTCATAAGTTAACTACTATTAATACTATAACCCGGCTATTTAGGACTGTATCCCTGCTGACTCAGACTACTTAGTCGAGGGTAACGTCACCTCCAAAAGAGGGGCCTACCATAATTTGCATTAATAACTTAATTAATTATCTTCCAATAATCCACCCTTTTAGGATTGTATCCTTGCTGACTCAAACTACTGGGGTGAGGGTAACGTCACCTTCAAAAGAGGGGCCTACTACAATAACTAAGATAATCTCTTAAAATAGTGCAAAAGTGCGGAAATAATCAAAGGTTACAATAGATACGAGTCGGAACCAAGTGATTCATCTTGTCTATCTGTTTTTCTTTTTATTTTATTTTCAGCATTTTAGTTAGTTTTTATTTTTCTTAGTTTAAAACATTTTTCTAAACTTTTTGATCTGATTAGACGTTGAGGATAAACTGGTACTAAAAGCTCTTGTGTCCTTGGACGACCTCGGTATCTTACCAACACTATACTACGCTCACGATGGGTGCACTTGCCCATATGTGTGTTTAGTGTTAGTAAAATATCGTGTTTTATAAATTTAAAACTTGGCTAAAAATAAGTGTTAAAGGGGCTTAAAATATACACCTAATATATATAACACTTCACACGCATCAGTGCACAAAAGAATAATGTGGTGTGTCTATTGATCTTTAACCCAGACAAGATCCGGGCTACTGAACGCACAAGGAACATGTAATTCGTTCACAAGATTATATATTTAAAATAATTCTCCCAAGTTAAATAAAAATGTTTATGCCACGTGCATCCAAATCAATTTTCAATCATTTTCCAAAATGAGTCAGTTGATTGTATTTACCAGTGTAAATTGACGTATTTTCCCAAAAAGATTAAATGCAGGTACTAAGCGTAATTGGCTGGGATTTCTCCTTAGCATCATTAGAAGTCTCACAAGCTTAAGATGCCTGAAGTCTGTTGAACTATTGTTTCATATTTTATTTTCGATCCTTCTGTGGATAAACTTCCGAATATTGTGACATTTGATATTACAATATTAAATTCGGTTGTATTATATCTTTTAAATTGCTTCCGCTGTGCATATTAAATATTGTGTTGTTTGACTATTATGTTGCCAACCACGTCACGATACTCCCCCACCGGGCCCACCGGTGACACGTGGAAATCGGGGTGTGACAGAAGGACCCACCTTACGGTTTAATCGCTTAGACCTAACAATAACCTCGCACCTTTCAGCTATTGAGAGTTAGTAGAACACTTGATTTTATAAGATTACCGAATATTGATTTTAAGGTTTATTGGCCAATTTTACCCTAAAGATTCACAATTTATTATGTGATATCGACAGTCACCAAAATCTAGAACCTAACACTAGTCTATTATGTGATAAAGACCGTCACCAAGAATTATGTAAAGCAAGAAACGATATTCAAACACTATCAAGCATGCATATACATCTAGCTAATAATCAAATCGCCTACAATACATAAATAAATCCAGAAATATCATAAATTCAAAATAAAAATCCAAACTTTAGCAACCAATCATCTTGTCTAGGTAGTTAACAAAATCTAGCCGATCATAGTCTTTAAAACAAACATCGGCAAAGTATTTTTAAACAAATGAAACATAGTCAAGGAGAAAGAAACGTAAACCAAAACACCCGGATGTTAAAGAGACGACCCGAATGATTCTCCGGACTTCCGAACTTCAACAGACAGCTCTGATTACTCAAAAACGCTCCTAATGCAGCTCCAAGATCGCCTAAAGTCTTGCTAATTCGTAAGTTGGGGTTTAATTGAAGTTAATGATGATTATATATGATTTCCAACTCAAACCCTACTTCAATTCGAAGAAATCTGCCAGCATCAGTCTCTGGCGCCTCGCGACTAAGACGAGTGAGTAGGTCGCGGGCCGCCAGCGCATTCCCCATCAACTTCAGCACTTTTAGTCTCTCGCCTAGCGCCAAAGACTCCCTTTCATGAATCGGGGCCTGCCAAAGAGCTAATCTCTAGTGTTTTTAATTCCGTTTCAGCACTTGAACTCCCCAACACGTTCCAGGTCTTGACTTATTCGTATTTTCACTCGTTTAATGCAATTTTCAGTCGTTTTAACCACAAAGACCTGCAAAACGCAATTGGATCAACAGTATGCAAATTCTAACGAAAACTAAACTAAATCTAACGCAAAATTATACAAACTATACACGAATAAAGGATGTGTTTTATAATACATCAAATATCCCTACACTTGCTCTTTTTTCGTCCTCAAAAAAAAATTTATGCATACGGAATCAGAGATGGATAAATACTCGGGTCAAAAACTTTTTATATTTGTTAACATCAAAACTTGTGTTAGCCGCGGTTGCAAATATGCTTGTCCCTTTAAACCCAAATCCGGTTCTAAGCCCCTTATCATGCAAATTTAGTTCAAGTGTGGTCAATCTACCTAGGGTCTCACAATAGAAGCCACGGTCCACCTAATCCCGCCTCAAGCTTGTAGAACAAAAGGAACAATCACTGGACCAATTCCTAACCGTTTTATACCAAAATCAAGAGAATTTAAAACCAAACTTTTTTCCTCATTTTTTTTCTCTTTTCATTTTTTTTCTTTCTTTTGAGCTTAGACGCTGCTTTACCTAACCCAGAGGCATTCACAATCAGAGTCACCATCCCCGAGAGAGATTACAATAGGCGTCGAAATTTTTTCCTTTTGCAATTTTGATTTCACACATCCTAGAGGCATTCCGGGTCGAAGTCACTATCCCCAACCAAGATTACATAGGCCTGCGCTACTTTTCTTAGTTTCTAGCTCATTTAATATATTTTTTCCTTTCTTTTTCACATGATTAAAAATTCTAACAATTTTAGCTTATAACGGCATTCTTTATACTCTTATTGGCGGTTTAAATTTCCCATTTTTCCAAGATGAGTACCCACTAGTAGACCGACAATAAGGTAATATTAAATCAAAGGGACCTAAAACCAAACCGGACATATTCACATATCCCAAACTAGACACAAGCTCGACTCTTTTTATCTCATATTATCATTATTTGAACCCGAACAAAAACCCATCTTTTCTATCATTTTCCGTGTTAATTTTGCAAACTTCTTTATTCAAAAGACATTTTCTGATTTTTCAAATTTTTTTGGATTTTGTATTTTTTAATATTTTTTTGTATTTTTCAGATTTTATGACTCAACTACTACTATGTACATGTATCCCATCCCCACACTTAAAGATTGCATTGTCCCTAATGCAAGAACGGAAATACGACTCAAACTAACTACCTAAAAATAAAAACTAAAAACAAAATAAATAAATAAATAAATACAAAATATACAAGTGAAACGACTTAGCTGAATATGTGAGACTGTCAAAGTGCCAGTCAATTCCACATATGCCCTCCAATCCGAACGCGCTCAGCAAACGATTCCTAAACTCGGACACGCGAACGAAAGTAGCAACAAATACCAACCTGACAATCATCATAGCCAAACAAAAGATGATATATAAAGTATATACTAAGCATCAGTTTCAACCACAAACCAAACCAACCATCCCAACCGACCTATTTAAACATATCCAAAGTATAAGTACAAACCAAAAGATGAGGATCAAAACATCATACAAATAAAAACAAAAGATATCATATCAGCTCTTGCTGCATCCTCACACTAATCCTCGTCATCTGACTCCCATTGATTCCACTGCTCCTCATCACTTGCCCACATCCCACTGGGTCCTGCCTGAGTCTGCTGCCAAGATGGCGGTGGCTGCAAATGAAACGGAGTAGCCAAGTTCGCTGGCCTCCTTTCCACCATACACATCAATCAAAACAAACTCACTTGATTTACCTTGTTATCCCCTTGACCTCTACCAACCAACGTCGCTGCGAGAATCTTTTAATGTATCGATGAACCGGATCAATGATGTCGCTAGCAACCGCACCAGTCGAGTATGGAACTCTCGATATAGTGCCCCAAAACCTAATCAACTCCTCCGGTTGAACACTATACCTACGCTTCTTCTTAAACACCCCTTGCAGACTAGTAAGAAACTCGGGGTTCGAACCTCTTCTTGTGTATAAAATTGTGTAGCTACTGCAAACTCTGGAATAGTCATCTCATACGACTGCCTATCCAAGGCAAAGAACACCGCATCCTTTTCATGAAAGTTCCCCTTCTTGTATTCAAATGTGGAATGGAACTCTTAAGTGATTTCCTTATACTGCCTCGCATCACAATCCAACACCCTCCTAAACTTCGGTCCTAACAACTGCTCAACCCTAGCCATAGCCCCCAGGCGATCTAGTATCTCCCAGTCAATCCTCCTAAACGGTAGCAGCTCTACCGAGTACAGAGTAGCCAACCTCTGTGATTCCCCCGAATCTAACTCAAACTGTAACAACGGGCTATCCAAAATCCTTTGACTTTGACCATGAGGAACCCCCGGTCCCGTATACTCAACTACCCTAATATACTGTGGTTGTTGCACCGGCCGTGCTTGTTCCTGTTGAGCCGGTTCCCGTATAACCGGACCCTCTCTTGGGCGACTGGCTGGACCTCTTTTCCTACAAGGTCGACTAGACGAGCCTTCACCTGACATTCTGCAAAACAATTCAAGTTTAACAAGACAAAGCAAAGCGGATTATTAGCAACGAACTATTTTTGGTATTTTTGAATTGTTTAATTTTTTGGATTTTTGAAATTTTTTTAAAGAAAAATTAGAATAACCGTATAGCATTTCATTCGCGGTTTAATTCTAAAAATAAAGTTGAAATAAAAAGACCGGGTTACTTTTTACAATTTCTAAGTAGTAACAAAACTCGCCCGAATGGAGATTGAGTACGGGCGAGCCTAATTAACTTGTACGTGCAAGTAAACCCAAAAACCGACTAAACTAGACTCAAAATACACGACTCAATGTACACTACCTCCTCCCGGCACTTTAATTGTCCTCAATTAAATCTCAAGTGCCAAAACCAACCCACATTGAGTGTTAACCGAATTAAAGTTTAAAACTTTATAATCACCTTCGTGAAAACGGGTCAAAACAGTGTAAGAAATCTGAATTTCATCTCAAAAATTACCCAACCGAATCCCCACACTCAAAGTTGCCAAACCCTAGCTTACGGTAGCCCAAACATGTATAGCATACCAACCCGAGCCTCCTGCAACCTATAGCATACTGAACTACCCAAACCACACCAATCCGCAACCTCAAACAACCCTTAATCAATGCAAGAGACCCGACTAACACAATACCTAACCCTAAAACTAAAACTAACACTAAACGAAGTGATGAATGAAATACATGACTCATAGTACAAATTTTACAAGAAAAACATACCTGAGATTGAGTTAAGCAAGAAAAAAACTAGAAGAAATCCGGTTGAACTTGATACCCAAAGTAAAGTCCCGTTTTGATAGTGAATAATGGTTGTATGATGGTGGAAATCAGATATATGATGATTGTATGTGAAGTGGTGTGTGATTTTTGGGTAAAAATGGTGGATTTACGGTGACTTATGGTGGTGCTTGAAGGGTTTCGGGGATTGGGAGAAGAAAGATTAGGTCAAAAAATATGAAATTTGGGGGTTTAATTGTTCTCGGCTGCAGATGGGCTTTCTGGCGGGCCGCGACTTGCAGAAAGACATCTGTCGCGCCCCGCCACCTTATAAAAATTTTCCGGAGACTTTGGTTTCTAACGGCCCACGACTTATGGAGGTAAGGACCTCGCGCCCCGTTAGAAAGATTTTTTCACAGTAAGTTTCATAATTTGATCAATTTCATGCCTTAGAAATTTTTTTAGGTATTACCAAAACTCCCAAAATTAAACTCCAAAATTTTTCTAACTCTGAAACTTACCTGGAAACTTGTTTTTTTCTCGCAAATTCCTGTACATCTTCGGTAATGAATACCTGCAAATGACTTAAAACACAAAAACAAAGACCGAAACACTACTGAAAACAACCATTAGCTACGAAAAATAATTAAAATTGACGAAAATACAAACGGTACAAACTCTACACTTGAAATCACTCAAGACACTAAACGGTGGTATTTGGAATGTCCTCGAGAGGAGTTTCCTCCCTCTCGGTCTTGTCAATCTGGCCACCTAAATAATGCTTAAATCTATGACCGTTCACCTTCTAAGATCCTTTCGTAACTTCACCAAACAACTCAATCGCGCCATATGGGAACCCCTCCATCACAACATAAGGCCCCGTCCACTTTGACTTCAACTTTCCGGGAAATAATTTGAACCTTGAATTATAGAGAAGCACTTTTCACCAACTTTGAAATCCTTCAACTCCTTTAACCTCCTATCATGCAACGCTTTTGTTTTATCCTTAATATTCCATTCCAAGAATGCTCATACGCCGCATCTCTAAGGGCTTCTAACTCATGGATTTGGAAGTACCTCTTCCTAGCCGTGGGCGTAAGATAAAGATTGACGGTTTTAAGAGCCCAAAGCGCTCGGTGCTCTAATTCAAACAGAAGATGGCAAGATTTTCCATAGACTATCATGAACGGTATGGTCCCTAAAGGCGTTTTGTAGGCGGTACGAAATGCCCACAAAGCATCATCAAGATTTTCCGACTAATCTTTACGACTCTTCCCTACCGTTTTCTCCAAAATTCTCTTCACTCCCCTATTCGCATTCTCTACTTGACCGTTCGTTTGTGGATGATACGCGGTAGACAAACAGTGAGTAACTCCATAACGCTCTAATGCCTTCTCCATCACGGCATTACAAAAGTGTGATCCTCGGTCACTAATGATTGCTTTGGGTATCCTGAATCGAGTAAACAACTTCTTCAAGAATTTCACCACCACCCGAGCATCGTTTGTAGGCAAAGCTTGAGCTTCAACCCACTTCGAAACGTAATCTAGCGCCACGAGGATGTACCTATTCCCACTCGAGGAGGGGAAAGGTCCCATGAAGTCAATGCCCCAAACGTCAAAGATTTCAAGAATTTGAATGGGATTTTGAGGCATCTCATTCTTGGATGAAATATTACCGGTACGTTGGCAAGCATCACATGTCCTAACGAATTCTAACGCATCCTCAACTATTGTAGGCCAAAAGAAACTGCAATCAAAGACTTTTTGTGCGGTAGTGTGTGCCCCATGATGACCTCCCGTCAACCCCTCATGCACATGCCTAAGAATATCCAACCCATCTTCCTTGCTAACACCTCCTAAGAATGCGATCTACTCCTATCCTAAAGAGGTAAGGAGCATCCCAAATGTACTTCTTCGCATCCCTAATCAACTTCCTTCTTTGTTGGGCATTCATATCCTTCATCACATACCCATTAGCAAGATAGTTCGCCATGTCACTAAAACACGACAACCCTTTTTTCTCCGCCGACACAAAATCTATAGACTCGTGAGGGAATTTATCTCCTATCGCCTCATCACGAATCTCTTCCCTACTCGAATCCTCTAATCGCGAAAGGTGATCCGCCGCAACATTTTCCGCTCCTTTCTTATCCCTAATCTCTATGTCAAACTCGGAAAGGAGTAGAATCCAACGGATGAGACGGGGCTTAGCATCTTTCTTTTGGAAAAGATAGCGCAAAGCCGCATCGTCGGTGAAAACTATAGTCTTGGAAAACACAAGTTATGACCGGAACTTATCGAAAGCAAAGACAACGGAAAGAAGTTCCTTCTCGGTCGTAGTGTAATTACCTTGAGCATCATTGAGGGTTTTACTCGCGTAGTAGATCGGGTGAAAGTGATTCTCTCGTCTTTGACCCAAGACCGCCCCGACCGCGTAGTCGCTCGCGTCGCTGATGTGTGTCGGTGTGAATATATTTTTATGTATATTTTAAGCCCTTTCAAACACTTTAGTCAAGTTTTAAATTTATAAAACACGATATTTTACTAACACTAAACACACATATGGGCAAGTGCACCCATCGTAAGCGTAGTATAGCGTTGGTAAGATACCGAGGTCGTCCAAGGACACAAGAGCTTTTAGTACCGGTTTATCCTCAACGTCTAATCAAATCAAAAATTTAGAAAAGGTTTTAAATATGAAAATAAAAACTAAAAATGTTGAAAAATAAAATAAAATAAAAACAGATAGACAAGATGAATCACTTGGATCCGACTCACCTTTAGTGTAACCTTTGATGATTTCAGCACTTTTGCACTTTTTAAGAGATTAGCTTAGTTATAGTAGTAGGCCCCTCTTTTGAAGGTGACGTTACCCTCAACCCAGTAGTTTGAGTCAGCAATGATACAATCCTAACGGGTCGGAATATTGAAAGATAATTAATTAAGTTATTAATGTGTAATGTGGTAGGCCCCTCTTTTGAAGGTGACGTTACCCTCGGCTAAATGGTTTGAGTCAGCAGTGATACAATCCCAAATAGTCGGGTTAATGTATTAATAGTAGTTTACATATGAGGGGATCAAGCCATTCGCGCCCCACCATCCAATACCAGTGGGTATTGAAGGAGGTCCTAGTAAGCTTGACTCAGGTCCTTGCAGGATCTATAGACTGAACAAGGCAAGAACCTTACCAAACCACTCCCTTAACCCCCGACCAGGTAGCCAACATATCTCTATATAGACCGTAGAGATATGAATGGTGTAAATCTTTTATTTTATATAGACAGTAAAATAACGCCAAGACACCACGGACAAATGATGAGGAAGTTTCACCTTCAACATAAGAAACTAGTTATTAAAGTCATTAATACAAAACCAATTAAAAAGTGCGAAAAGATTAAAAAAACAAAAGTATTACACTAAATGCTTGTCTTCACCATGTGATGTAAAGAACAAAAGCAAACATGGCCTTTGATTGTCAAGAACTCTTACTATCAATCTTGGATCCCGAGACTACTACACACACTCTATGATGGATGATGGATGATGGTGGTGGATGTGGGTGTTGTGATGGTGGTGGAGTGTGGGTGAAGTGTGAGACAGGTGGTTTGCCAAGGGATGACTTTAAAGTGAACCAAGCACCCCTATTTATAGCCTGCACAGAAGCCTGGACACGGCCCCGTGTCCACCCTTTTTCTCTTTCTTCATTAATTACAATTTGTCTGCATTAGCTCCACACGCCCCCGTGTCCGCTGGGCACGGCCCCGTGTGCAGAAGCGTATCTGTACTATCAATATTTGCAAGATTCTACGAATCTTAGCGTTACCAAGGCCCCGTGTTGAGCCGGGCATGCCCCCGAGTCGGGAATAGAAGCTTTTATAGCTTTGTCTTTTCTGCAGACAACTGGCCACGCCCCCGTGACCGCTGGGCACGCCCCGTGGTGAGCTGGGCACAGCCCCATGCTCAGCTTTCTTCTTGTTTTTTGCTTTGGGAGATGCTGTCGAGGGGTCGGGCATGCCACGTTTCTTCCTTTTCATTGTATTTATGTTGGTTTTGGCTGTATATTTGTTCCTTTTGTTCGTTTAAGCTCATTTGATCCTGTAAATTCAAAAGGAAGACAAAAACACACTTTTTCCAACATTAGTACTAAAAAGTGGTTAGTTTTATGCCTTATTTGATGTAATTTATATGTTGCATTTTACACAAATCATCGCGCATGAGCTCAAAGGGTAAGCTCCAATCGGGGGATACTAGAATGGGTGCACTCACGAGTTTCTCTTTAAGGAAATCAAACGCTTTAAGACACTCCTCATCAACACACAAATGGGACATCCTTCTCAAGGAGTCGAGTCATGGGGCGAGTGATTTTAGAGAAATCCTTAATAAAGCGCCTATAAAAGCCAGCATGACCTAAGAAACTACGGATGGACTTGACACTAGTCGGTGGAGGAAGCCTACGAATTGTATCTATCTTGGCTCTATCTACCTCTATCCTGTCTCTAGAAATCTTATACCCTAAGACAATTCCCTCCGTAACCATGAAGTGACACTTTTCCCAATTAAGCATCAACTTCATCTCGACACACCTTTTCATCATTCTCCCTAAATTACCTAAGCAATGGTCAAACGAATCGCCATAAACCGAGAAGTCATCCATAAAAACCTCCATAGAGCTCTCAACCATGTCTTTAAAGATCGCTATCATGCACCATTGGAACGTAGCCGGAGCGTTACATAGCCCAAAAGGCATGCGTCGCTACGCATATGTGTAGAGGTGTACAAAAAAACTGATTACGCAATCGAAACCGGTAAAAAAACCGGAACCGGTTTTTTTAAAAACCGGTTTTTTTTATAACCGGTTCGGTTACAACCGGTTCGGTTACAACCGGTTTGACCGGTTATGGATCAGTTACACATTTTCTGGACCGGTTCGGATTTAAAACCGGTTTTTAAAAAAACCGGTTAATTAATCGATTTAATGAAAAAACCAGTTAATAACCGGTTAACCGCTAACGTATAGAAAAAAAACCGATTAAAAAAACCGGTTTTAACCGGGTTTTTTTGCCCAGATGTGTTTAACGGTCATATGACCTTTTGGGACCAAATATAGCCGTTTTTTGTGTTTTTTTTTGCCTAAAACTCATCTCCAACTAGTATAAAAGGTTTGTGGGTGTTTAGGTTCAATCACAACACTTGAGAACTCTCAAAGAATCTTAAAAAGTCTCTTATTCTTGTTCGATAACTCTCAAAATGCAATGGCAACCTCTAGTGCCCATGATTCGGTCCATGTTGGCGAGTCTACAACCGACACGGTGATTCGTGTTATTCCAACGAAGCGCAACCCCGAGGTTTGGTCACATTTTGATTTGTGCGAGATGGCCAACGGTAAAAGAAAAGCGCGTTGTCATCATTGTCAAGGCTTTTACGCCGAAACCGCAAACTCCACCTTGAAACAACACATTGAAAAAACATTTTGCAAGGCGTTGAAACAAGAACACGTTGGTGGTCAAGCTTCCATGGCAAGTGATGGCGCTAATATTTTCAACTACAATTTCAATATGGTTAGGGATGAAATGGCGAAGTTTGTAATCCAAGAAAGTTTGTCGTTCAACCACTTCGACAACCAACGCTATACAAAGATGGTTCAACGAACTCTCCAACCACGATACACCCATGTAAGTCGTGCTACTCTTAGGAGGGATTGTTTAAAATTGTGGAAAAAAGCTAAACTAGAATTAATTTCTTATTTTGAAAAATTAGAAACCGGTGTTAACTTGACTAGCGACGTTTGGTCCGCACCGCACGGTTCACCCGGTTCGTATATTTGTGTCACCGCCCATTGGATTGAACCGGCGACGTGGCAAATGATGAAACGCACGATTTTGTTTAAATTATTCGATTACCCTCACACCGGTGAAGCTATATATAAAGTAATCGATAAATGTATTACAACATACAAATTGGAAAATAAAATTTTTTCAATATCTTTTGATAACGCCTCAAACAACACGAGCGCGGTAATGCGTTTAAAATTAAAATACAAACCGATTTGTGAGGGTACTTTTTTCCATAGCCGATGTGTTGCACACATCATAAATTTGGTCGTTCAAGACGGTTTAAGGGTTATTGAAACACAAAAAGAAGCTTTCAAAAGAATGTTACGAAGTATATTTAGTAACACGCAAAGACATTCAAAATATATTAAAACTTGTAAGGAAGCGGGTCGAATATGCTTAGGACCCAATTGGGACGTTGCGCATAGGTGGAACTCGACTTGCATTATGTTTGAAAAAGCTATTTTGCAAAAGGAAAGTTTAATAGAATTTCATAACCTTTTGGCTAGTCGTGGAAAGTGTTCGCCTTACCATCCATCGGGTTGGGAAGCTATTGAAACTGTTACACAAGTGCTTCAAGTTTTCAAAACATCAACAAAGACTTTATCGGGGGTTTATTATCCAACAAGTTCATTGGTACTTCACAATTTGTTTAAAATGTGTTTGAAAGTAAATGAGTTGTCGGTTAGAGGTAGACCATATGTCTTCTTTTTTTGGTCTTCCGGCGCGATAGGGATTTGGAAATAGCCGGAAAAACCATTGAGGAAACAATAGAATTGTTGCCCCGTAAGACGCTCTAGCATTTGATCGATGAACGGGAGTGGGAAGTGGCCTTTCTGGGTGGCGTCATTGAGATTGCGGTAGTCAATACACACATGCCAACCGATGACCGTACGAGAAGGGATGAGCTCGTTTTTCTCATTCACGACAACAATCATCCCCCCATTCTTAGGGACAACTTGAGTAGGGCTCACCCATGAGGAATCGGATATGGGGTAAATCAAACCGGCTTCCATAAGCTTCAACACTTCTTTTCTAACAACCTTTTTCATGTTGGGATTTAGGCCCCTTTGAGGTTGCACCACCGGTTTAAATTCATCCTCCATAAGAATACGGTGGGTACAAAAAGTGAGGCTAATCCCCTTAATATCGGACAACTTCCAAGCTATCGCCTCTTTGTGCTCCTTTAGCACCTCAACTAACTTCCTCTTCTCCTCCTCCGTCAATCTAGAAGAGATAATGACTGGCATACTAGAATTTTCCCCTAAGAAAGCATACTCTAAGTGGGACGGGAGAACCTTAAGCTCTAGGGGTGGAGTATCTACGGGTTTACTCCCACTCTCTTCTCTAATCTCACATAGCTCTAAAGTCTCGGGAACCCAAGACGAATCTACCTCCTCACCCTCATCAACAAACTCCTCTTCAACTTCTCCCTCACTAACTAGATCGGCCCCACTAATGAAATCGATGCACCTATCAACGCACGAGATGAACGAATCTAGGAAGTAAACAGAGTGACATGGACCACTAGAATCATCGCTACCACTAGGATGTTGCATGGCTCTATCTATATCAAAGGTAACTATCTCATCGCCCGCACGAAGTGAAATCTTACCGTCAAAGACGTCAATGATGGCCTTTGCGGTTCGAAGGAATGGACGGCCAAGAATGATTGGGACTCTCTCATCGGCCTCCATGTTTAAAACCACGAATTTTACTGGAAACACAAACTTATCTACCTTAACAAGCAAGTTCTCTATGACTCCACGAGGATACTTGACCGATCGATCGGCCAAGGACAATGACATACGTGTGGGTGTAAGCTCTCCTAACCCTAGCTTCTCATAAAGAGAAAACGACATCAAATTGATGCTAGCACCTAAGTCGGCTAAGGCGTGAGCGGGGGTAACGGCACCCTCGAAGGAGCATGGAATGGAGAAAGTACACGGGTCGGTTAATTTCTCCGGTAGCTTATTCAAGACCACCGCGGAACAACCTCCGGTCAACGGGATGTTTGAAAGCTCACCTAACCTATCCTTACATTTGAGAAGGTCCTTAAGGAATTTGGCGTATTTAGTTGCTTGAACATTTCTAAAAATTGCCCATATTCCTTAGCATATTTTTTATGCTTAAGGTGTGTGCGGTACTTGCTGGGTCTAGCCTATGTTGCACCTTACCGGGAGCTTCCATCTCTATCTCCTCATCTACCTCTTCCTCATCCTCTATCTCAGCACTCTCTCTCACTACCTCCCCTAAACTCTTTCCACTACGGGTGGTAATAGCCTTAGCTGAATGGTTAGCCAGGTTTGGGTAGGTATTTTCTGAAAACTGACCAGGTGGGTTCTCTTGTAATTGTTTGGCTAAACTACCTATTGTCCTCTGAAGGTCTAAAAGTGCGGATTGTTGATTTTTAAGCTGAAGCTCTTGATTTTTGTTTATTTGCTCTTGATTTTTAGCGAAATTACCAAATTCAGTTAAAGTGTTCTGTGTAGCCTGATCTCTCACCATCAACTGAGCAAACATCTCTTCAATCCTACTTAGACTACCCTCTGAACCCTTCCCACTAGCCTGACCCTCTTGATTTGACCCCCCACTAGCAAATTGACCCCCTGAACCTGAACCACTAAACTGACCTCCCTGACCTGAACCTCCACTAGTGTATAGACTGGGCCCCCTATTTTGATATTGACCAGATGGAAAACCAGGAGGATTACTGGAAGAGCGGATACCACTATTATTGCCACTACCACGCCAGTTGGAGTTATAATTAGAATTATTGAAAGGATTCGTGGGACCCCTAGACTGACCGGCTATAAACTCTACCTGCTCGAGTATAAGTGTGGATAATCTATCGTATCGTGGCCTCCCCTACAAACCTCACACCTATCAACCTTTTTCTTAATCTCAATCAACTCCTGTTTAAAAGATTTCTCCATCCTCTCTAGAGCAGCAGCTACCGATGAATCCAAGCCAACTTAGTTCACCCCTCGAGTGGTCGAGGAGGTAGTCACAGGAATAGAAGTCTTGCTGGTAGTGCTAAAGTCCATGTCAGAATGGACGAAACTCTCAAACAAATCATTGCACTCATTAACTGTCTTTTTACCCATAAGTTGCCCTCCAGCAGAAGTATCGAAATGGGCTTTGATCACGAGGGTGAGACCATTGTAGAACTTTTCTACAAGTGCCCAATCCGACAAACCATGCTGAGAACAACGAGAAATCAGAGTTTCGAAGAAATGTGCCAGGATCAGTCTCTGGTGCCCCACGACTAAGACGTGTGAGTAGGTCGCGGGCCGCCAGCGCATTCCCAATCAACTTCAACACTTTTAATCTCTTGCCTAGCGCGAAAGACTCCCTTTCATGAATCGCGGCCCGCTAGAGAGCTATTTTCCAATGTTTTTAATTCTGTTTCAGCACTCGAGCTCCCCAACACGTTCCAGGTCTTGACTTATTCGTATTTTCACTCGTTTAATGCAATTTTCATCCGTTTTAACCACAAAGACCTGCAAAACGCAATTGGATCAACAGTATGCAAATTCTAACGAAAACTAAACTAAATCTAACGGAAAATTATACAAACTATACACGAATAAAGGATGTATTTTACAATACATCAGCTGGTCGCGTGTTGGTCACGGCGGTTAGGGTTTCCAAGATCTGGAGGCGTGCTGATTGCGTGCTGATATGAGTCGGAAGCGTGCTGGTCTCGTGGTGGTGGTGGAAGTAGTGGTGGTTAGGGTGGTTGACGATGAAGGGGTAATCGTTGTATGTATTACTTGAAATTGGAGAGTACCGCTTCCATCAATTGCCTAACTCCTGTCTCGGAAAGCTTGGTACCGAGTTTGGGAAGACCCGCTTTCAATTCTTCGTAAGTTATGGTACCACTGTTATCAATGTCTATTGATTTGAACATTTCAACCCAATAATCTCTTCTTTAGAAAGGTTTTCTGCAATCACCTAACTCAACAGAGCACAAACACTAAATCAGAATGGGTGGTGCATATGACTGGGCTTTAGGGTAAAATGACCAAGATACCCTCATGTGGGGTCCAATTGGTCAGACTTAACCATGAAAATTAACTGAGTTAAGGCTAAAGGACATAATGTGTAAGGGTTTGTAAACATAGAGTACGTTTTCTTTAATTATTGAATACAAAGAACACAGTTTTTGCAATAACTGACATACATAAAGGACGATTTTTGTAATTTACTCTTTAATCTATTTGGCCTTGGCCCGTTTATTTGAATTTTTACTTTTTTTACAATTTGTGCATATGTAAACTGATTTGTATAGGTAACACGAATAAATATTGGCTAAGACGGGTAAGTGAATGAGGTGGAGTCGGTTGTGCACTTGATCGTGACGAGCCTTGGGGATCCATAATCCTTGTACCGTCGTTGTAAGCCAAAGATGTTTTTATGTGTACCCAAAGTGGTATATGCATTTGTAAATAAAATTCATAAAAGTAATGCGAAAGGTAACTTAGACAACACTTATTGTATTAATATAATGTGTTGGTCCCTGGGTTGTACGTACAAACATAGTTGTGAATTACATGTAACACTTTCTTAATTACTGGGCATTCCAAGTCCAGGGGACCATCTTGTCATTCAGGGTACGCAGCTCCTACGCGCCTTTTTCCAAGGACCTTATCGATGGCATAGGGTCCTTCCCATTTGGGGGCAATCTTGCCTGGGTGCTCTGTGTTGGAGCCCTCGTTGTCCCCGAAGACATAATCTCCAGGATTGAAGGTGCATATACAGACGTTGCAGTTATAATACTTTTCCAGCTTTGTCTTGTATTTGGTCTCATTGATTGGTTGTCATCTCTCTCCTTTCTTCTAAGAGATCCAAGTCGATACGACGTTCAACCTCGTTGTCGACGGTGTTGATGGAAAGCATTCGTGGGGATGGAAGACCAATTTCTGCCGGAATGACTGCTTCTAATCCGTATACCAAACTAAAGTGGGTTTACCCATGACTGGTTTTGTGCATAGTTCTGTGAGCCCATAAGATACTAGGTAGCTTGTCTACCCGACTCATCCTTTATGTTCCTAGTCACGCTTTAATTCCGTAAACAATGTTCTTGTTTACATTTTCGACTTGGCCATTGCCTTGAGGATGTTCCATCGATGAGAAGACGTGCTTATGTGCAGCTCTTTAAACCAGTGTTGCAAATCTTCTGCTACGAAGTTTGTACCATTGTCAGTGACTACGCGCAGGGGCATGCCGACTCTACATATGATATACTCCTAGATAAACTTTCGTACCACCATCACCGTCGTAGAAGCTAAAGCGTCGGGGCCGTCGGGGCCGTCGGCTTCCACCCACTTGGTAAAATAGTTTACTGCGACTATTATAAATTTGATTGCGTCGGGGCCGTCGGGGAATGGGCCAACCATATCAATCCCCCACTATTGGAAAGGCCAAGCAGTCGTGACTGGAACTAATGCATTCTTGGGGCGTAATGTCTTTGGTGCATGGCGTTGGTACGCATCACATTTCCTCATAATTTTCACTGCATCTAAATCCATTTTCTAGCCAGTAATATCCCGCATTCATTACCTTCGCCACTACCATGCGCGGGCCCGCATGGATTCCGCAGATGCCCTCATGTTCTGATGAGATAACTTGTATCTTCCGGGTCTACGCATCACAATAAGGGTCCCAAGTATGAGCGTCAGTATAAGATACCATTGGACATCTGATAATGTAAGGCCTTGTGCTGAACTTTCCTAGCCTCTGCTTTGTTTGTCTGTAATATGCAAATTGAAGGTACATGATGATTAGTGGCATCCATTATGAGGAACCCATTTGTATGACGTTTACTTGCCTTAATAGGACTGATGGATTTTTCGATACCTCAATGTGCACGTCTTTGGCCAGATGCTGAAAACTTGTTGAAACAAGCTTACTAAGTGCATCTGCTGGTTTGTTATCACTCCTATTGTTGTGAGTGATTTTGAACGATTGGAACTGCTGGATAAAAAACTTAGCTTGTTCCAGGTATAGTGCCATAACTTCTCCCTTTGCATCGTATAGGTCGTTTATCTGGCCCGCAACTAACAAAGAGTCAACATGCACTTCGAGATTCTTGACTCCCATTTTGATCGCCAAACGCAGGCGAGCTAAGAAAGCTTCGTATTCTGCCTCGTTGTTGATGTTTTTGAACTCGAGGCATATGGCGTATGTGAACTCGTGTTTGTCTAGGCTTACTAACCGCAGACATGCTACTGCTTTATCATCGTTGGATGCACCGTCACTATACAAAAATCGGACTTCATCTGTCACTATTTGCTCAGATTTGTAACAACCATAATTTTATTTAGCGATTTCCGTAAATAATCACAAATTACTGAGTACTTATATTTAAACATTCAAGCTCAAATACAGGTTTATTAAAACTTTTCTAAACTAGAAAGCAAAACAACATAATGTAATTTAATTCATCGTTTTAGAATAACGACGAAACAACTTGCAGAAGCTTCATTTAACGTGTGTTCGGTTCTTGCTCGACGTTTGATCTTCATCCGGGACTCTCGACATTCACCTATGATCAATACCAGCTTAAATGTTAGTATTGATAGTTTAAATAACGGTACAAGACAAGATAAATGATAATGGAAGGAAATCCCCAACATTAATCTCTTGATCCCAAAATCAAGGACTTCAAACTGGCCTCCACCGTAGCTTACGGTAGCCACCGTAAGCTACGGTGGCCTCTGTTTTAAAAATACCCCCACCGTAAGGCAGGAGGTAACTATCATAAAGATCTCAGCCCCACCATAACTTACGGTGGGCACCGTAAGTTACGGTGGTCCCTGTATCAGACCTTTCCATTTTTTTTTGCCGTTTTTGAAACGAAAACTTCTGTATCTTTCAATCCGCATATCCGTTTGACCTCCCGTTTCTTCCTACATGATCGTAATTTGATTCTCCATCTCATGGAGTTTAAATCCAACATTCAACCTAATAAAATCCTAAATTTTTAAGCATTCGGCTTATTATTAAAAATCCACATTTTGACCCGTTGGTATTTAGGACCTCCAAACTTGTTTCTAGTTAATCATAAATCATAGACCAATGTATTTAACTCAAAATATCTATCTTGGATTCATAAGTTTTGTGAATTACGCGGCAAACACCCAAGTTACGCGCGTAATTCATTTTGACCCGTTTAGGATATCTTTTATGCATTTTGGTCCAAAACTAGCTCCTTTCTTTTCAATACCTCGCAATGCCACATCTAAATATATGCTTATGTTCCACCACAACTATTTTTGTGGTGGATTTAGCATAACTAACCTATTATCCCACATTTACCCATCGGTTGGTCATTTTACACAAATGACCATTTTTGTGCATTTGACCCACAAATGTATATTCCTATAACTTTTATTCATATTTAATGATTCCAGAATCTTAATGCAAGTTCCTAAACAACCCCTATGGGTCGTTTGCCCAATTTACCCTTCAAGGGCGTTTTAGTCAACATTAGCCCTTCACTTACTATGAAGGGCTTTTGCTACATATTTGGCCATGAAGTACGTTATCCACAACCATATTTACACATACCTGGCTCGGGTCAACTTATTGACCCGTTTCGATACCTTGCCTCTATAATATGCTAATTCGTAGCGCTTTAATCCATAAACCATTATTATCTTGTAAGCATAAGACTTGACACGTACTTATTAGTCGTCATTTGTCAACTGGCACTAAAAGTCACCCTTTGACCCGTTTGGTCTAAACGACCAAACATTTTGAATTTGAATTTAGAATGGTATATATATATATATATGCCATCTCGTTATTTAACCCATTTCGGCTTACGCCGTAGGGTATCTTATAACTTTTACTTGTATTTATCGGCACCCGACTAAATTACCATTTTATCCCTATCCTTATTATGAGTTACCCCATACGGTAACATCTCAAGATTCATTGTATGCTTGTCATTTACGGCTATATTACCATTTACCCATATTTACCATTCATCGTGGTTTTTATCAATTTTGTGTATGTCCCGACTCGTATCATTTGCGTCGGAAATCCATATTTTCCAATATTGTTTTTATCGAGTTTAAAACTTATAGAATAAATAAGTATTCTACAAAATGGTGTAAGTTTCACTTACCTTGCATCCGGTTATTGCTCTTTTTGCGTACCCGATCCGTTTGACCCGCTTCTTTCCCAAGCCTCCATCTAGCTTGTCAAGAGTCAAACTATCATCATAATTCGTAAGATGGTTAGATTAGTCATCATTATTATGACTATTTCATCTTACGGATTTTATGTCGAAACTTCTATTCTACTTCATCATTGGTTAGTTTGACTTTCTAAAATCAACTACCTTTAATCATATAATATGCACAATCAAGGCAAATCAATATTATAATTAGAAATCGTTTTATCCCATATCTTATGTAATTAGTCAAGTTAGCTAATTACGCGTTTCTTTCATAATTCCATCTTTTCATAAAAAACCCCAATTCATGGTAATTATGATTCATGTACCCAAACACCTAAATTGTTCAATTACTATATCTTTACTATCTAATATGATGATTCTAATCACAAATTAGGCACTAACATCATCATATTATAAAAACCCATTTCAAGTCATGTATGATCAACACTCAAACTTGAAAATTGTTTAAGTATCTTGTTTCTACTATCAACTATGATGATTTTAAACATGTGTATATCATCATCTTCACTACATAATCAAAACCCACTTGTCTAAAAGTGGTAAATCATCAAATTACTCAAATCATAGCAATTTTACTTCAATTTTCTACTTAGGGTTTGTTCCTAAGCAATCATACTTCATAAATTCGGCCATAGCCTCTACGATTCATGCATAGATCGCATCATGCAAAGTTAACTAATTTTCACAACTTCATGAATGTTAGAAATTCGACATACCTTACGATCCCCTTGACTTGGTGATCGTTTCTATGTATTCAAATCTGGATTTGGCCTTCGGTTGATCCTCCAATTTGAAGGTTTTGTTGAGTTTTAGGGTTAGCTCCCATGGAGCTTGTCTCCTGATCATCTCATGCACGCACACACACAAGAGTGTGTGTGTTGTGTTTTGTTTTTAAGTTTATAATTCCATTTGCAAGATACCCGGCTTTGGTCCCTCGTGTTTGGTTAGTTATTAATTAGGTCACAGCCTAATTATTTTCAACAATATTCCCACTTATTAACTAGGTTTAATATTCCTAGTTAATTTAGCGGGTTCGGGAATATTTATGACTAAGTTTATTTTAGGTCCCGTTAACTCGGGCCTTTTATAAACTTTATTTTCCTTAGAAGCATTTATTCACGTTTTATTAAATATTAGGTTTATCTATTTAAATTCTAATATTTACCGGGTTACTTTTACCGCTAACGGTATTTTACCCGTCTTTTAGTATTTACGGGATTTGATTACCAAACTCGTTTTCGGGGTGTTACAAGATTTCTCTACTGCTTCACATTCTTTGACTCTCGATGGGAACCGCTGTGATAAAATTCGCGAGTACTTGCCCTTTAATTGCTAGTCTAGGTTTGTAAACCAGGTTATGTCCTCCTAGTTCGATGGCCCACTTAGCCAGTTTGTCTGATATTTCTGGCTTTTCCAGGATGTGGCCGATGTGGTAGTTAGTGAGGACGTTGATAGCATGGCCGGAGAAATATATGCGCAACCGCCTAAATGCATGAACGAGAGCTAGGACCAACTTTTCCATCTTTAAGTATCGGGTTTCCGGGTCATTGAGTGTTTTGTAACGTAATAAACAGGAATTTGTATGCCATCCATATCAACTAGGAGAACTGCCCCTACTACTTTATCAGAAGCTGACAAGTACATCGTTAATGGTTCTTTTTTCCTTGGAGCAGTGAGGGTAGGCAGTTGTGTTAGGCATGCTTTCATTTATCTAAAAGCGGCTTCTGCTTCTTGCGTCCATTGAATTTTGTTTTTCTTAACATAGTTGCGCAATGTATTGATGAATGCGAATGACTTTGCAGCATGATTAGTGAGGAACCGGTTCAGCACGGCAAGTCGTCCTGCCAGAGTTTGCATTTCTTTTATCGTTGACGGAGATGGCATGCGCTCAATTGCTTGTATTTTTCGGGGTTAACTTTGAATCTCTCTTTGGTGACTATGAATCCAAAAAAAAATCCCATCTTCCATGCCAAATGAACACTTGCTCGGATTGAGCTTCATGTTGGCTTTGCGAAATGTGTTGAAGGTTTTCTCAATATTTTGCAGCATCTAATCTTCTTCTTTGCTCATGACTACCAAGTCGTCCATCTAAACTTCAACATGCTTTCTGGCGTCGTGACCAAACATACTGTTCAACAACAGCTGGTACGTAGTACCTGCGTTGTGCAGTCCAAACGACATCTTTGTATAGCAAAAGAGTCCTATTTCGGTTTGTAATGTTGTCTTGTCCTCGTCTTCCAAAGCTATTTCCACTTGGTGATAACCTTTGTAACAGTTAAAGAAGCATTTCCACCTGAATGCTGCAAAGGAGTCATTTTTTTCCGTCTATTTTAGGCACTGAATAACAATCTCTTAGACATGCTTTGTTCAAATATTTATAATCAACACACATGCTGAATGAGGCCCGGAACAAATCATGCTAAAGTCTCCTTACGATTCTCTTTCGAGAAGGATATCGTGTCGTGAAGTAGCGGGTAGAACCATAAATGTGACATCTTTTGTCCTTGAGTTTTTCCTGTCACACCCCCAAAATCCACCCTGCGGAGTATCACCGCTTGGAGGCGTGACATGACCAGGATCGAGCCACCAATCATATTGAACAACACAATTAAGTAAATAAAACCAAACACAATACGATTGGTGACCAAAAGGAAGTAGACCGACTTTAGGTTAACAAAGTTCAGATTTAAACAGCGGAAGCATAAAACGTGAAACCAAAACATAAGTCCATAGTTCATAAGTTTAAAGTCCAAAACGTAGGTTTAATAAGTTCATAAGGATTAAATATTTAGCACGGGACATATTCCACAACAACCTTCTCCTCGTGCAAGCTCCAGAAGCATCTAGCGACCTGTAAGGCATGTAACAACGAGTCAACAACAAAGTTGAGTGAGTTCACGTTTGGTTGTTTAGTTTTAAGTTGTTTCTGAAAAACATGGTTTGACTTTCGTTGGCTTATTTGCCGTGGGGATTACCCCGTAGTTGAAAGTATGTTTAACCAGCTCCTTTTCATTACCCAAACCATATCCATAATTAGTGGGGGCTTCCCCATGTGAACTACTAGACGGTATGATATCGACTACTAACGAAAGTAAGTTATGCCCTAAGTCAATGTCTATCAGCATTAACCCTTTGCCTTAGTCCATTAGTACACGCCCGTTCGAACGACACGGTGTGAGGTTTGTTAAACCTAATAGCGCTATTAACTAATGACCCGCTCGCCATCGGCCTCGGCGATTAAGTCGATATAAAATGAGGGACTTATGATAGAGTTTTGTCTAGTAAGTTTTAAGGGTGTTGTCTTACCCAAGGAGGACGAACGTACGTAGTTCTCCCAAAGAGAATACGCAGGATTAATATTGGCATCCTATCCAAGGAGGATGGCCGTACATAGCCTACCTAAGTAGGATATGCAGATTCCGTTTTAATTCTTTAACCCATTCCCAAACCACCGGGAATCCCATGCCTTAGAAAGTGTGTGAACTCACCTTGGTTTGCTCGGTTAGATTCTCAAATATAGCTAACAGTCAAGGTCGGTCAATCACGTCCTAATATGATTACCAGTTAGTCATTTAGTGGTTTCAAATAGAACACAAAGTTCCTACACGTATCTATCACATAACATGCATCACTTTAACGGTTCATGCCCATATAAACTTCCCATCTATTCCCCACTCATAAACAAACATACGACATTGCAAATAACACTTTTATTGACATATAACATGTTATATCATTCACAGACAACATACTCGACATTTAGATACGCAAATTACAACTTATGTCATTTCAGCTTTAATATTCAAAACCGGGCTGTTTTCGAACATTTTAATAAAATAGTTAACTTATTCCAAAAATTCCCAAATTTTTACAGAATGTCTTAAACGATCCAAATATTATTGTGTAAAAATATCGGGGTCCAGTTCATCACCAATATTTTATAAAAATTCATTTTCCGGACTGCAATCAGATTCTTCTTTTTCTGATTGCAGTCCACGGAATAATTTATTTAAAATTCATCGAGAGTCCGATTTACGAAATTCCAGTGAGAGAATTACAAATACATCGGTGGTCATCTACAGTACAAATTTCATGATCTAACTCTACACAGAACTCAAGTTATGACAGAAAACAGAACGCATATTTTCAGCCGTAAAAATGCAGCTCTAGCTGCTGTTACAAAATGACACTTTAAAAATAGTAAACGGAGTCCAAAAATTACGATTCCAGTTCCATTAGAACCGTATTTCATAATACATAAATCTAGACTTTAGAAAATACATTTTTCGTTAAGTTACGGTCCTGTTACAGCCAACTGAAGTTGGCTGTAATCGCTAAACAACTTTCTGTTTTCAGTCTTTAACCTTCTAGAGCGCGTTTGATTGATTCCGTTAACATGTTTAGCGATAATCAACAATACTTACAGCAGATTATAAATACCTCATATCAGTACATAATCATCATACACCAAACAACACAAGAACAACATGATTTAACCATATATCTTCTCTTTATCCACTTTTTACCCTTTTTGTTGAAGACTTAGTTCATGTTCTTTAGTGTTTCTAAATATTTCACCATTCAATCATCTATTAACCACTAAAAATAAGAACAATATGAAGTTTTTAAGCACTTACTACTAGCTCAAGGCTAGGGAGAAACAAGGCGTAAAAGTGGTGGATAAAAGAGAACGAGAGAGGTCCTTGAGCTTCCGAACACACCAATCTTACTTGTAGGGTCTCTTGCACCTTTGGGTATGTATGGAATGCTTGAAGGAAGCTTGAAGGTGGTGGTATGGTGGTGTGATGGTGGCTGCCGAACACAAGAGAGAGGGAGAGAGTGTTGTTGTGTTGGTGGGTTTGTGAATGAGAGATAATGGTGGACTAGGGGTTAAATAAGAAATCTTCCAACATGCTTTGGCCCATTAGTTAATATGCTTCCCTAGTACATAGCATATAAAATAAACAATTGAAGGAAAAATCAAGGGTGGAGTACACCCTTGAAACCGTGAGAAGGGGGGGTTCTAGTTGGGTGGTAACTAAAAGGTTGATGGTCTTGGTTGAAAACAAATGATAAGTTAGTGCTTTATAAGCGTGTTAAACAATATATAGTGGGTTAGGGTGTTCGGGGACCCTAACTACCTCAGAAAAATAAGAACAACGTGTTTGACAATATTTTGGTGTTTCGAGTCGTGTCCGGTTGTTCGGTTCGATACTGTTCCGTTAAAGTGCTTAATTAATCCGTAAAGTGTCCTATGTATATATTTTTGTAACATTTTTAATTCTTAACACTTAGGAAAACACACAGGACTATTTAGTAACTTTTCTGTATACTACTAGTATGTTAACAAACACATGTAAGTATAACACAGTAATCAGAGAGCAGTTAAGTAATTCCACACAGTCGTCAAGCACTTTAATTAACATTAATAGATTGTACGGTTACATGGAATTACGAGGGTTGTCATATTCTCCCCCTGTTAAGAGAATTTCGTCCCGAAATTTAGCACCTGGTTACTGAGGAAGCTAGTTAAGTTGCGTTGGTTTCCTGGTTTTCCTGGGGTGTCACATTTCCCATCAGACATCAACACTAGAAACGAAATTTGACCCAGAGGAAAGACGACTTTATTGCAGAATCTGGTCAAAGGGTAGTCTACCGGTTCTAAGCACGTCTTGTCTTCTAGCTCAAGTTGGTTAAAGCACTGTTCGTAAATAATATCCGCGGGGCTGTCTGGGTCAGTGAAAATGTAGTCTGTTTGATAATGACCCAACACACCTGAGATCACGACTGATCATTTTTCTCGGGACCCTCCTCTAAGAACAGGAAAATGACCTATTATTCGCGCCATGTGCCGTCTTGCACTTGCTTGTTGTAATTCTTTTTTCCTCTCTTGGGGCCTCTTTGCACCATGTGCATTTCTAAACGGCGTAACTTTTTGTTATCTGACCCTTCATCTCTATGGTTTATATGGCGCGTGTCTTTTCTGACATTCTTTATCAGATGTGTCAGTTTTCGACTTTTCAAAGCTCTTTCGGTTTCCTGTCGCAAACTTATGCAATCATCAGTTAAGTGGCCAGAATCTTTGTGACAGTTACAAAAAAGATTTGGGTCATGCCCTTTTTTGTTACGCATTTGTTGCGCGGCCTTAAACTGGTGGTTCTCAGTTGATAATACCTCTGACGGGGTTTTGGTTAGGGGTGTCCATTATTTTTCTCTATTTTCTTATGTGACCTCTTTCTTGTATCCAATTCGATTGATGGTTGTGCAGCATCTTCTGAGAAATAAGGTTTTTCGCTGTAACTAGACGCTTTCCATGTTGGGTTTCGCCCTTTCCTGTTACGCTTGTTGGGCTCCTGGTAACTAGCGTGCGGACTATGAGTACACTGACGACCTTCATCACCGGTCAGGTTTTTCTCTGTCTGCACAATGATCTTTGCAGCAACAATGAATGTTTCCCAATCTTTCGGACAATCGTTCCTTCCGGATACCCTTCTGATTAAATCATCGCACTTGACAGCTCTCATGAAATGTGCGCGCATGATTTCATCCCCCACATTGCCTATTTCCAAGCATTCTTTGTTATACCTTGTTATGAAGTCTTCTATGCCTTCATTGTCTTTAAGCCAAATGTTTAGAACATCTGTTGGGTCTCTGGTATATCTGCGTTGTTGGCTAAAATGCGCTAGGAAATATTCCTGAAAATCCATCCATGACTTGATCTTTCCAGCTGGTAAACTATCAAACCACGCGCGCGCTGCGCCTACGAGAGTTTGAACAAACAAATGGCACCAAACTAGGAGCGACCATCCTCCTACAACTCCTGAACTTGTGAATATTTGTATATGGTCGTCTGAGTCGATATTTCCCAACGTTGTGTGGTAGCTTGGTTTTCTCTAGTGGAGCCATTGTGATCTCTTTAACGAACTTTGATTTCTCAGCCATGCCGGCTGGTCTATAACTTAAGCTAAAATCATGCTCTGCTGCTTGGTTGTACCCTGCGTGCGCGCGAGGTTTGTATGCTTCATGACCTGGTGGAAGTCTGCTGAATACACTTGTGGTATCTCCTTCTTGGTACGATGGATCATACTCGTCTGACATTCCTTCGAACTCATCTGTCATCCTATGCGGACCTAGACGATTGCACACTGGAGTGCGTCTTCTAGGTCAAGTGTGATAGGTATCATTGGGATTTCCAGTGTTAGGTGTGCTAATTATGTTTTGATAACTATCTCTATGATAGTGTTGTTGTTCGCCGATGTGTCTTACTGTCGCGCACGAGGGTGTTTACTGGTGTGACTTGGTTTTGTAACTGAACTCTTGATGAGTTGCTTGAACACGTTGTGCCGAGTGTAGCATGGTGTTTTGCCGCATGTGTTTACTGGACTGGTGTCTGTACCGGAAACTGAGCCTGCGCGTACATCTGGACATAATCCATATTCAGGAGTGCTTAAGAGTTTACGTAACAGGATGCTGGTGTTTCTCCTTCGAGCAAGGAAGGGAAAACAATGTTGGTTGTACCTATAGGCTGGATATCAGGGGTCGTTTGTTGGTTTGTGCGAGTAGCACTACCAAAGACGTTGGTGACTTCTTCCTCCTTGAACTCCTTGTCGGTTTGCTCGTCCCTTTGGTGGTTTTTGACGTGAGTGTTGTCTGCCGCAGTGCCAATCGGGAAGGAAGAGTTTGGATCAATCATTGAACTATTTTGTGAAAAGAAAAGAGATGAAAAAATGTTGAAAAAATTGAGATGGGCGCCAATGAAGAAACACTAAGTAACATCGGGCTACTCAGCTTGACTGTCTCGTGTATGTCGGTTCAATCTCCTTTCTCCACTCGAGAAATGACTAGATTCTTCCTAGCAATCCTGCAAAACGAACAACACCGGTGAACTCGTTACAAGGAGGAGGAAATGGGGGTTCTCCTTGTAACCACCTTCCGGCGTGAGAATAAGTACTTGTTTTGAGGATATAAGTGTGTGTATAGAGTAAGAAATCGGATCCTTAAACCTGGAGGTTGAGCCTTCTATTTATAGTCGGAGATTTGTGAAGGAGAAGGGATGCCAGCAAGATATTCGCCAGCTGTCCGATCAGGAGGAATATCCATTTTGTCTTCTCTGACATGACCAAGCCTAGTTTGTACTAGAGGTGACATGGCGTATGGACATTTGCTCCAGGTCATCGTCCTTTTGTACTTGTTGTCGGCCTGCTCCTTCTTATCCTGTGAGGATCTTGCGGCAGGCATTGACTTCCTATGATTGGTGCCACTTGTCGTCCTTTCTTGTCTGCTAGGAGCATTTATTCTCTCACCAGTTGTACTCTTACAGAACCTTCTAGACCGTCTTGTGTGCTACAACCGTTTGTATGGAGCGGTGTGGTCCTGTTGGTGTGTGTTCGCGCACAGTTTAGGGCCATACCTCTTCAGTTATGAATAAAATTTCCACCGAAATGGAGATAAAAATAATTATGTCGCAACCAGATGTTCAAAACTTTATAACACATCATTTTTAAACCTTGTGATTAAAAAAAAAGTTATGATCGGACCAAGTGTTAAAAGTGTTGTTGGGGTAAGTGATGATTACACAACGATACTATTAAATATTTAATGTTAAAGTAAAAATATCAAAACACTAAGAGAATACTTAAATATGTTTTACTAAAATATTATTAAACACTAAGAGAATACTTAAATATGTTTAACTAAAATATTATTTATTAATGTGAAGTATAGCCAAACTATTTAAAATATTTTAGCATTTCAAAAATATTTAGAATGTGCTCAACATAAAATTTGACACATTTTCATATGTTTTTGGATAAAATACAGGTTAAACAAATGTATTCTTTTCCAAAATGTGATAAAACCTATTTTAAATGTTCATGAGTAATAGTTTATAAAACCAATAGAAATTTACTTGTAAAGTGTTGTTTGGGCCATACTTGTTAGCGCACTCTAATTTCTTAAATGAAACAAGCCCATCTACCAAAGTTCTGGTCTTTCAGTATACTTTTTTATTAAGACTAATAGATCCAGCCCCATAAAACCGGTCGCCTGTGGCCGTGCATAACTGCATAAGCAATCAGCCCACCATACAAATTATACCAATAATATAGGTTTAAAAAGGTTATGAAACTAATACGTTTTCCACATATTATTTATCCATACTCCACATTTAACGTGACACAGTTGTTTCACCTTTCCTTCATGAACCAACAATTAAGCATAAACATAATTGTGATTAAATCTGTTTATTTTGACAAGATATAAACTCTTACTAATGTGATTATTTTGGTTATTCTCACACACCATTGGGTAGAAACATATTACAAACAAACATTATATCCTTACAATGTTACATGTGTTGTTAATATCGGTGGCTTGATTAAAAAAAAAACATCTAGTAAAAGGATAAGGTAAAACACCATTAACAACATAGGAGTTTTGCCCCCATTCCCAACTATATTGTTATGTTAGCATAGTGAAATTGTAACAAGATCAGTGAACCTTGGAGACACACCGTAAATTTTAGTAAGAAAAATCAACCTTTTTTAACAACAAATAGGACATACACCCTACCATTTTCCGCCAGTGTCATGAAAATTTATGAAGTCGTGCTCTGACCTTTTGATAACCCGATAGTGGTGTAGAACACCACTTGCATGGTTGACTTTACGAACTAACTAGAAACAAAAATTGATCTTGTAGTTGTATAGAGCTCAGATATACTTGGATCAAGGCGTGCGCTTAGAAGAGTTATGAAGATGGTTTCTTCATGCATCAACTAGGAATACTAGTCAGATACTACAGGGGTATACACGAGTCAGATTTGCATTTGGATTGAATTTCTTGGCAAATGGCAAAGCGCACATTTTATCAATAGTACATGATGAAAAGATGAAATGCAACAATTACACTTACAATAGGAATTTAAGCAAGCATTTGAAGAGGGGTCACAAGTTAAAGTGCATACGTGATCATTGTCATGTAATGTCTCCAATGCACATAACTAGCAAGTGACATGGCTATAGAAGCATATCATTAAAATTTAACTATTTTCATGCATTGCCTAAAAGGAAAAAAGAACAAACTTTATTGCATTAATTCCAACTAGGTGTACGCCCGTGTGAATACACGGGTTTGTTCTAATAACGATCGGAATCAAATACTAAAAAACATATTATAATATATTATTTAAATTCTTTCTGTTTGGTTACATATCTTTATAAAACAATGTTAAACATATGATCCGTCATATAAACTTGTGTTTTTAACATTACTTATGAACAGAGCTCGAAATAAGTTAAGCTTGAACTTAGACTCGGCTTATAAAAGGTAAAAAAAAACCTACATGCACAAAGGAAATTTTCACTTCATAAACCTATATATAGAAAAAATGTGAAAAAAGATGAATACGTTATAGCAATATAGAAGTTTTCAACAATGGTCGAAATAAGTCTTTGAGTATAGCTTGCTACATTTCTTCTATAGTTATGCACCTGGCGTCATAGGAGACCATAATATTTATATAACAAATGAACTAATAAAAACAACATATAATATGAGGAGACAATACTTACAACTTTACACATGATAACTCCCCCAAAAAGTGAAATCAACCACAAGCTTTGATGGCGTGACAAAATCTATAAGGAGAATTTCACGCCTTATCGACACTTATTTCGCCTATTAAAAACAAAACAAAACAATATCTATAAGAATCAAGAAATAGCACATCCCCCATCAAATGAAATATGCAACGCTCTCCATTTCAAAATGTTGTGTATAAAATGTAGTCTTTTTCTTCTTTAGACAAGTTATATAAAGGCAAAATTACCCTTTACCCCCTTGTCATGATTTTTGCACAGTTACCATCTCAATAATATGCTTCAGTACTTCGCTTCTTCATTGAAAGCAAAACCTCAAATTTACCCTTTGTAGATTATGCCAAGTGACATACAGTACCAATAATCCCTCATTTAAAAAAAACATTTTCAAGATTTTGAGCTTTTGAATTTTTGATGTCAAACATAATATTTCTAAAAAGCAAATTATGTTGACTTTCTTACAAAAATAACAACAGTTTTGTGCACGTATTTACTTCTTTCTAGACACGCTAATAGTAGCTAGAACTGTTTTCCAAATGAAAAACATAATAAAAGCTCAATATCTTAACCTAAAATAGAACTTTAAGAATAAAAATTTAAATTGATTAACTAAAACTACCTCAAAGACTCAACCAAATTCGAACTGCAGACCCTTGTACGCAAAGTTTCCTTTTGCACCAGCGTTTCAGCGTTTCATATGTAAAACAAACATGATTAGTCCAATAATATTATGATCTCTTTCAGTCTCACAAAATACATATTAGGATAGTGATAAGAACCAAATTGGATGGATCCAAACTGATCCTCTCAATCAAATGCACAATTATCTCCCTGCATAATTAAGATATTATCCCATGATTTCAGCAGCCATGATTTCAGCAACTATTTCAAAGGCTAAAATAAGGGGAAACTTCCAGCAATCCTCAAGAATAAATAGGCCTTTAGTCATCTATTTTCTTTGTCCAGTTTTTATTAATTATCGTGTCTTGTGTTTGGAGATTTGCCTATCTCGAATCAGGCTAACTATCCCTTGTTTTCCCTATTTTTATTAATCAAATTTTCCAGTTTCTATCATTTAGTTCCATTGCCGGGAACCAAATGATAAGAACCAAATTGGATGGATCCAAACTGATCCTCTCAATCAAATGCACAATTATCTCCCTGCATAATTAAGATATTATCCCATGATTTCAGCAGCCATGATTTCAGCAACTATTTCAAAGGCTAAAATAAGGGGAAACTTCCAGCAATCCTCAAGAATAAATAGGCCTTTAGTCATCTATTTTCTTTGTCCAGTTTTTATTAATTATCGTGTCTTGTGTTTGGAGATTTGCCTATCTCGAATCAGGCTAACTATCCCTTGTTTTCCCTATTTTTATTAATCAAATTTTCCAGTTTCTATCATTTGGTTCCATTGCCGGGAAGTCGAATGACGCTTACAACCCGGAATTTGGTTATCTCTGCCCAGTTATCAGTGATTGCGGCACGATTAGACGCCATCTTAGCAACCATGAAGGATGATATTGCAGCCATGAAGGATGATGTTGCAGTAATCAAGACTCAAATGACCAGGGATGGCAGTTACTGTGAAGAAATCAAGAATCAGATGATCATGCACACAAGTTTCGACCCAGATGATCTAGATCCCGAAGTCATTGAGAATCACCAGAAGTTTGAGCGGGTTGATTACCGAAGTCAATCGCCAAAAGATCAAGAAATTGAAGGCGATGAAGATGATGATTTCATTCCAAATGTAAAGGCGCCTAAAGACGATGGTCCTATCCAGATTACTCTTCATCACTCAACCAAAGGTGCTGAAGTTTTGGATCTAGATCATGTAAGGAAGGACCCACAAGTGGTAGGGAAGAAGACGGTTCCCAAGCTTCCCAAAGAAGCTGCAAATCGGAGAGATGGTAGCGGAGACGTGAAGGACAACCACCATAGCCCACCGAATGTCGTGGCCAGGCTCGACCTACAACCACAATCCGGTTGGGCTAACCTATTGGTTTATGAAGCGTGTCAACCTATAATTGAATGGCTTATCGCTTGGCACAACTATTGGTTAATCGACTTGAGGACAAGTCGTTTTACCAGGCGGGAAGTAATGATAAGAACCAAATTGGATGGATCCAAACTGATCCTCTCAATCAAATGCACAATTATCTCCCTGCATAATTAAGATATTATCCCATGATTTCAGCAGCCATGATTTCAGCAACTATTTCAAAGGCTAAAATAAGGGGAAACTTCCAGCAATCCTCAAGAATAAATAGGCCTTTAGTCATCTATTTTCTTTGTCCAGTTTTTATTAATTATCGTGTCTTGTGTTTGGAGATTTGTCTATCTCGAATCAGGCTAACTATCCCTTGTTTTCCCTATTTTTATTAATCAAATTTTCCAGTTTCTATCAGATAGAGGCATCTTGATTAACCAACGTTTAACATATTTACGGACATATGATAAAAAAAATTAGTAAAGCGCAGAGAAGAGATGGAAAAGATAAACCACCCCTAACTCTTTTCCTTCGAATTGCATTGCCGAAAATAATCGTTTTATCAGTCATGGGTGTCCCTCATGGGTCAGGTAACATATATAAAAACTTTTTAGCATTTTTTAAGTCATTAATGGTCAAAGATACTGTTGAAAAAATGCAAAATGTAACGTAAGCCTCAAATACAATAATATCAATGCAACACCAATTGGAAAAGAAATGTTTATATACCCTAATGGATGCAAACTGAAGCGCATGATCTTTCCAGCCTCTGTGAGTAATCTTAAACAAAATGTTAACAAAAATAATTAGTTATTACAAATTTAATCCATTAATCCTAATCAAAATGATAATAAATTAATCCGAAAACTGAAGTGAACACAAATCAATACACATAGAACAAAGAAGTACATACCTTGTGATCGATTTCCCTAGCTACACATACACTCTTCATCATTTATATAGCAATCAACTTCAATAATGTTAGTACGAATCAATCTTATTCATCTTCATTACGATTTGATAATGATTGACTTGAAAAACCTGTCATACAATAATCAGTAATCTGTTTTGGCTCTAATTTTGAAGAAATTTTGAAGTTCAAAAGGAAGAAATTCTATCAAACCATTGCTGACTTTGTTGGCCCAACAACTGTCCCAATTAATCAAATACAAAAACATCCTTTTGGTCAGACTATCTGGTTCACAAATTCGTGTAGATCACATACTTATTTTTTTAAAATTTTCTCTGAGTTTTATCAGATAAAATTCAATTGAACCATCGAATTTTCTCTGAGTTTTATTCCTATCCTGTTTGTTTACCTGGTTGTTCAGATTCTATCTTTTCACATAATGAGATGGATCAACTTTTCGAGACAAATCCTTACAGAATTGTTAAGAATATGATATCAGATGATTCTCTAATTCTAGTAGTCATCAATTTTCACTAAAATCTCTCAAATCCATATCAACAAACACCAAATCTAAACCACTTAACCCTTATCTAAACCTACTAAAACACTGATAAAATCAATAATTACGCAATGCTCTTTAACCAGACACAAATTAGTTAAGTTAAAAGAACACTAACTGAATCTAAGGTCACTTAAACATTGATTACATCACATATTAACAAAGATGATCCTAACTGAAAGGTTATCGGTTCGCATCATACATCAAAATGTGTTTCCTAATATTAAGGGAGATTTAGTTTCAGATCGCAAATGCATTCAATTAGAACCATAATCTACTATTATCACAAAGAGAAAAAAATCAATTTTTCTCACAAAACATTCATAATCATAACCAATTTCAACCTATCCTATCAGCAAAAGCTAGAAACCCTAAATTGTAAAGCCTAAATCCATAAACAGTTCTATCACCAACAATAACCAATTAACACACAACAATTCAAACATAACTTTAACTCTTACCAGGTGACTCTTGCAACGCCATCACCATCCTTTGAGTCTTTTTTTAAAAAACAAACAAAATGGGTCAGAGATTCACAGAGTTACAAAGAATGAAGATATCATACCTGATTCGTGAATCGATTGGAGAGAAACTTGAATCAAAGAAGATTGATTGGATCGAAAAAATATTAAACTTGTTGACTTGAGTATCGAAAAAAGAAACAGATATAATTCTGAGACACTTATCTTCATCCTCGTATCGATCAGCAAACAATCGTTTTCGTGATCGGAGAACCTTGTGCATGAAAGATCTGGTGCTTCTCTTCATTGCCGCTGTTAAACAAATGGACTGTAGAAATTAGGTCATCGCCGCTGATTGATGAACTTTTGAGAGTGCTGGATGAGGTTTATAGAAGCTCTAGGGTTTATATGTATTTTGAGAGAGAGAGGATTAAAAATCACCAGAGAGAAGAGAGAGAAGAGGAAATGTGGAGTAATTGATTGAGAAATGGATGTTATATATGTATTTTGTTTGAATTTTGAATTTAGAGCCAAAACCTCTATCTTTATGTTTGAATTTTGAAAATTTTAAATTCCCTCTTAAAAAAATCACTAATTAATCATTAATCATAATAAATATAAATCGGAATTATGATGTCATATTAAAATCGGATTTATGATGTCATCGAATCCTATGTGGCATACCTAATATCATGACACGTAAGCAAAGTGAGGTCAGCTTCTAAGCTCCTTTTATAGATAGTATAGATTTCCAAGTTTCCCACCCATTGGTGCTGTACTGTATAAAATGGGTAAAATTTGAAGAAAAAAAAGTCTATACAAAAGGAAAAATGCGAAACGCAAGTGACAACATATTGTACAATCTTATAATATGCATTTAACAGAAATCGAACCATACAAGTTACTTATCAAAAGAATCAAAACTCAACTTTTTTTTTTCATTTTCTTTGATTATTTGATTTGATTTTTTTGGTTTTTCCTGTGATGGTTATGTTAATCACTTAAAACGTTTTTTTCTGCTCACCCCTACTAAAAACTATTTGTTTTAACTCTTAACGACAAGCTAAATCCGGCCATTTTTCTCACCTCCGGTAACTCGAAAATAATTTACACAAGAAGTTGGTCTTATTACCCATGGGTATGGGTAACTAAATAAAAATGACTAAAAGTATTAAAAAAATACTCATAACATAATTTAAAATATAAAAATGTTTTCTTAAATAGGTAACAAAACGTTCCCCATATAATTTAGTGAGAAAAAAATAAGTCCAACGGATGAACACAGTTTACAGTTTTGATTCCAGGCCAGGGGACTTGCTAATGACTCACATTTAACAATATGTTGCTTCTGCTTCAGGAAACTGATGAGGGTGCCACGGCTTCCACCCCCTCATTTGTATGAGTATCGGGATCTGGTAGACGGTTGAGAACCTGATCAATATTAAGGTTAATTTGTGTGTGAGAAAACTATTTCTAAAAAAGTTGATCCATTATCTTAATAATAATTTTATCATTTTATGCAATCATACTATATAAATTAGCTAAATGAGACATATAACTTTTAGAGTAAAGTACAAGGGTGGTCCTTGTGGTTGACCAAAATTTTGGATTAGGTCCCTAGCTTCCCAAAAGTACACGGATGGTCCTTGTGGTTTGCACTTTGTAACGCATTTAGTCCCCAACTTTTGCCAAAAGTACATAGATGGTCCATGTGATTTGCACTTTTTAACGCATTTAGTCCCTAACTTGGACATGCTAAGATTTTTAGATTTATTAGCAGGGGGCTAAATGTGTTACAAAGTGCAAACCATAGGACCATTCGTGTACTTTTAAAAAGCCAGGGAACAAATCCAAAATTTTGGTTAAGCACAGGGACCATCCGTGTACTTTACTGTAACTTTTAAAAGAATCATTGCAGGACAAGCCAACCCGGCCCGCATATTTTAAATTTTACTTGTCTTGCCCCGCACATTTTGCTTACCTCATACAAGTGCCAAGAAACAAATGCATCGGTGGCTGCATATTTCAGCTGTTCCACTGACAAAGGATTAGCTTCCCAATTTCCTAATCTAATCTTCGAGGGTTTTAGAACCTGCTTGCAGTTGAATCTTGGTTAGAATTTTGTAAGATTTGCAATTAGTTTATCATCAGGCCGCTTAATAAAACCAGTGACATAACTCATAAGTGTTAAAACCAAACATTAAAACATAAAGTAGACCCATTTTGGCCAAACGGGTTAAATTTGGTGCCTCTAGTATCTAGAAGTACCTGTTTACATGTAAGCTTCTCAGTTAATGAAGACAAGCCCCACATCTTGGGCTGTCCACCAAGCTTTTTATTGGCTAAACGCGACAAATCTTCTAAAGCATCTACAGGCACGTTATGATCATTAAAAACCTTACGCGCATCACCAGCAATGCCAACTCCAACCTATTAATTTTATAAAGATTGCATAAAACTCTAATTAGACACAGTAGTTTCATAATAGTAAGGACACGTTAAATATCAAATCCACAACACTCACTGACCTTTATAAATCTAGAATCCGCAAGAAGAGACTTCAAATTCTGAGGAAATCCCGAATGAATGATATGCATTACATGGCAACGAGCAGCATCTGCACATATCTGTAGAACTGCCGCCTTGGATTGTGCTACACCTGCACGGTTCATAGCTCTTGGTAAAGGAATACTAGTGTATATAATGAAGTATTGTGTTCCATTAGTGGATATTATGTCTTTGAGATATATTACATGGACTGTAATAAAGAACAGTATAAAAATATTCAGTTAAAACAGCAACCTTTCTTGAATGACGGTCTCCACTCGATGTCAAATCCAATAGCAGCACGGCTGCCATCACTGTTTTTTGTTTCAACAAATCTTAATAGCTCATCTGCAGCTTTCTCCACTTCTGAAAATGTCCGGCTGTACACAATATGACCTTTAAAAGTCATTGCAGGGTATCTCATCTTTGGTGTAGCTGAAACAAGAATCCACAAGTAAGATACTCGTAAATCACTTATGTCTTTGTGTATTGATATAATAGTTAGCAATCTTTTTTTCTGAAACAGATTCAATCTCGCAACGAATGCAAATGACTGAAACACTAGCATTACTAGATGTTAAAGAGAAGAGTCACTTTGTGTGACATACAAATGAAAAATATAACCGCAACCAATTAGCCATGTAAATTGTAATTCGAGCATTGTTCGTTCTACAAGGTAACGCAACAAGATGACACTGTACTACATAATCCTACAAGTCTACAACTGATGTCTGATCCTACAATTACATGGTTATAAAAGCAGCCTTACATCTCCATTTATGCACATTCAAAAGGTTTTGCATTATTCTCTTGTTTTTAAATTACAGTAAACTTGGTGAAAATATATACATTTCAAAATTCAAATACATGACTACAAAGTCTTATATGGTGAAAACAATAATCACACACACTCGCAAAACATAAAAGTTGCAGGCAGCCAAAAATCAAACAAAGTACACAAAAGGATCAACAACTTGCTTAATTTAATAATTGAATATTATAAGACAATTAGTCAGTTTCCTAGTATAATCATATTTGGATATACGAATCTTGGTTTTTAAAAGCACGCCTAGGCACGAGGCGCAGCTTGAGGCAAGGGTCCATGTGTTTTACTACATAAGACACGAGACTTGTAGCTGAGGCGCGATTCTTTCACACACACAAAAAAACTGCCTTTAGCGTAGCTTTTTATACATAAGAATGTTGAACATATAGCTTTTTAAGCTGCGCACGTGTGTAATTTATAAATCAAAGCATATATAAAACTTATTTATAGTTAAAATTTGGCTAGGAAATGCTTAAAACCTATAAGATATGTAAAAAAACCTATACAATGTACTTGCGCCTTGCCTACAAAAAGCTGTGTGCCTTTGCGCTTTACGCCTCGGTTTTAAACCCTAACCAACATTCTGATAAACTGCAACTTAACTGTACTCATTTCATAATTTCTGTTGCCAATCCTAAAGCCAGAAACTTGAATTAATACATTAACAATAGCTACGGTTCTTTCTAACTAAAAGAAAAAATAAAAATAAAAACATGCTTATTGACAGATAATCACAAACAAAGCTAAATTATTAAACAAATTACCACGATGACAGGATCTGAACCGATTTCTAGGGCACGGCAATAAAGAAGACGAACTTGAGGCGTTGTGAGATGAAAATGTGGATTGTTCTGTGAAATTGAACAGCGAATCCGGCAATCTCCGGCGTGTTTTAGGACGATCTCCGTCGCAATCGGCAACGGGTTGTTTTCGAGAGGAGGAAGAAGAAGTTGCAGATTGAAATATGGCTTCAATTGATTGGGGTATCCATGAAGACGACGTCGGGCAGATGCTATGCTATGGCAGCCCCGTATCCGTACCCATTGTAGGAATGGGCGTGTGGGCGGGTAAATCTTCAAAAAAAAAAAAAAAAAAAATAGTTTTGAGAAATTTGATTTTTCAAAGTTTATATCTCTTATAATAAGTACAAAAGTTAGGGTGGAGCGTATAAGGGTGTTTGACATGTGCGGTGAGTGGGGGTCACCGATCGGTGACCACCCCCACTTGATTGAGTTGGGTGTTTGAGTTGGAGAGAGGTTGTCATTTTCGGTGAGTGTTTACCGATTTGTTTGAGAGGAGAGGAGAGAGAGAGGAGGGACCAATCATGTTTTTTTTTTTTTTTTAATTGAGGGGTATTTGACTATACCTAGTGATTGAGTGTAAAATGGGGAGTTGACATGGCATAATACTATTGGGTAGGATTTCACTCAAACACCCTAAGTTGTTTGACTATACCCTCCACCCTTACACTTACATAGTAGCGAGTAGGGCCGTCCAAACCGCTCGCCGTTCGCTCGTTCAGACATTGCTCGGAAAATGCTCGTTTGAATTGACGTTTGGTTGTAAACGAGACGATCTGTTCGTTCAGTTTGTAAACAAGTCAATCATGAGCAAAGGTCCGCTCGGCTCAGTTCGGCTCGAATTATTATTTTTAATTAGTATATATATATATACATATACATAGGGGATGGTTTATTGGGGAACACTAAAAAAGTGGAGAACGGGGGAACACTTTTAAAAATTATACTTAACATATTAAAAATTATTTTATTTCTAAATTTTTTTCGACGCTTTTTCTTATAAATACAAGTAGAAACATTTTTAATAAAAAAAATCAAAAACTAAAAATATAAAAGAAATGTTTAAAAATACTTAAATATATATTACACACATACATATATACTTAAATATAAATTAAAATTTTAGTTTTATATATACCGTTTTATTAGATACTGGTCCACTATATACAAATTTACAACAATATTTATACGTACTAGCTCAATCACATCAATAAGAAAATCAATCAAATCTAAATGCTAAACCCTAAACCGATAAACAACAGTTTACTCATCGCCTCAATGTTTCATGTTGTTACCCTAAGTCGATCGTCTCCTGCTCTCAACGTTATTGTTCATGCAATATGATCATCGCCCCATCGGCCACAACATTCTTATTCATAAGAAAAATATTATGCCATGAAATGTACCTTTTTAAAGACATAAAACTTGAGACCCAACGTTGTCACTATCTCTCTCAACAAATTTAAATCGGGCGACACAGTCACACAGTTGTCCAAATCGCTCAAACTTCGCTCGACGCTCGCTCGGAATATTTACTGCTCAGAAAATGCTCGCTTGATTTGAGGCTCAGTTTTAAATGAGCGCTCTGCTCAGTTCGGTTTGTAAACGAGCCAAACACGAGCAAAGGTCCGCTAGGTTTGGATCGGCTCATGAACAGCCCTAGTAGTGAGGCTGTAACTAAAAAAGGTAAATTGGGTTCTGATGGGCTAGAAAAAAAAAATCAAGTGTCACACCCCGATTTCCGGTGAGCCCGGATGGGTTTAGTCGTGACGGTTTAGTAGTAGTTATCACAGTTAATTAATAATAATGCAGCGGAAGTATTAAGAGTAAAAATACATTCATAACATTAAAGTGTTTAATATTCAAATACAAAGATTGTGCAACGGTGGAATGATGATGGTAAGGTGGTGGAGTGGTAATGGTGAGGTGATGGGGTGGTTGTGACGGTGGTGGTGGTTGACGGTGCAGGAGCAACAGTGGTGGAGTGGTAGAGATTAGGGCTGTAAATGAACCGAACAAACACGAACAAGATCATGTTCGTGTTCGTTCGTTAAGGAAATTAACATGTTCACGTACTGTTCCCGGGCGCGTATCGAACATAAGTTTGTGTTCGTTAGTTAAGGAAATTTAGTTGTTCATGAACAGTTCGTGAACACTGGTCTCGAACACAAACGAATGAAAACGAACATTTAACTTGAAAATAAAAAATAAAAGTATTGTTATCCTTAAACATTGGATATAAGTAGTTAAATACAACCATCAAATAATAAATCAAAACATAAGAAGTCTACTACACCACCAAACGATGAATCAAGTTCAACTAACTTGGTCATAATTATCCCCAAAAAAGTCTTAGAAAGTCCAAATTTTAGCTAAGTTAGAAAAAACTAGGTTTTCAAAGTCACACCCCAACCGATGGCGGAAACATCGGGGCGCGGCACTAAGCGTTCAGATTGCTCAAGAGTTTCCACAACACTATTTGTTTCAATAATAATTATTCAAATTTCATAAATATTGTCTAAACATCAACCACAAATCACAACCATGAAAGTATCAAATACATAACACTCAAACGTTGTTCAAAATTCCTGATTTAACTAGATGAGTTTCTAAGCATCGCCCTAGCTTGTTTCCTCGAATCCCAGCTACTATCAACTTGCAACATGTATTAAAATACTATCAACAAAATGTTGGCGAGCATACAAGTTCGAATACGTAGCATAATAGTTTAAAAACTCATATCCATCATATAAACATATAAGATAAGTTTCACCATGCTAGTTTACGCAGTCCAAGTGATAGCCCAAGTTTCCAATGCGTTAAATGCCTTTCCCAAATACTAACGGGAGGTTAAATGTCTCATCCTAACAATACCCCAAAGACTAATGGGGAGGTGCATTGCCCCTATAGCGCTACCATTGTTAAGGCGGAACTACACACAAGGATTAAACGTTCACATAGCATAAAAGTCTCAAGTTTCAAGTTTCATGTTTAACTAGGATATAGTATGTTTCAAATAAGTTTCAAGTGTCAAGTGTCTTGATAATAGAATACATGTTGCATCCCAAAAGTGTTTAAAACAAAAAGGGATCGAGTATACTCACAACGGGTGCTAATAACCAAACACTGGTTAAAACGGATCGAAGGGAGCGCTGGATCAGCTTGCGTGCGAGGAACAGAGCATAAGTCCTCTAAGAGCTGACCCGGTTGGGAACATAGTGTCGAACAGTGCTAAAATCGAGAATATGTGTCTGATAGGTTACCTGAGCGGATGGTCATCCGGTCGGATGACCATTCGAACAGAGGGACTTCATCTAATCGAATGGTCATCTGGACGGATGACCATTCGGTCGGATGGTCATTCGATCAGTGGGTAAAGTTTGTGAATTGTTAAAGTTTCAAACGTCGTGATCATAGTGTCCTGTAAACAAACAAGTGTCAAAATAATCAGATCATCTGGACGGATGGTCATCCGATCGGATGGCCATCCGGACAGACGATTAGTGAGTGAAGTTTCGTGGAATTTCTAATTTTCGAGTTAACGGAGACGTTGTAATGACGTGCCAAACAACGGAAATGTACCAAACCCAGCTTGTCGGTCGACCGGGAACCACCCCTTTCTCGAACCAACGAACTGTTTCTGGTGTGTTTCATGTTTGGACTCGTCAAACTGTCCGTTTTCCGATGAAGTTCAATTCTCAAGCCGACTTTTGACTAAGAATCGAGTCGAAAGCCTGTTCGAGTATGATTTCACCCATGTTTCGTGTAGAAGTTGAGGAAAGTTCGAGAATCAAGTGTACAACATGATGTTCGTCAGATCTAAGCCGGAAACAGAAGAAATTCCGTCAGATCTGGCGTAAAAATGCTACTTTTCATTAGATTTTGTTAAAACACTGTGAAAATTTGTTAGATTTGAGGCCGATGATGCTCCACAACAGGTTGTATAAACCATTGAGTGAAGAACATCCTCAGAAGGCCCAAAATAATTGGTTTTCATGAAAAGTTTGAGTGTTCATGTGATTTTGATGAAGAATCTTGTGTAGAAGTGTCAAATGTCTAAAGTTGTACAAGAATCTAGAAGAAATACTTACGGATTGAGCTTGAATCTTGAGAAAAGTGCTTGAAAGGACCAGGGAGTGTGTGTGGTCAGATGACAGATGCAAAAAGTGTGAAATGATTTATAGTTGAAAGGGACAGCTAAGGCGGTGCAGCGTGAGGGATCGGATGTCCATTCGGACAGCCGAGACCGTTTGCTAGTTTTCCCGACTTTGGTTCGTTTTGCGAGCTAGATTAAGCGTTGTGTTGCGTATTATTGTGGGTAACCATTACAATGGTATAATTATAATTACAATTAACACAAAAGTTTCCTTGTTTTAAGTTGTGTTCAAGCTAGGTTCACGTCTAATAAGTGTCCAGTATCAAAGTATCAATTATCAAAGTATCAAGTATCAAAGTCTCTCGTTCAATAAAGAGTCAGAGTTTCACTTTCAACATTATCAAGTTTCTCGCTCCACTAAGTATCAAGTTTCTCGTGCAATAAGTATCCATAAAGTATCAAAGTTTCTTGTTTAATAAGTATCTAGCACAACAAGTGTCAAGTTTCGAGATTCGAGTTTCAAAGTATCATAAGAGTATGGTATCTCAAGAGTCGAGTTTCACAAGAGTCAGGATTTAAGTATCACAAGGGAGTCAAGATTTATAAGAGTCTAGTATAGTTTCAAGATTCACGCATAAAGTATCACTAAAGTATCATAGAGTAAAAGTTTCACGTAGTTTATCATAGTTAAGTCTCAAATAAGCATCACTAAGTATTACAGGGACTAAACTTGCCAAAAAGATTAAAGTATCGAAATGCAGGGCGTTACAGTCTCCCCTCCTTTAGGAGATTTCGTCCCCGAAATTTGAGAGGAAGACTGCTCGAAGAGTTGTGGATACTTGGCTTTTATTTCACTCTCGAGTTCCCAAGTGAATTCGGCACCATGCTTTACTTCCCATCGAACCTTAACTATGTAAATTTTGTTGCGCCTCAACCGCTTGGTACCTCGGTCCATGATTTCGACCGGCTTCTCCACAAAATGAAGAGTCTCGTTTATTTGCAAGTCTTCGATGGGAACCTGGAGTTCCTCGTCTGCTAAGCACTTCCGAAGATTAGATACGTGGAACGTTGGGTGTACACTGCTAAGCTCTTGAGGCAAATCGAGTCGGTAAGCCACATTGCCAATCATTTCGAGAATCTTGAAAGGACCCACATAGCGAGGAGCAAGCTTTCCCTTTTTACCAAAACGTATAACTCCTTTCCAAGGAGATACTTTGAGCCAAACGTGATCTCCAACATTGAATTCCAGAGGCTTACGCCTTTTGTCAGCATAGCTCTTTTGTCAGCTCCTAGCCTTGATCAAGTTATCACGGATCTGAAGAACCTTATCCGTTGTCTCTTGAATGATCTCAGGGCCAGTAAGTTGCTTGTCACCAATCCCATGCCAACTGAGAGGAGATCGGCACTTGCGACCATATAAAGCTTCGAAATTAGCCATCTGAATACTGGAATGGTAGCTGTTGTTGTACGAGAACTCGATCAATGGTATATGTACATCCCAGTTACCACCAAAGTCGATGACACAAGAACGGAGCAAATCCTATAGGGTTTGAATAATGCGTTCAGTCTGTCCATCCGTTTGAGGATGAAAGGCTGTACTAAGATTCATGTGAGAACCCATAGCGGATTGAAAAGTTTGCCAAAGACGCGAAATAAAACTACCATCACGGTCAGAGATAATGTCAATGGGTACTCCATGACGACATATGATTTCATCAGTGTAGATTCGAGCAAGTTTCTCCACTTTGAAATCTTCACGAATGGGAAGAAAGTAGGCTGATTTGGTCAAACGGTCAATGATAACCCATATACTATCATGACCAGTAGGTGTTCGGGGTAGCTTAGTTATAAAGTCCATAGCGATACCATCCCATTTCCAAACAGAGATTTCAGGTTGTTCAAGAAGACTTGAAGGACGTTGATGTTCGGCTTTAACCTTTGAGCAAGTAAGGCACTTTGAGACATATGCGACGATAACCTTTTTCATACCAGGCCACCTATAAGTCATACGCAAGTCATGGTACATCTTATCGGCACCAGGATGAATAGGGTATCGAGATTTGTGAGCCTCATTCATAATGAGCTCACGAAGACTGTCGCGATTTGGCACCCGGATGCGATTGGGATAGTATTGAAGTCCATCAGACTTTGTTTCGAGTTGATCAATAGAAGCACCTCGTACTTCAACGATTAGACTACCTTCGTTGGCTGACGAGTATTGGGCTTCACGAATACAAGCAGCAAGATCACTAGTGATATGAGAACAGAGAATGCTATTAACATGAGTCTTACGACTGAGAGCATCGGCCACAACATTCGCTTTGCCAGGATGGTAGCGAATCTCGCAGTCATAGTCGTTAAGTAATTCTACCCATCACCGCTGGCGCATATTCAGTTCATTTTGGTTAAAGATGTATTGCAGGCTCTTATGGTCAGTGAAAACCAAACACTTGGTACCATATAGGTAGTGTCGTCAAATCTTTAATGCAAAAATAACTGCGCCTAGCTCTAAGTCATGGGTAGTATAGTTTTTCTCATGTATTTTGAGTTGTCGAGAGGCATAGGCGATGACCTTGTCCTGTTGCATGAGCACACAGCCTAGGCCACGGTTCGAGGCATCACAATATACCACAAAATCGTCATTCCCATCAGGGAGAGCAAGTACAGGAGCGTTACAAAGAAGATTTTTAAAGGTCTGAAAGGATTCCTCTTGCTCGGGACCCCAAGCAAAAGGTTTCTCTTTCTAAGTCAACGAAGTAAGAGGAATGGCAATCTTTGAAAAGTCCGAGATGAATCAGCGGTAATAACTTGCCAATCCCAAGAAGGATCGAATCTCAGATGCAGATTTAGGCGTACTCCAATTCTTCACTGCTTCGATTTTGGAAGGGTCAACATGAATTCCTTATTTACTAACAACGTGCCTGAGAAATTGTACTTCATTAATCCAAAATTCACACTTAGAAAACTTTGCGTATAAGCGTTCACTGCGTAAGAGTTCTAACATAAGGCGTAAATGGCGTTCATGATCAGCTCGAGTTTTCGAATAAATAAGAATATCATCAATAAAGACTATCACAAAACGATCCAAATAAGGTTTACAAACACGATTCATAAGATCCATGAACATAGCGGGTGCGTTGGTCAAACCAAAAGGCATAACCACGAACTCGTAGTAGCCCATAACGAGGGCGAAATGCTGTTTTGGGGATATCTTCTTCGAGAACACGGAGCTGATGATAACCAGATCAAAGGTCGGTTTTTGAGAAACAGCTTGCGCCTTGTAGTTGGTCAAATAGATCATCGATACGAGGGAGAGGATAACGATTCTTAACGGTGAGTTTAATAAGTTCACTGTAGTCGATGCACATATGAAACAAACCATCTTTCTTCTTGACGAATAACACAGTAGCACCCCAAGGAGAGGTACTTGGACGTATAAAGCCTTTGTCGAGTAGTTCCTGCAGTTGACTGGATAGTTCTTGCATCTCGGAGGGTGCAAGTTGGTAAGGAGCCTTGGCGACAGGAGTCAAACCAGGAATGAGATCAATACGGAAATCAACAGATTGAGAAGGAGGAAGACCAGGAAGATCTTCAGGAAAGACATCGGGGAAATCACACACTACTGGAACATCACTTACGCTCTTTCCCTTGCCCTTTTGTTCCACTATGTGGGCCAAGAAGACAAAGTGTTGTTTGCGTAAGCATCTGTTCGCTTGGGTGCATGACATCAGCTTCAGTCCTCTAGAAGGTCGGTCTCCATAGACGTGCAAAGTATCACTAGATGGGAGAGGTAAACGAACGTACTTCTCGTTACAAGCGATCTCAGCATGGTCCTTACACAACCAATCCATGCCAATTATGATATCAAAACTACCCAATTGCATGGGTATAAGATCAATAGTGAAAACGTGATCGTTAAGAATCAGGGAATAATCACGAAGGATAGAATCAACTAGAATTGACTTACCATCAGCAATCTCAATAGAGAACGACTTAGGTAGTTTAGAGCATGCACAGTTTAACAAAGATTCAAATTCTACGGACACAAAGATTTTGTCGGCACCAGTATCAAATAGTATCAAAGCGTAAAGATTATTGACGAGAAACATACCATTAACGACGTCATTATCATTACGAGCTTGGTTTGCATTGATGTTGAACGATCGTCCTCGAGCGGCTTGCTGTTGCTCTTGGTTTAGCTGGGGACACTTGGGACGAAGATGAGTAGTGTCTCCACACTTGTAGCAGGCTTTCACATTGTTGGTTGGTCTGGGATTCTGCTGAGGAGTTGGTAGAGCTGGAGCTGCTTGCTGAACTTGGTTTGCTTGACGGCAGTAAGGAGCGGTATGACCATAGCGATTGCAGTTAGTGCACAGACGACAAGCAGCGCCCGCAGGGTGATGATAGTTGTAAGTGGCACACTTGGGATGGACCCCTGTGTACGGCTTCTTGGTGTTTTCAGCAGCAGGAGGGTTAGCAGCAGCAGGCACAATAGCATTGCCAGTAGGGTTTGCATTTGCAGCAGGGACAATTGCATTGCAGTCAGAACCCTGAGACTTGTTCTTGCTGCCACTTGGCTGCTGGGTAATCTGGTTAGCAGGTTTCGATGGAGCAAGGTTTCCAAGCTGTTTATCACGAACACAGTTGTTATTCGAACTTGCTGCAAGACGATAAACTTCTTCAATGGTGCTGAGTTGAGCTGCCTCAATGGCGTTATGCATAGAATGAGGTAACCCATGAATGTACTTGGTGATCATACGTTTAGGAGTGGATACCAAGTGTGGCACAATGATGTTGAGTTGCTTAAAACGGGTAGTATAAGCCAGGTTGTCGTCACCCACTTGTTTTAGATGCCAGAATTCATCCTCAAGTTTCTGCTGTTCATGCGGAGGGCAGAATTCGAGCATCATCATTTCCCTAACCTCTACCCAGGGTAAAGCATAAGCTTCATCGTTGGAGCGAATGTTTCTCTCATTTGTCCACCAATCTAGAGCTCTTCCTTGAAACATGCCAGTTGCACTCCTAGTCTTTAAATGCTCAGGGCATTCACTGTTGATGAAGGTAACCTCGATGCTGTCGAACCATTCCAGCATTACAGTCACCCCATCACTGCCTGTGAAAGGCTTAGGGTTGCAAGAGACAAAGTGTTTGTAGTTGAAGCTCACAGGCTTTGGTTTTTCTGCTTTAGAGTCAACAGAGGAGGGAGGAGTGTTTGATCCCTGGATCTCAGAGACGATCTTGGGAACAATGCGTGCGATCTGATCGGCCATAAAAGACATCATCTTTTTCTGAGTGTTGGCCTTTGACTTCTTGTGTGGGTTGGAGAGACGACTTGACGACATCTAAAGAGTTAAAATAAGGGTCGGGTGAGACTCGATCACAATGTCTCACGTAACATAGCTTAAAGTTTCACATGTTTGCATAAAGTGTGACACCCGGCTTTTCAGGCCGTACCGTACAACTGTAACACGTGTTGTGAATAGATAAAAGGTTGTATTTGACTGATTATGATGTTTATGTATGATATTTAATAAGTTGGTAAATTTAAACCTTGGTAAAATTATGTTGGCAACGATATGATAAACGCTTATCGCGTAACGGTTAAATTGTGAAACGAATGTCGGTGACCACCCGATTAGTGTTAAAATCCTAAAAATAATCTGTTATAATTAGAATAGTAATTTTAATCATGTTCGTGAGGAAAAATAAATTAAAATGCTAAGAAACTATATTTTTCGAATTTGAGCGTGTACCGCGTGATACCACGCGTATCTGACAAAATACTGTCAACGCAGCCAGTCAAGGAAACTGGTAATTATTTCAGTAATATTTTAGTGAAATTATTTTTATAGAGTGATAAAAATAATTTAAAACGTACTACAACGGGATTAAAACGCTAGATAAAATACCTGGTATCCAGTAGAATACCAGTATTATCGAATATATATTATATATGTATGAATGCATGGGACTTGTGTGTATGGAGCATAGGTGGCGGCACCAAGATGCCCACCTTTTCTTCATGTGTGCCAAGTGTTAAGCCTTGGAAGAATGCAATCATTATAATTCTTCTACATACACTACACTTAACCATTTCCAATGTCAAAAACCATTCATTTTCATCTCTCTCTCTCTTAAAACTGTAAACACTCCACTACACTTCCATTTTTGAATTTCAAACATGATCTTGAAGATTCAAGACCATTTCAAGGTGTTTCCAAGTGTGTTTAGTGATTTGAAGGCCAATCCATGGAGTTTTTAAGAAGGTGCAAGCTTTTTATCACAAAAACCATCATCAAAAACCCATTTATATTCTTGAAAGGTATAAACTTACTTTTAAAAATATATGTCTTGTTTCTTGATAATGATAATGATGGAAAGTTTCTCAAAAGCTTGGAATTATTCATAAACTTGGAAATCTAAACAAGAAAATAGTTTTCATCAAACAAAAATGGAAGTAAATATATGTGTGTGTTGCCGTGAATGTGTATGAGTGTGTGTTAGAGTTTGTATTTTGTTAATATGTCAAGTTTTGAATGAAATGATACTTGAAAGGTTCATGCATGTATGATTGAAAGTGATCAACATGAAAATGATTTGTGATTAAAGTAGAATGATGAAAAGTCATATTTGGATATATGTATATAGCCATGTATATACATGCATGTATGGGTATATATGGATTTTTGTTCGTTAGTTCTTGAATGTGTAAGAACATGATACATGCATTTATGACAAGATGATAAGGTGATGATGTAACACCCCGAAAATATAACTCTTTTATTATAATATTATGTCTGTAATTAAACAAAAGAACTAACTAGAAATAAAAATAACCTAGTTAAGTAAAAGTCTTACGAATGACTTATAAGTGGGTTGAAACACTTAAAACATGAACTAAACAATTTTAGATGGGCCAAAGTTCTTAAAATTGAAACATGAAATATATAAACAAAAATTAAAAATGCAAACACACACAAGTGTGTGTGTCTGGATCGATTGAAGCACAGGGGCGACTAGGAAAACCCCCACAACACTAGTTCATGTTTAATCTCACAATTGAAGGTCAAAATCAATTCCAAATCAAAATCCGAGCATGAAATAGTGATCTCCACTGAAAAGGGAGTCATAAAGTATGTGAATTTTATGAGAAATCTCTAGTTGAATTTCTGAATGAACTTAGAGAATTCGAAAATTGTTGATGCATGTATGAGATATTGATGAAATAGGAACGATATTGTGTCTAGGAATGAACCCTAGACAATTTTGAGTTGAAATCATGTTTAGTTCTTGTGAATTCCATAAATACCAATGAAGGTGATTGGTGGATTTTGTGGGAGCTTGATAAACACTAGGATTTTGGTTGTTATACTAGTGTAATCTGATTTTTAAGAAGTAGTCTTTGGTTATTGATGTTAAAATTTAATATGAAATTGTCCGATTGATGTTAATTCCGGCTATGTAACAAGTTATGAACTTGATAATGAATTGTATAAAAGTTTTGCCCTTAAAGTGTTTGTAAAAATGCCTAAGAGAAGGCTAAATATTGAAATATGAACAAAAAAACATAATTGCACTAATTGGTAATTTATGCGTATTATGTGAATCAAAGAGTTCTGAATGTGATGTGATTGAACTCTATAAGAAAGGAAGCCGGAGCGTCGAGCGGACAAGCCGGTGTTGACGCACGATTGAAGGGCGTGCTTTGAAGGTATGTAACTTGTTACGTTACAATATGCAAATTAGATATTTTAATTGTTCATAGCCGTGTTTTAGTATAAAGGTTGGTATTAGTTGAAGTGACATTGCTCACTATTTGATTTAATGAGTTGAAAATAGATTAGGAAGCGTTTGGTAGTCATTAGAAACGGAGGATTCCGTAAATGAGCCAAACGGGTCGAATAATTGTTTAGTAGTAGTAAAATTGTGTTTTGAATAACATTTGGCGAAGACGGATCACAAGAGCGTGAAGCCATAAGTTTGGTAATGAAACGCCGGTGGGCGTAAGCCCTGGAAGTTGGGGTAAATACGCCTTGCAGCCATAAGGTTGTTACTAGTTAAATTAGTACAAAAACTATACGGGTCAAATGAATACATTGTGCATTTATTGGTTTCCAGCCGTACATTCCATTTGGGGCATTTGGGGCATCAAATAGGAAAGAGCGTTCCAAACGCTAAAAGAGAGATTGACTCAAGCTCCGGTATTAACATTGCCGGACGGGGTCGAAGACTTGGTAGTCTACTCAGATGCGTCACTTTCAGGGCTCGGATGTGTTTTAATGCAACGAGGCAAGGTAATAGCTTATGCCTCGAGGAAATTAAAGGTGCATGAAAAGAAATATCCCATGCACGATCTCGAATTGGCGGCAGTGGTGTTTGCGTTAAAATATGGAGACACTATTTATACGGAGTAAAGTACACCATATTTACTAACCACAAAAGTTTGAAATACTTTTTCGATCAGAAGGAGTTAAATATGCGACAAAGACGATGGTTAGAAACGTAAAAGACTATGACTGCGAAATACATTACCACCCCGGAAGGGTTAATGTTGTGGCGGATGCCTTGAGCAGGAAATCGGACTATGTCCCAATACGAGTGCGGTCGATGCAGCTTGTGGTAACCTCGGGTCTACTTGAACGTATCCGAGAAGCACAAGCCGAGGCGATAAAAGAAGAAAACTTAAAAAGGGAAAGGATAGTTGGTCAGCTGAAGGACTTGGCAGATGGTAACAACGGATTGAAGACTCGATTCGGAAGAATATGGGTCCCAAATTCATGTGAAGTCAAGACGCTTCTACTCGATGAAGCTCATAAATCCCGTTATTCTATCCATTCGGGTGCAACCAAGATGTTTAACGATCTGAAACAAAACTATTTGTGGCCCGGAATGAAGAGGGATGTTGTAAAGTATGTGGAGAAGTGCTTGACTTGTTTACAAGTCAACACGGAACACTAAAAGCCATATGGAAAGCTGCAACCATTGGAAATCCCGGTTTGGGAACATATCACCATGGACCTGTTGACCAAACTGCCTAGGACGAACCAAGGGTTTGATGCTATATGAGTGGTTGTGGATAGACTGACGAAGAGTGCTCACTTTATTCCTATACGTGAGACACATACTTCAGAAAAAATGTCGGAGGTATATACAAACGAGATAGTGGCACGTCATGGGGTACCGGTATCTATTATGTCGGACAGGGATGCCCGATTTACTTCACACTTTTGGCGAGGTTTCCAAGAACAGATGGGAACGAAACTCTTTATCAGCACCGCATACCATCCTCAGACGGATGGACAGAATGAAAGAACGATACAGACACTGGAAGACATGCTGAGAGCGTGTATTATCGATTTCCGGGGGCAGTTGGTATGTGCATCTGCCGTTAGCAGAATTCTCTTATAACAACAGTTATCATGCCATCATCGGCGTGGCCCCGTATGAGATGTTTTATGGTAGGAAATGCAGAACACCGGTGTGTTGGGGTGAAGTGGGTCCGCGTGAACTGGCCCATAAAGATGTTGTCCAAGCCACTAACGAGAAGATTGAGGTGGTTCGAGCTCACTTGAAAGCGGCCCAAGACAAACAAAAGTCTTATGCCGACAAAAGACGAAAACCGATTGAATTTCAGGTAGGTGACATGGTTATGCTAAAAGTTTCCCCATGGAAGGGCGTTATCCGATTCAGAAAAAGAGCGAAACTAAGCCCAAGGTTTATTGGACCCTTTAAAATCATCGAACGGGTTGGCAAGGTGGCATATCGCCTTGAGTTACCGGAAGAATTGAGCGGAATTCATGGCACGTTTCATGTGTCACAACTCCGTAAGTGCTTAGCTGAGGAAACGGCTTATATCCACTATGATGATATCGAAGTGGACAATAGCCTTAACTATGCTGTAAGACCAATTGAGATTCTAGACCGAAAGATTAAAGATTTGCGGAATAAGAAAATTGATCAAGTAAAGATCAGATGGGAGCATAGAAAGGGTTCAGACACTACATGGGAGTCCGAGGAGGAGATGCGGCGTCTCTACCCGACATTATTTGGTACGTATTTCCAGTTTCGAGGACGAAACCTTTTTAAGGGGGGTGGACTTGTAACACCCCGAAAATATAACTCTTTTATTATAATATTATGTCTGTAATTAAACAAAAGAACTAACTAGAAATAAAAATAACCTAGTTAGGTAAAAGTCTTGCGAATGACTTATAAGTGGGTTAAAACACTTAAAACATGAACTAAACAATTTTAGAGGGGCCAAAGTTGTTAAAATTGAAACATGAAATATATAAACAAAAATTAAAAATCCAAACACACATAAGTGTGTGTGTCTGGATCGATTGAAGCACAGGGGCGACCAGGAAAACCCACACAACCCAAGTTCATGTTTAATCTCACAATTGAAGGTCTAAATCATTCCAAATCAAAATCCGAGCACGAAATAGTGATCTCCACTGAAAAGGGAGTCATAAGGTATGTGAATTTTATGGGAAATCTCTAGTTGAATTTCTGAATGAACTTAGAGAATTCGAAATTATTGATACATGTATGAGATATTGATGAAATAGGAATGATATTGTATCTAGGAATGAACCCTAGACAATTTTGAGTTGAAATCATGTTTAGTTCTTGTGAATTCCATAAATACCAATGAAGGTGATTGGTGGGTTTTGTGGGAGCTTGATAAACACTAGGATTTTGGTTGTTATACTAGTGTAATCTGATTTTTAAGAAGTAATTTCTGGTTATTGATGTTAAAATTTAATATGAAATTGTCCGATTGATGTTAATTTCGGCTATGTAACAAGTTATGAACTTGATAATGAATTGCATAAAAATTCTGCCCTTAAAGTGTTTGTAAAAATGCCTAAGAGACGGCTAAATATTAAATATGAAAAAAATGCATAATTGCACTAATTGGTAATTTATGTGTATTATGTGAATCAAAGAGTTCTGAATGTGATGTGATTGAACTCTATAGGGAAGGAAGCCGGAGAGTCGAGCGGACAAGCCGGTGTTGACGCACGATTGAAGGGCGTGCTTTGAAGGTATGTAACTTGTTACGTTACAATATGCAAATTAGATATTTTAATTGTTCGTAGCCGTGTTTTAGTATAAATGTTGGTATTAGTTGAAGTGACATTGCTCACTATTTGATTTAATGAGTTGAAAATAGATTAGGAAGCGTTTGGTAGTCATTAGAAACGGAGGATTCCGTAAATGAGCCAAACGGGTCTAATAATTGTTTAGTAGTAGTAAAATTGTGTTTTGAATAACATTTGGCGAAGACGGATCACAAGAGCGTGAAGCCATAAGTTTGGTAATGAAACGCCGGTGGTCTTAAGCCCCGAAAGTTGGGGTAAATACGCCTTGCAGCCATAAGGTTCTTACTAGTTAAATTAGTACAAAAACTATATGGGTCAAATGAATACATTGTGCATTTATTGGTTTCCAGCCGTACATTCCATTTTTGACTGAATGGTTAAGATAGACGCGCCGGTAATTTTATTACAGACATATAGGAAAAAGAATCACCTAAAACGGACTATCGGATTGAAAGTTATGAACATTTGAAGTTGGAATTGTGCTAAAACTTAGAGCTGGGAATTTGCAGCTCAAAATTAGCAACATTCTGGGAAAAATATGCCGTCACGTTACGCGACCCCAACTCACTATCACCGTCGCGGGCCGCGAAGGCTCGGACATGATCTGTCTCGCGGCGCGACAGACCCATTTCGTTGCAAACGTTGTTTGTTTTTGTTGTTTGGCATTTGAACTTAAACATACTTGTTATTATTGTTTTGGTCAAAAATCAGGCTAAGATAATGTAACCAAATCTTTGTTGTGAGGAATGATGCTTGAATCAATGAACAATGTTAAGGATAACTCAGAAATGTAATGAACAAGTGACATAAGGATTTATACGAGGAAAAAGCCCTTGATCAAGAGTTGATCTCCTGCATAAAAAACCTCGGGTGATGGAAACTACCGATCACCAACTAAGATTAATCAAAAGAAGTTTACAACTCGGGATTATAACAAGCTTGTTACAAGGATCACTAGTGTGCAATGTGCAAAAAATGTATGAAATCGCCAAGTAGTGTTTGAGAGCTGATTGAGAGCTGTTGCGAGAGTGTGTGTATGCCAAAATTAGCTAAGTGTTCTAACTCAAGCTTGTTATCCCCATTTTAAATTAGAAATAACTAAACTAACTAACTATCCGCAAATCATGCAAGCTCCCCACGATCTCCACAACGTCCACAAGAGCCAAGCACGTGCGGAATATTAAGGGAATATGCTCCAGGAATTTCGGTGAGACTTAGTCCATGCCTTTGCTCCTGCAAAACAAGTTTACGTACAATGAAGACAATCGTTAGTACAAGGATAACAATAAGGATCCTGAATCCTGATCCTGCAACACCTACTAAGGATCCTTAATTCAAACAGAATTGAGGATCCATGATCCTGGCAGCACTTGAGGATCCGTGATCCTTAGGATTGGAAAATCCTCCCCTAACAATTGCCCCCAAAATATAAGGAGTAAAGTGTAAATTAGCGAATTATATTTTCTTGATCTTATCCGCAACAAACTAACGGATATATAGCCGTTAGGATCTAACTATCCATTGCAGATCCTACGTCACTGAAGTGACATCCCTGCAAAATCATCATTATAAATTCAAGTTAGAGATAAGGATCCGGAGGCATTTAAATTCGTGCGTTACACCCTTTAAATCCTCATTCGAAGATCAAGCAGGTACTTCTTTCTCCTTTCTCTCTTCACATTCTTGCTCTGTTCTTCTTTGAAACTTTTGAATCACGATGAAGTTAAGATCATCCCCTGCCAAGGATCACCAGAAAGATAGCCCTTTGAAAAGCCAAGGGATCATCAAAGATTCTCCGAAGGAACGTTGCTGCTTTACTGATCCGGATATAGACCGGATTCGTCACTGCTTTCCGGCAGACTCTGTCTTCAAGCCTTTTGACCCTACCGCCTTGAGCGATTTCGTTTTTGAAACTTGGGTTGCCTTTCCAGTCACCCCATTTCTGATAGGATACTCCTATCCTTTTCTGCTTTTACCCAGTCTTTCTTCTCCCTTACCGGCATATCCTATATTCATGCAATGCCAATGATGTGGAGGGTTTTGTATACCCTAGAAAGGATCATTGAGCAGGAGGATATGGAGTTAGGAATGTCTGAACTTGCTGAACTGTACAACCTTGTGAGCCATGGTTCATATCGCTTTCTATTCAAACACAAACCCGGTGAAGAACAGCCAATCCTGAAAACAACCAAAAACGACACCAACTGGAAGAGACGTTTTTTCTTCGTTAGGAGGGATTCTATCCCGGATGGGAAGGATCTCCCCAGAAATGGGCCACCCATAGTAGGATAGAGGATCCTTATAGAAGGATCATAGGATAGCCCTCTTCCGGTAAGGATAACTGACATCTTCTTTTTTATTTTGCAGCTATCTCTGTCTCTCACATCATTTCATCACCTGCAACAAAAGAAAGGCTTGCTGCTTTCCGGAGTCTTGATCCTACAATAAGATCATTTCAAGCAAACACCAAGGATTCTCAAGAAGTATCCTCAGGCTCAGTTACAATGTCAAGTAAGTATCCATGTTTGTATGTAACTAAATGTTTAAATGAAAATAAAACAAGAATACTTATCTGTTATTTTGAATTGACAGGCGCTGGAAAATCCTCAAAGTCAGCCATCCGCTTCAGTGTCAGTGAACTCAGGACTGTGGCTCCCCGTTCTGGAAGAAAGAAAACTGCTGCTAGCCCAAGCGCTCTAGTCCCCAAGCCTGTCACCTCCAAGGGGGGAAAGAAGAGGAAGGCCAGCGAAGCTGACAATCTTGAAGGCTTGCCCCTTATCCGCCACCAGTTCCAAGAATACTTTGATGAGGTAAGGATCACCGATCCTGAATGATTATCCTGCCCGCTTAAGGATAACGGATCCTGAACCCTTCCTTTTCTTTTTGCAGAAATTCGCCGAGATCGAGATGCTGCTGGATGCTTATACTGAGGAAGCTGACCAGAAGCATAGGGACTTCCAAAAGATCTTCCAGGCCAAGGATCAAACCATCTCCTCCTTCGAGAAAGATCTCGCTCTGGCAAAGCAGCAGGTGGTCGTGGCTCAGATAAATGCTGATCATGAGAAAGCTGAGCTGCTGGAGGATGCTAAAGTCTCTGCTGCCATTACCATGTACAAGATCAAGCTGCAAATGGCCCAGGAGGCTGAGGATCCTGACTTCGACAAGACTACTTGGGACAAGGAGGGCTGGAAGGCAAAGCTGGCTGAGCTAGAGGATGAGGAGGAGGCTACCGAGGTCTTGGCGATTGAGGCAAGTGGCAGCGGGAAGGATCAAGCTGGTGGTGATGCAGCCAAGGTGTGAGCTGCAGAAATGGGCGATGGTGGATATTTCTAGACGCGCCCGAAGCCCATTTTTTTAGGATTTGAAAGTTTTTTGGTTTGATGGTGTTTTGATTTCAAACAATGATGGTCTGTAATAACTGAATAATAGCTATTAGGGTTGAGGATCATGGATCCTTTGAACAATAGGTAGGATAATAGGTGGTGGAGGGATCCTCTGTTTGGGGGATGAAACCACTTGTTATCCTGCCATCTTTTATTTCCTGCATTATTAAGACCTGTTAACAATGGACACCCTTTGCCAACCCAAGTGGACGGGCCACGGTTTGCTGGTAGAAAGTTGGGTTAGCAATTTTGACAACCTTTAAGGGTTTAACTTTTGTGAATAAATAAAACTTTAACTTTTTGGCTATTTCCCGTGTTGTTATCCTTGTGAATTCTTTATTTTTTAACTGTTGTTATATACTTTGTTTGAATTTATTAAATAAAGAAGAAAAGTTTAACAAATCATGTTTAAAAGTTTTAGGATACGATCAAGGATCAAATATCCTATAGTTGATAAATTCAGAAAAGTTATGCAACTTAAGGATCATTAGTTCTGTTGTCAAAGGATAAGGGTCACTTATATAAATAATGAATAAAATCAAAGTGATCAAGGATCATACCTGAGAATCCAAGTTAGGATCCTAACCCCTTAACATTTATAATCAGAATAACCAAAAGACAAACCTTAGTAGAAGGTAAGGATCAAGGATCCTTGGCTGTTTAGCTTCAAAAACCTGAAATGGAAGATAACTTGGGACTAAGCCATTATAAGAAAAGAGTTAGCAACTGGGGACAAGCCCAACAATTCTGGGGACAAGCCCAATATACTGGGGACAAGCCCAAAGGATAACTAGGGACAAGCCCAAAGAATCTTGTGTAAACTAGAGTATGGCCCTTACTGGCGACTATCCAAACTTAGTGACATGAAAATGCCAAAACCTTAGCTAACGTGAAAACGTTAGAAACCTTAGGAACGAATGTATGGTACGTCAACCATTATACGTAGGATCCCGGATATAGCCAGTACAATGAAATTGTCAGCCCCTAAAGCGAGTACTGGTCCCATTGCCATGAACTGTACCAGGATCATCGTGCGCTACTGGTGATACTGGGGACAGGCCCAAAAAACTGGGGTCAAACCCAACAACTGGGGTCAAGCCCAAACAACTGAGGTCAAGCCCAACAACTGGGGTCAAGCCCAAACAACTGGGGTCAAGCCCAAACAACTGGATACTTTTGTGGATACTCAATCCTTTGTCAAGGACATGTCATCTTTCTGCAAAACTCAGAACTAAGTGAAAGAAGGATAAAGGATCCAGGATCCTTTTCCTTGTATACAGGATAATTAAAGAATGAAATAGTTTGAGATTAGATCATTACCAAAACGAGGATCTTCCATCCTCTAAGGATCCTTCAAGGATGTGGATCACGACATTGCTAAGGATCACAAATCCTTATCACATGAAGTATTTCTTCAGGTGGACAGCATTCCAAGCTCTTGGTAGCAAATCACCTTCCATTGTTAGCAATCGATATGCCCCCTTTCCAGCCTCAGCTTCAATCAGGTAGGGGCCTTCCCACTTTGGTGCCAATTTTCCATCAGCAGGATTTGTGGTATTCTGAAATGCTTTCCTTAATACCATATCACCAACTTGGAACTTCCTGATCCTGACATTCTTATTGTAGGCTCCAGCCATCCTTATCCTCGCCAAATCCCTGAGTTCTTCAATAGTATCCAAATCTTGAACCAAGTTTTCAGCATTCTCTTCAGGATCATGGATGCTTGTTCTTGCAGTAGGAACCACCATTTCTGTAGGGATCACTGATTCTGCTCCAAATACCAAAGAAAGTGGAGTTTGACCAGTAGCATTCTTGGGAGTTGTCATATCAGCCCATAGTACATAAGGTAGTTCTTCTGCCCACTTTCCTTTCTTGGATCCAAGCTTCTTCTTCAAATTATTGATGATGATCTTGTTGGATGATTCTGCCTGACCATTAGCTTGGGGGTGGACTGGTGTTGATGTTATCATCTTAATCCCCCAGCTGTCACAAAAGTTAGTAGTTCTACTCCCAATAAATTGGGATTCATTATCACAAACAATTTCAGAAGGGATAACAAATCTAGTAATAATATTTCTTTTGATAAAGGATATCACTTCTTTTTCTCTGACTTGAGCAAAGGCTTCAGCCTCTATCCACTTGGAGAAGTAATCAGTCATAGCAAGCATGAATACTTTTCCACCAGGTGCCTTGGGAAGTTTACCAACTATATCCATTTCCCATCTCATAAATGGCCAAGAAGAGGATATAGGATGCAAGAGCTCTGCTGGTTGGTGAAGGATATTACTATGTCTCTGACAAGGATCACACTTTCTGGCATAATCCACATCATCCTTCTTCATAGTAGGCCAATAGTATCATGTCCTCAGGATCCTTGAAAATAATGCCCTGCCCCCAGTGTGGTTTCCACAATCTCCTTCATGAAAATCCTTTAGGACTTTTTGGATTTCAGGATCCTCAATGCATCTTAGATATGGACCTGCAAGAGATCGTTTATATAACATGTTATTTAATATTGTGAATTGAGATACCTTGATTTTGAAAGCCCTGGGGTTTTCTCCTGTAGGAATCTCTCCATGTTGGATATATCTTTTGATTAGAAGGATCCATGATCCTGAATGAGATTGTGTATCATCACTAGGGATGATTGTAGAATCTTCTCCTATCTCCATGGCTATATGATCCTCAATAGCGGGGGTTAGGATGTGGATAATAGGGACCCTGATATCCTCTGGAATCTTCAAGGATGATCCTAGATTGGCCAATGCATCGGCCTCTGCATTCTCTTCCCTTGGTACCTGTGTTAAACTAAAGGAAACAAAAGAGAGTGCCAATTCTTTGACTATCTCTAAATATTTGATTAGCTTTTCACCTTTAATAGCATAGGATCCATTAAAGTGATTAGTAATTAACAATGAATCTACATGTACCTCAAGATACCTGATCCTTATATGCTTGGCAATTTGCAAACCAGCTATCAAGGCTTCATATTCAGCCTCATTATTAGTAGTTTGAAACTCACAGGCTATGGAGTGGGGTATTATGTCCCCCTGTGGTGATTTTAGTAGTATTCCAAGTCCTGTTCCTTTGACATTAGAGGCTCCATCAGTGAAGAGTATCCAAGGATCCTTAGTTTCTTCAAGCTGTTGAACTTCTAACTCAGCTTCCCTTTGCAAGTCACTACTAAAATCTGCCACAAAGTCAGCTAAGGCTTGGGATTTGATGGCAGTCCTTGCTTCATATCTTATATCATAAGCACTAAGCTTCACTGCCCACTAAGCCATCCTTTCTGACATTTCAGGTTTTCTGAGAACATTCTTAATTGGAAAATTAGTCTTAACAATAATGGCATGAGTTTCAAAATAATGTCTTAATTTAGTAGATGCCATAATTAATGCAAGGATAAGTTTTTCTAAATGTGAATACCTGGATTCAGCATCAAGCAAACTCTTTCTTACATAATAGACAGTATGTTGTGTACCTTCGTGATCCTTAACAAGGACTGCACTTACTGCTTTAGAGGATACCGCCAAATACAAGGATAATATATCCCCTTTTTCTGGTTTCATCAAGGCAGGGGCTGAGGATAGGTAATCCTTAAGAGCTTTGAGGGCGTTTTCATGCTTTTAAGTCCATTCAATTTTTTTATTCTTTCTCAAAATGTCATAGAATTCCTTGCATTTTTCTGATGACTTGGATATGAACCTGTTCAAGGCTGCGATCCTGCCTGTCAATCTTTGCACATCCTTGGCATTGGCAGGAGATTTGATATTCACAATAGCCTTAATTTGCTCTGGACTTGCTTCAATGCCTCTTTTTGTCACCATATAGCCTAGGAATTTACCTGCTTTAACACCAAAGTGACACTTGGAAGGATTTAGTTTCATATTAAATTTATCAAGGATATTGAATGCTTCCTCCAAGTCTCTAAGGTGATCCTCAGCTTTCTTGGACTTAACCACCATGTCATCTATGTAGACTTCCATAGTGTGTCCAATTTGTTCCTTGAACATCATATTGACTAGCCTTTGATAAGTAGCACCTGCATTCCTTAGTCCAAATGGCATAGCAATATAACAATATATACCAGTTGGGGTTATAAAGGCTGTATCCTCTTAATCAGATGGTTCCATCTGAATTTGTTGAAATCCAGATGAAGCATTCATAAAAGTCAACAACTCATGACCCGCGGTAGCATCCACCATGGAGTCAATGTGGGGTAATGGGAAAGGATCCTTGGGACATGCCTTGTTTAAATCAGTAAAATCGACACATACCCTCCACTTTCCATTTTTCTTTTGAACAACAACCACATTGGCTAACCACCTTGGATACTTAACCTCTCTTATCATACCTGCCCGAAGTAGTTTATCTACCTCTTCCTGGATAATAGCATTCCTTTCAGGTGCAAACTTCCTCCTCTTCTGATGTATAGGCTTGAATGACCTGTCAATGCCAAGCTTATGAGTAATTATATCTTTAGATATACCTGTCATGTCCTCATGCTTCCAGGAAAATGTAGTTTTCCTCTTCTTAAGGAAGGATACTAGATCCTGTTCAATGTTGCTGAGGATCCCTGATCCTACGAAGACTGTGGATTTGGGATCATGAGGATCCATAAGGATTTCTTTTACATCCTGTTCTCTTGCCTCCAAGACATCTCTTGAAGGATGCTTTAATTGCTATTGCTCCCTTGGTCTTGAAGCTGGCTTCATTGATGATGTGTAGCAATTCTTAGCTTCTTGTTGATCACTCTCAATTTTCACCACTCCCCACGGGCTAGGAAGCTTTACACATTGATGATAGGTAGATGGGACTGCCTTCATGTTGTGTATCCATGGCCTGCTAAGGATAACATTACAACAGGATAAACAATCTATAACACAAAATTTTTGATAGGAATGGAGTCCTTCAATATAGATGGGGAGTTTGATGTCCCCCGATGTGTTCTTGGTTTTCCACTGAATCCCACAAGAACTGAGGATCTTGGTATAATATCCGACTAGGTGTACACCCGTGTAAATACACGGGTTTGTTCTAATAACGATCGGAATCAAATACTAAAATACATATTATAATATATTATAATATACATATTTAAATTCTACACAATAATAGACAAAACCTATTACAATTGTAACAATCAGTTAGGAAGCAAATTGGCATAATAAGCTATATATTAATGTAGTGATACACAGTCAATAAAAGCCCCTAAGCTTCTTTGCATTCAAAGTTTTATTCCAAATCAACAAATGAACATATAGTAAACGATGATGGGTAATATAGTAAACTTACCTCCCTAAAAACAGGAAATTGAAAGTTTCTAGCGAGCTCGAGTTGTTTACAGACTTCATAGAAGTCAGAAAGACTTTCAGCCAGTAGAAAATTTGATTATATGAATAGGTCGATTCGGGTTATAAGTTACCCCTAACAGGTCAAAATCATAAATAAAATAAAGAGTAGCTTAAAATATAACATGGGTTAAAACTCGCCCATGATGTATATTTAAATTTAATATACAAACCACCTATAAAAATTTGTACAAAAAGTTTTTCGGGTCAACATGATTTGCCATATCTAATAACCATATTACAAAGTGAAAGGTTTGTAAATCAAAATTAATGATTCAAGATGTCACGTGATTAACGGCTCGTTTATATATATCCAAAGCTTTTATGGCTTCATGTCTTGGCATCTCAAAAAACTGACATCGCGAAAGATCGAATCTTGGTTATTTTTTGAAAAATATAAATGAAAGTTACAAGAAGGGATGATGCTTTTTAATGCAAGTAAAATCACCTTATCATAAGATTTATAATTCCATCGTTAATTGCACAATAAATTTAAAAGCTCTCTTTGAGTACCAAAGCTAGCGCGTATTGTACAACATAATTACCGATAGCTGCTCCTTCAGGCTGCATAAGAAAAAGGGAAAAAAACTTGTTAAAAGGGGTTAAAGCTGCCTGGTGACTATTTTTAATGCATACAACCTACCAAACTGGTTTTTCATCCCAAAGAGTTAGATTATGATTATAGTAATAGTGCTTATGTGATCACAATACACACGCTATACTAATTGTATAAGTTTTAAAAAATGAACAGAATATTGATTGAAACGAACCTTGCATGCCATAAGACGGTATAAGAGCTGCTGTAAAGAAGGTAACTGCTCCAATAGTTTTTCCCTATCCAACTCGCGTGTTCCGCTATAGCCCTGCATATTATAAGTAAACATGTTTGAATAACATAAGGAATTAATTTTAAACCTATTATTATTTAGTTAAAATAAAATTAAATAAATGTGTTTGTTGTTGGACATGGATCTGTTTACAACTGTAAGATACATTCACATAAGTAACCAATCGGGCTTGAATCGTCTTTAAAAGTAGCTAACTGCAAAACACGCAGCTCTTCCGTGAAAGCAGGATCACCCTCCCGCAACGCCCTATGGATAACTATCAATGTCTTCAATGCCACCTGATAAAGTAACAAATTTACATAAAATAATCAGTCTACATACCTCAACACTGCTGCCATGAATTTTAAGTAGGATGACTTTTTGTCAACCATTGAATTGATCACAACATTTTCTCGCTTGTTGACATCTTCGTGAACTAATACCCCACCCCCAATATCTCGATGAAAACAAACAATCATCAAAAAAGATTTGCAAAAATGTTAATTCAATCAAAAATATAAACATAGATAAAAAAAATGCAACCTAAACATACCAAAATCAACCGTTAGTGAGCTGAGTCGAGCCAAGCCTAGCTCGAGCTTGGCTCAAACTCAAACCAAGTTGGGTCGTCTCGAGCTTTAATTTAAAAGTGAGCTAAGGTTTGAGGCTCGAGCTTGACTCGAATTAAATTCTAGATGGCTCGGCTCGATTTAGCGCGAGCTAACCTAGAACAATAAATTAACTGATAAAAGTGAGCTAAGGTTTGAAGCTCGAGCTTGACTCGAATTAAATTCGAGACGGCTCGGCTCGATTTAGCTCGAGCTAACCTAGAACAATAAATTAACTGATGTGATTAACAGGCCATACAAATTACCCATGTTCACTCAATTAGGTAAATACAACTTTTTTTTACAACAAAAAACAAAGTCAATACAAAGTCAATTAGGTAAATACAACTTTCTTAGTTATAAAAAGGTGCCTCACTTAGGCACAAGCCCGAACAATTGTTCATGGTATATTTTGTGCATTAGCAAGCTGTACATATGGTTGTTTATTTAGTAAATTGTATATAGAGCTTATTTATATATAAATGTCAAGTTCATGTTGATACGAACCTATGAAATGACCCCGATCTTGAATTTCCCGACATGCTTCCTTGCTCCACATACCAAAATTCTGTCTCTTTGAAGCTATCCAATATTTCCTATAATAAACAAAAAAAAAAGGCAATTTTGTTTACAATCACAAATTTAAAAAGAATCATATCTTGATGAGAGGAAAAGGGTGTTTTGGTCTTACCAACAGGAGCGCGTCGAGCTTCTTTAACGCTGGAAGGTTGATATAAATATCCGACCTTGGTCGGCTAGACATCACCTCCATGGCTTTTTCGTTCTGTAAACTATGTGACATTGAAAAGTAAACTAATAATTACATAAAATTTCGCAACATATAATGCCAAGTGAATTGAAAAGAAACTAATTTTGAAATTCAAGCAAAATTCATATCATCTGAAAAGTTAAAGCATTTATTTCCTCTTAATGGATCATAACTCATAACTATGTGATGATTATGTAATGATTTTGTAACCAAAAACTGCAGATAAACTAATTCTAATGCAATAAAAACTCACCCAAATCCATAGGTTCATGACTCTCAAGCTTATCTTCTTTGGTTTCAAACGTGTGAGTCGGTTTCTTTACTCCAAATCTTGACAGGGCGGGCCGGTAAGGGGATCTCCCGGCAGCCGGCCAGCATACAACAGCTGTTAAGATCATCCGTTAACTGCTCAGAGAAAGCTAGGTTAGAGCAACATGTACTACACGGGTAGAAGATTATAAAATGTTTAGTACATAACCCTATAAATAATTTTTATAAATGATATAAAATATTAAATTAAACTACAATAATAATTCAAAAAACCTATAAACAATTCATGATGATGAGAAAATGAAACTACGATTATAAATCTAACTGGTTGGTTAAACACATATGCAGTGGCGAAGCTTGAGATTTCCGACCGGGGGGTCGGAAACGTATATACCTAATAAAATTATAAAACCGGGGAGTCGAAAACATATATACCTAAAAAATTCTATACGAAAACTACATGAGCGAAAAGTTCGGGGGGTCACCCCCCCCCCCACAAAGTTGCGCCCCTGCCCATATGACATATACGTTCAGTCTTACGTAACTGAAGATTTTCTGTTAAAAAATGTAACTGCAGATTTAATGATGTATGTCATTCAGACTCACACTACACATATTGAAGTTCTGTTTAAAATTAGATCAGCCATTAAGTAGAAATGAATGTTAACAACATTCTGCTCGTCAACATTTCACTAAAGTAATCATGAAAAAATAATCCAAATGATAGCACACATGCTTTAGATGACACATAGACAAAACGACATTAATTTTAATATAAAAAGGCAATTCAAAGTTCATATTATCTGCTAGTTTTTGCTAAAAAAACAACAATATCCAGCATATACATATACTAATAAATGTCTTTTGTGAGATTAACATTTCAAACAAACCTTAAATTCAATTCAGAGTACAATCTTTTGGCTTGTATAAGCAATCTAAGAGATCACAACTTAGCGTGAGTGAGTTTATATGTGTCCTTGAGCCTATTGGATATCAAATGAGCCCCATGATCATGGTTCAAGTTCATACTGAGAATAATTTCGGCTCTAGGCTCTAGGCACAAAATAAAAATTATACATCATGATAATTTACTAACTTCTAAAAGTTGAGATAAATCAATCCTCCTAGAGCCATAAGATCCTTTTGGCTAGCAAACTATAACAAACATATGATCAAATAATAAGCATTTCCTTTGTTTTGCAAAAAAACTTGATATCTACAAAATGTAGATAAAAAACTCATAACAAAGAGTTGAACAAAATGTAGATAAAAAACTCATAACTATAATAAGCATGAGCTTTTATTCAACACACAATGTCTATAACTCATAAAAAAGTTGAACATGGCTCAAATACGAAGCTGCCAGGTGGGAATAAGGATATATTACCACACCAAATCTAGCCCATTCTAGACCTTCACAAGAAGTCTTTTTTAGGAGATGGATTATGAAGCTTTTTCTCTAGAATAGCTTCCTTCATGATCCCTCTTTCCTAAAAGAAAACAACAGCTTATCATCGATGTTTTGGAAGCCAAAAAGTCATCAATTATGAACTGCAATAACAAATTCTTACATCAGTTATGAATTTTTGAATTTTAAGATTAACCAACATCATACCTGTTATTATCTTGAGGATTTAATGCATTTTCTTTACCTTCGTCTATCTGCTCACTTACAAATCCTACATCCACTTCAGTATTTGATTAACCAACATCCACTTTGAACAACCTACATGACTTTAAGATTAACCAACATCATACCTGTTATAATATGTTTTTTAGTATTTGATTCCGAATTTCTGATCGTTATTAGAACAACATCATACCTGTTAGGGTTTAATCATTACACAAACATGCATCAAATTAGCTCAAGATTTTCCTTCAGTTGTTTAATCCACATGCCACATATCAAGCTCACCAGCAAGACAACACAATTTTAACATAAATAAACCCTAATTTGACAACATGCCTAAAATCAGTGTCCAAACAGAATACACATAACCTAAAAGGGAGAAAATGTATCTAAAGTGCTTTTGTGAGATAAATCGAATTCTTGATCCTAACCTACTAACAGATCTGACATTTAAAACTAACTAAATCGGATAAACATTATAGAACTGAAAAATTTTACTTACCAAAGAAGAAGTGCTACATACAATCATTTAACCACACACTCCGGTGAGTTAAACCACAAGCCACCACCTTCTAATCTTCCATCAAAGCTCAGATCTAGCCGAAAATCCCAAGCATCGCCATTAAACTGGGGAAATGAAACAAACAAAGGATTCGTAAGGCCAAAAACGAAAATCAGAAGAAAAGAAACCATGTTTATTGAATGATTTTAGAAAGAGGGAACATGGGAGATCGAGAGAAATTTCTCACACTGAAGGTGTAGGCAACAAAATTAAGGAGCAGAGGAGAGAGTAAATGGTTTTTGAAATTTGAAACTGGAGAGAGTTGAGAGAGAAATAGATCGAGTACCTGATATGCATTATTAAATGCTAAATACATATCCCAATATCTTTTAAATTTCAAATTTTAAAATACCCGCTTAAATAAGATTCCCCCTCTCTCTTTTATAAGATTAATATTAACATAAATACATTAATTAAATATTAAATTAAATCGAAAATATGACATCAGCGGATCCAATGTGGCATATCTAATAAGATGACACATAAGCAAAGTGAGGTCATGCTCTAAGCTCCTTTTATAGATAGTATAGATTTAGGGATGCTCATCTTCTTGAGGACATCAAGCTGAATGATGTTTACTGAGCTTCCTCCATCTATCAGGATTCTGCAAACAAAGTGGTTAGATATAAACAAAGTAATAACAAGACCATCATGATGAGGATCCTGAACATCAACATGATCATCCTCATCAAAAGTTATAATTTTATCCTTGGTAACAGTGGAGGTTCGAATGGGTCTATCCCCATTATCCATCTTGGTTTCCTTAGCATGTCTCTTGGTTGCTGAAAAGGAAGTGCCACAAATGTCTGATCCACCGGATATGAAATTTATAACTTGGGCATCTGCTGGAGGAGCAGGAGCTCTTTCTGGGATCCTCTCAGGATCCTGGGTCCTTGACTTCTTTCTTCCCAAAAGCTCTTTCAAGTGCCCCTTGCTTAACAAGTAACCAATTTCTTTTCTAAGTGCAATACACTCTTCAGTGAGATGTCCGAAATCCTCATGATATGCACACCATTTGGACTTGTCTTTTGTTGCGGCTGGTTTATCACTTTTCCTTGGCCATCTTGCTTTCTCACCTAGATTCTGCATTGCAAGAATTAGTTCATTGTTATCAACAGAAAAACAGTTTTCAGAAATTGGAGGATAATCCTCATCATCCTCTTCTTGTTCTACTGCATGCACATTCTGGTTATCGGACTTGTTGTGGGACTTGAACTTGTTATTCTTGAAGTAGGATCCTTGCTTTTCCTGTTTTGAGGATCCTGCCAGTCTCTCCTGGATCCTTTTGTCATCCTCTAAACGGATGAACCTAAGGGCCTTGGTTCTTACTTCATCAAGATTCGTGCATGGGGTCATAACAAGATCATCATAGAATAATGAATCCCTAAGCAATCTCATTTTAAAGGCTTCCACAGTCGTAGCTATATCCAGATTAGGAATATCTAAGGATTCTTTACTAAACTTAGTGATGTAATCTCTAAGTGATTCATTTTGACCTTGTGTTACCCTATATAAATCACTAGTTAATCGTTCAAATTTTCTACTACAAGAGAATTGACTATTAAACAGATTAACTAGACTAGCAAATGAAGTAATAGAGTAAGGGGGAAGACTTAGCAGCCATTTAAGAGCAGATCCTGTGAGTGTGGATCCAAAACCCTTGCATAGACATGCTTCTTTTAACCTCTCAGGAATCGGATTGATCTCCATCCTTTCTCTGTATTGTGCTACATGCTCCTCTGGATCCGTTGAACCATCATACAACTTCATGGTTGGTATCTGGAACCTTTTGGGTATCTCAGCATCATAAATGGGTGGTGCAAAACGAGATATCCTATGGCTCCCATCTGCAATTTCAGGAATGGGTTTAACCACTCCTGGAACACTGGATATCATATCCTTCAGCTTCTGTAACTCCCTAGCCATAGCTTGATTGATACCTGTATCCTGCATAGAGCCATGGTTAGTGTTATAAGAATTATTGAAAGTGTTACCTCCCAAAGGATTCAAGTTTGGAATCGCTGATGTGAAACCATATTGACGGGATTCTGGTATGATTGAAGGACCAGAAGAGGCAATGGTCTGCATTGGAATGAAATCTCCTTGATGAACATCTGAACTTGAGGGTTGTACACTTCTTAAGAATCCTTGATCCTGAAAGATGTTGGATCCTTGATGTCCTGTGACTGGGGGTCTTGGAGGATAATCCATGGATCCATAAACCTGAAGTGAGGATCCTTGAAGCTGAGAGGATCCTTGATGCTGAAAGGAGGATCCTTGAACCGGAAATGATCCTTGAACTTGGGAGGATCCTTGGACCTGGGAGGATCCTTGGACCTGGGAGGAACCTTGAACTGTGTGTGTCGCCATATATCCTCCTGAGCTGGCGAAGGATCCCTGATGCTGGAAAGAGGATCCCGAAGGCTGAAAGTGAGATCCAAAAGCCTGACTCATAGTTGTTGTTCCATAACGTCTTTCCAATGGTCCACTCTGGTACTGGATGTCTGGAGCTGCAGATTGCAGGGCGGTTACGGCTGGAGTGTCAAAATTCAGTGATCTAGGTATCAGAGGAGAGTGATCCTCCCCGATCTCTTATGTTTCTTGATGTCACCGATTTCCCGGAGGATCCTTTCGTTGGTTTTGTCCTGCTCTTGTATGTGATCCCTCATCTGCAAAATCAGAGTAAAAAGATCATTAGTAGTAGGATTAGAAGAAACAGAAGAAGTTGGTGGTTTTGAAAAAATGGGGCTTTGTCTCTTTGCAGCATTTTCAGCATTCTTCTGGGATCCAGAAGGTAGTGGAGGCAAAGGTGGAACGCCCTGTGAAGAAGTGACTGCCGGCATTGAACTGGAAGTGTTTTTTGTTGAAGAAGCCATCTGCTTGGTTGTAACGAACCGAAATGATCACAAAAACAAGAACTTCTTAGGAATGAAGCACCAATTGCCCCACGGTGGGCGCCAAACTGTTTTGGTCAAAAATCAGGCTAAGATAATGTAACCAAATCTTTGTTGTGAGGAATGATGCTTGAATCAATGAACAATGTTAAGGATAACTCAGAAATGTAATGAACAAGTGACACAAGGATTTATACGAGGAAAAAGCCCTTGATCAAGAGTTGATCTCCGGCATAAAAAACCTCGGGTGATGGAAACTACCGATCACCAACTAAGATTAATCAAAAGAAGTTTACAACTCGGGATGATAACAAGCTTGTTACAAGGATCACTAGTGTGCAATGTGCAAAAAATGTATGAAATCGCCAAGTAGTGTTTGAGAGCTGATTGAGAGCTGTTGCGAGAGTGTGTGTATGCAAAAAATAGCTAAGTGTTCTAACTCAAGCTTGTTATCCCCATTTTAAATTAGAAATAACCAAACTAACTAACTATCCGCAAATTGTGCAAGCTCCCCACGATCTCCACAACGTCCACAAGAGCCAAGCACGTGCGGAATATTAAGGGAATATGCTCCAGGAATTTCGGTGAGACTTAGTCCATGCCTTTGCTCCTGCAAAACAAGTTTACATACAATGAAGACAATCGTTAGTACAAGGATAACAATAAGGATCCTGAATCCTGATCCTGCAACACCTACTAAGGATCCTTAATTCAAACAGAATTGAGGATCCATGATCCTGGCAGCACTTGAGGATCCGTGATCCTTAGGATTGGAAAATCCTCCCCTAACAATTATGATGTCAAAACTAACATTTGATGTGATTTTGACCTTAGGTGATGTGTATTATGCTCCGGGTGACGATCAAGAGACTTATCATGAACTGAACACTGTCTTTTGAAGCTTCCGCGCTTATTAAATCTTGTTGAAACAATGTTTGAAGTTGTAATTACTTAAACTATGATTTTTGGGATGTTAAACTAGTTTGTAGTTGTTTTGGTCAAAAATTACCGAAGCAATTAAGTGATCAAATTAGTTAAGTGAGGTGGTGTGCTAGAGATGTTTATGAAAAATATACAGGTTAAGTTGTTAACAAAAACAATTTTCAGGATACGGCTCAGGATATCGAGTTGTATCAACAATCAAACAATGAGTAAAGAAGGTAAAGGGTGACACGGGATGTACGAGGAAAGACCTTGATCAATCTAGATCGCCGGCATAAAACCTAGGGAGCTGACAATTGCAGCTGCCTTGTTCTTCTTATTACTTTAAATATCAGGATACAGTGCAGGATATGATGCGGATCGACTAGGTGTTACAATGTGATTTGAATACAAGTTTAAGTGTATTGTGAATGATTGCAGCTAGAGAGCAAGAGTGTACGAGAGATTGTGTGTGTGTTCTTATCTGATCCGATCAATCCTATTTATAGTAAAGCAAAGCTAACTAACTAGCCTATAAATCCGGGATAAAACGAATATTCCCTATGTGAACGTTGTAGTCCACGTCTTCCAGCTTCAACGTTCTTATTCCAACAGATTAGCTCGAGTCTTTGGGAGAAGAGATCCTCTTGAACGTTATAGACTTCATCAATCTGCACGTGAATTAATTAGTCATTACCAGGATACTGTATCAGGATGTTACCAATAACAGAAACATAGTCAGAATATTATTCAGGATATATGAGCAGAAAACCACCCATAACAATTGTCCCCAAAATATATCTGTTGGTATACCAATTCCAACGGATATATTTTAAAGTCTTATCTCACGAACCGAGGCAATTAAATTGAAGTGACGATTAACATCGTGCAACTTCCAACGCGTTTTTCACTCGATGGCTATCCATTTAGCCCCTATATCTTCTCCCTTCCTTGTTGATAAACGATAATCTTTCTTAGAATTCTCAGGTATTTCCTTCTCCTTATCTCTTAGAATTTCTTTGCCCAAATTTTCCGATGGCCACTAGAACACGCTCTCATTCTGGCCAGTCTTCCTCGTCATTTGTCAACCAGAACCTGCTCAAGAACCCCGAGAAGGAGGTGTGCTCCTTCGATAAAGCCGATATCAACGCATTAAGAACTTCCGGTGCTTTCTCTGACACGGCGATTATTTGTCCATTCGACCGGAGCATCCGTTCCGACGTATCTTTCGAGGAGTGAATCTGCTTCTCGTCATACCCATTTTCCCTTGGTCTACGATATCCCTTTCATGAACTTATCATGGAGTTTTTCCGAATTACCGGCCTCTGTTTTGCTCAAACATTGCCTATGGTCTGGAGAGTACTTATCATGCTTAACCAGATCAAAACCCTTCACGTCCCCGATCTTTGCATTGAAGACCTTCCACTTGCTTACCGTCTCCGATCCCACGGCAATAGTCGCTTCCTGCTTTTCTCAACCTCTAGCAACCCCCTAATCCTCAAAGCTTCAAAAAATGAGGATGGGTGGCAACGAAAATTTTTCTTTGTTAGACGGGATTTCATTCCCGAGGGCAAAAGCCTTCCGGTGAAATAGTTGACATCTGGTAGGGTTTAGGGCTTTTAGATATCCCCAAACATATCCTGATGATATATCCTGTACTAACATCCTGATGTCTTTCATGCAGCAAACTTCAAAGAGTTGGCCTCTCCCACTGAAGAATCTCAAGAATGGATCAACAGGATCTACCAGTTGCCTGATTGTGACAGATCCTTTACACAGCATCTTTCAAGTTCAAGCCAATACTCTTCATCAGATATGTCTGGTAAGAATCACATAATCTTTGCATATTTTTAATTAATAAAATAAGAGATAAGAGTAAAGACTTAGATATTTTCCCTATTTTGCAGCACCAACCAAAGTTCCAGAAGTCTTTGACCTTGATGAACTGGATAGTTACCCTATTCCTGTCCAGGTGAAGAAGGAACACCCTGCAAACCTGCTTCCTCTTCTAAGCCTGCATCCAGCTCTAAATCGGCAGCTGTTCCTAAGCCCTCTCCTGCTACCAAGCCACGTGCCTCAAGTTCCCATAAAAGAAAGGAAACCGATTTTCCAGCCTCATCCGAGACCTTCCCCTATGAACACCATGGATTTCTTGAATCTAGCGGCTTTATGACCGGCTTCCTTAACCAGGTTCATATCCTTAACCTATATCCTGCACCATATGCTGGTTATATATACGTTAATGTGTGTTAATACCTGTTTCTTTGTTTTGCAGGGTCTTGAACGCTTGGTGTTCCTGTATGAAGACGCATGTCGTTTAAACAAGATGCTAGAAAGCAGGCTGAAAAAGGCTGAAACCACCATTGCGGACCAAGCAGCAATAACCACTGCCAAATCGGAGCATTACGAAGCCAAGTACAAGGCAATGACCCAAGAGCATCAATCTCCCATCAAGAAGATCACTCACGAGGCTCAAGCAAAGTCTGATGCTGCCCAGGTTCAACATGAGCAGGATATGGCTTCATATCGGGAAGGCCTCAAGAATTCTGTCGTCATCTCCCTCCTCCAGGCTAGATTGAAAATGGCATACGAGGCTAAGGCCTTGGGCTTCGAATGCCCTTCATGGAATGTCGAGGCTTGGGAGGTGAAGTTGAAAGATCTTGGTGGTAACCCCGTGGAGCCTCCTGTGAAATCTGTTGCGGAAGAGCCTACTAAGGTGGCCGAGAAGGTGGCTGGTGCTGCAAATGATGCTGGCGGTGATGCTAGGAAGGATGCTGGTGCTGATGAAGCCGTGATGGAAGAGGGTGTTGCCCCTTGAAAGCAGCAAAATGGGCGATGATGGATGCTAATGCCGAGGCCGGGGCCCATTTTTTTAAATTTAATGGTTGTAGCTGCTTGAATAATTTTGTTTCCTGTCCTTTGAACAATTTTTATTTCCTGCACTCAGACAATATGGTGACAAAAGGTGGAGGGATCCTGAGTTTCAGGACGAAGCCTTTGGTCATCAGTTAGTATCGTTTATTTTGAACAATATAACAGTTGGAGGCGGATGGGTCTCGGTTTGAGATGAAACCTTCAACTGTTAAGTAAATATGGTAGAAAACTAACTGTGCTTTTGGTGGATGGGTCTCAGTTTGAGATGAAACCAAAAGCACAATCTTTTGATATGTTAATAATATAATCTTTTTATGACCTTATCTATCATTGTCCTTTTTCAATTCTTGTTAGTTTGAATACGATTTCAATGTTCCAAACTTAGTGTAATATTTCAAATGTCCTAACCAAATATCATGAAAATATCTTGATCAGGATACTCGCAAATATCCTATTAAGACTTTTGTTAAATAGGGTTTTTACAACTCAAACAATTTAGATAAAGTTTTCAAAGAAAAATGATAGTTCACTTTTATTTTGCAAAGCTTGTTGTTTGATTTGAACAAAGTTTCAATTTTCAATCTAAGTGTCATATCTCAAACATTCCAACAGAAATATATCTTGAGAATATATCTTGAGAACATATCCTGATCAGGATACTCATTATATTCAATATTTTGTTAAACGCAGTTTCAAAAATTTAGACAATTTAGATAAGGTTAAAAGGAAAAAAGAAAGATCATACCAGGAATAGAGTACAACCCTATTCTTAAACTTTAATCTCCTTACAACCTTTCCATCGAATATGTCCCCATTCTGGGATGCCTTGTGAACTAGACCCAAGCTTGATCCTCTGAGCTTTTCACTATGCCATAGTAGGAATGTCTCCTGTGTATAATATATTTGAATACTTAGGAATTTTACGGACATCAATTGCAACAGTTTGTATAACTTTCGTATTACAGGGGATAAACCCTAAAGTATCCTGGAGATAAATCCTTAAAATTCTATGGATAAACCCATAGGTATTCTGGGGATAAACCCTTGAGTATCCTGGGAAAATCCCAAATTTTCGTGCACTACAGGCGGGAGTGTATAAACTCCAAAACTTAGAAAGGTGAAAACCTTTAAACCTTAGAGAGTATGAAAATACCCTTTCGCGAGAGAGGGTGATCAATCCTCATATACCTTTAGGATCCAGGATATAGCCAACAATAATGAAATTGTCAACCACTTTTACATGGACTGGTCCCGCTATCTTGAACTATCCCTGGATAGCTTGCGCTCCAGGCAGGGTGTCTAAACCCAATTCGAGAGAAAGGTGAATACCTTTAAACCTGTGAAGGGATCAGGATCCCTTAAATGTGAGAGAGGGGGCCAATCCTCTAATCTTTCGATTTATCCTGAGTGTATATCCTGGAGCTATATCCCGAAGCATATTCTGTAAGACAACCGTAAACTAAGGTGGGTGTTAGCCTGGCTAACACCCCTTCGATGCTTAAGTCAGTATTGGGTTCAGAATAAATAAATTCAAACATATTAAAAGAGATAGAATTCATACCATCCTGAGTTAGAAATTAAACTCTAAACTCACTTGAAATAGAGCTTTAGGTGTATAGCATTCCAGGATCTTGGTAGCATATCCCTTTCCATATTCTTGAGTCGGTATGCTCCTTTCCCAGATTCTGATTCAACCTCATATGGTCCTTCCCACTTTGGAGCTAACTTTCCATCGGCAGGATTAGTAGTATTCTGAAAAGCTTTTCTTAACACCCAATCTCCAACTTGAAACCTTCTAGTCCTTATATTCTTGTTATATGCTCTGGATATCCTCTGTTGATATGCTGCCATCCTTAGCTTTGTCGCGTCTCTTGTTTCATCCACAGTGTCCAATTCTTGGCACAGGGCTTCAGGATTCTTCTCAGGATCCTTGAGATTGGATCTTGCGTCGTTCTATCAGCCCACAAAACAAAGGGTAATTCTTTTGCCCATCTTCCTTTCTTAGCTCCAAGGCTTTTCTTCAAATTGTTGACAATTATCTTGTTCGAGGATTCTTCTTGTCCATTTGCTTGAGGATGTACCGGTGTGGATGTAATCATCTCAATTCCCCAATTCTTACAAAAACCGGTTGTCCTCTTGCTGATAAACTGAGAGCCATTGTCACAAATTATCTCAGCTGGTACCCCAAACCTAGTCAAGATATTCCTTTTTATGAAGGATACTACTTCTTGGTCTCTAACTTGAACAAATGCTTCAGCTTCAACCCATTTAGAGAAATAATCAGTCATTGCCAGCATAAAGACTTTTCCTCCTGGAGCCTTTGGCAATTTTCCTACTATATCCATTTCCCACTTCATGAATGGCCAAGGGGAAGCAATATGATATAGTGGTTCAGCAAGTTGATGCAATATATTACTATGCCTTTGACATGCATCACATCTTCGAGCATATTCTGCAGCATCTTTCCTCATCGTCGGCCAATAGTATCCTGTTCTTAATACCTTTGAGAATAACGATCTCCCCCCAGTATGGTTACCACAATCCCCTTCGTGTATATCCTGAAGCACTTCTTTAGTTTCGGGATCCTCCAAGCACCTCAAGTATGGTCCTGCAAGGGATTTCTTATATAGAATATTGGTTATAATAGTAAATCGGGATACCTTCATCCTAAAAGCCTTAGGATTCTCATTATTTGGAATATGTCCTTCTTTGAGATATCTCACAATTGGAGCCGTCCATGACATAGGATCCTCATCAGGATCTTGACCAGGATCCTGAATACTTGTTACTTCCTTATCCTGAGATTCGAAAAGATCCACTGCAGGACATAGGATGTGAAGTATTGGTATTTGGGTTCCTTTTGGTATCCTGACTGATGACCCTAAATTTGCCAAAGCATCTGCTTCAGCATTATCCTCCCTCGGTACCTGTTCAAGTGTAAAAACATCGAAATATCCTACTAATTTTTTGAGAATTTTGAGATATTCGATTAACTTCTCACCTTTAACTGCATAGGATCCATTAAAATGATTAGTAATTAACACGGAATCAACAAATACTTGCAAGCTTTTAATATTCATACTCCTGCCCAATTCTAATCCTGCAATCAAAGCTTCATATTCTGCTTCATTATTAGTGGCAGGAAATTCACACCTAATAGCCTGGGGTAATATATCCCCCTGTGGAGATTTTAGTAGTATACCCAATTCTACACCTCTAACATTAGATGCACCATCAGTATATAATGTCTAGGATTCTGAGGTTTCTCCTAGTTGTTGTACTTCTAGGTCTACTTCATTTTGAATATCACTACTGAAATCAGCCACAAAATCAGCTAGAGCCTGAGACTTTATGGCATTTCTAGGTTCATATACTAGATCGAAGGCACTTAATTTTACTGACCACTTAGCCATTCTGCCTGATATCTCAGGTTTCCTAAGCAAATTTTTAACAGGATAATTAGTTTTAACATGAATCATATGTGTCTCAAAGTAATGTCTAAGCTTCGTTGATGCCATAACTAGAGCCAATATTAATTTTTCTAAATGAGAATATCTAGTTTCAGCATCTAATAAACTTTTGCTAACATAATAAACAGGATACTACTGACCTTCGTGATCCTTTACCAAGACAGCACTTACTGCGTTCCCTGATACTGCAAGATATAGGGATAATGGTTCACCAGCCTTGGGCTTCATCAATAGTGGTGTAGTTGAAAGATAATGCTTTAATTCCTGCAAGGCTGCTTCATGCTTCTCTTCCCATTCGAATTTCTTATTCTTCTTCAGGATATCGTAGAATTCCTTGCATTTTTCTGAGGATCTTGATATAAACCTGTTTAATGCTTCTACTCACCCTGTTAATCTTTATACATCTTTCATGTTCGAAGGTGACTTGATATCCAGGATAGCTTTGATCTATTCCGGGCTTGCTTCGATCCCCCTTTTAGTCACCATGTATCCCAAAAACTTTCCTGCCCCCACTCTGAAATGGCATTTGGCAGGATTCAGCTTCATATTATATTGATCCAGGATATCAAATGCCCCTTCAATATCCCGGAGATGATCCTCGGCCTTCTTGGATTTTACCACCATATCATCGATGTATACCTCCATGGTGTCCCCCAGTTTGTCTTTAAACATCATGTTCACCAGTCTTTGATATGTTGCACCTGCATTTTTCAAACCAAAAGGCATAGCAGTATAACAATAAATACATGTAGGTGTCATGAAAGCGGTATCCTACTGGTCTGAAGGTTCCATTTGGATCTGCTGGAATCCTGAGGATGCATCCATGAAGGTCAACATTTCGTGACCAGCAGTAGTATCTACCATTGAGTCAATATGAGACAGAGGAAATGCGTCTTTAGGACACGCTTTGTTCAAGTCTGTGTAATCTACACAAACTCTCCATTTCCCATTTTTCTTTTGAACCACAACTACATTTGCTAGCCATTTGGGAAATTTAACTTCACTAATCATCTTGCTCTTCAGTAATCTTTCATCCTCCTCCTGAATTATTGTGTTCCGTTCAGGAGCAAACTTCCTCCGTTTCTGCTGGACAGGCTTGAAAGACCTATCTATTCCGAGTTTGTGAGTTATGATATCCTTGGAAATACCTGTCATATCCTCATGTTTCCATGCGAATGTTGACATCCTGCATTTTAAAAAGTTAGTCAATTGATTTTCAATATCCTGAGGGATATTGGTTCCTACGAGCACCGAGATATCCGGATTATCCTGATCTAGGATAACTTTTTTAACATTCTGCTCTGAAGCCTCCAGGATATCCTGAGTTCGTATCTTTAATTGCTATGCTGCATTGGGCTTGGTTGAGGATTTCATTAAGGATGTATAACATTCCTTTGCCTCCTGTTGATCACTTTCTACCTTGACAACCCCCCAAGGAGTAGGGATCTTGATACACTGATGATAGGTCGATGGCACAACCTTCATATCATGGATCCATGGCCTACCCAATATAATATTGTAGCAGGATAAGGAATCCATGACACAGATGCGTTGCATCGAGTTCACCCCTTCAACATATACTGGCAGCTTTATTTCTCCCACAGTATGTAACACCCCCAAAATACCACCTGCGGAAACTCCGCGAGGCGTGTTACTCATCAGAGTTCGAGCCACCAATCACATTGAACCAATGATAAATACTTTAATAAAACATGTTATGAATTACCAATAGAAAATGTCAAACATAAAGTTGATCCCAAAGAGTGGAGTAGCGGAAGCATATAGTAAATCGTTTAACATTTGTTTCATAAGAAATGTTCAAAACCAATGTTTCACTTATAAATTAATCCAAGAGCCTCGATCCATGACCACTCCAGCACTCCCAGATAGCAAGTCCCCGTCACGAAATCTAACGACCTGCAAGCATGCAGACAAGTGTGTCAGACGACGCTGGTGAGTTCAAGGTTATGTTAATGTGTGTAGTTACCAGATATCTGTTAAGTCATCTCATCGTTTCGTTTCGAAATTGTTATTAACGTAGGAGAGTCTTATATATTGGAAGTGTGTCCAATATATACCATGGGAGTGTGCCCAATATAACCTGGGAGTGTGCCCAACCCCAATGCCCCTAACCAAGCATTGGTAATGATGTCCTAAAACCACCGGGACGCATGCTTAGAGAAGTGCAATGAACTCACCTTGGTTTGCTCGGTATGCTAAGTATGTGCTCGCAAATAATCAATCACGTCCTATAGTATGCACGTATGTGAGATCAGTTTGTGTTCACGTATAGACACACAGTTGATAAGCAAGTAGCACGTATTTGAGATCATACACAAGATGATTACGCTAAACAGCAGTTAAATATTCCAGTTAACACTTAACAGCAGTTAACTAACCAGGTTAACTTTTAACATAATTAAAGTAGTTACTGTGCTGGTTACACAATTGGCGAAACACACATTCGGCGAAACACAATTTGACGAAACACATTATGTTTCGTCGACTGTCCTTTAGCGAAACAAAGATCTATTTCGTCGACTGTCCTTTAGCGAAACAAAGATCTATTTCGTCGACTGTCCTTTGGCGAAACAAAGATCTATTTCGTCGACTATCCTTTGGCGAAACACTTTCTGTTTCGCCAATAGGTCTGTTTCGTCGATTCATCAGTTACGTCATATCAGTTACGAAATCATACAGAAACCCTAATCAATCTATCAGCCGTCATCAACAACAGAAATCATATGGAGATCAATGTACATATAGAATCATCATAACTCAATCATTCAAGAATCATTGTTTAGCATGAACCCTAGTTTGAACGTATCAATAAGCCGGTTTCTATGATATATCTCATCATTAACGGAGCAGAGTTTATCATCATCCGATTCAACCATAATAACCCTAATAGTCTACCGTTTTCATATTCATCATCAATTATATATTCGGACACGACAATTCTCAAGCATCATTCAATACCATAACATAACATGTAATCGTTGCCAGGACTCTATTCGATTGTCTGATCAGGTTTATGAAAACAACAACATCAAAATAAGCAAACAAGACAAATCACGGAACTAAACACACTAACCGGGATGAAGGAAACGATGATTTAATCGTTCGGGAGGGTTCGGGTGTTCACAGAGCTGCTGTCACACAGAGGAGAGTCCTAGGGTTTCAACTTTTGCCAAGGATATGAAAACAGAAGTCGGTTCACGTTAATATTCGTGATTTAACGTTCTGGGCCCGAACTGGGCTTTTGGCGAAACTGGGCCGGCGAAACTGACTTTTGTTTCGTCGGGATGTATATGGCGAAATAGTCTGTTTCATCGAGTGGGTTCTGGCGAAACACATGTTGTGTTTCGTCGAGTTGTACAAATCTTAAGCAGCTTGTGTTTCTCAACAAGTTCAACGTTATAAAATCAAACACATAATCACGCAAACACAATACGTTTCATCATATCACCATGTGCATATTACAAGTCAATAAATCAAACAACTAAACAATCAAAGTCAATGTGCATTTAATGCGAAAGTGAAAGTCGAAAACTTGAGTTGTCACATTATCCCCAACTTGAAAGAAATTTCGTCCCGAAATTTGATAAGCCATCCGCCACACAATGCGATGCTAATCAGGACGACTGTGCATTTTCCGTGGGTGTCACTTCATCCCCAACTTGAATGGGAATTTCGTCCCGAAATTCACCAGTTACATGAGATCTAGAATTGCTAGGCTTGGTCTTGTCCTTGGGGAACAAATGTGGATACTTAAGTTCCATTTGGTCCTCGCGTTCCCACGTGAACTCCGGACCACGTCTTGAGTTCCAACGAACTCTCACAATAGGTATACGGCTGTGCTTACGAACTTTAACTTCCCGATCCATAATCTCGATTGGTTCTTCGACAAACTGCAACTTGTCGTCTATTTTCAGCTCTTGATATGGTACTACTAATGGGTCGTCAGCATAACACTTCTTTAACTATGATACATGAAATACGTCGTGAACATTGCCCAGCTCAGTGGGTAATTCCAACCTATAAGCCACCTTACCGATACGCTCAAGAACTTTAAACGGCCCAACATAACGTGGATTCAGCTTGCCACGCTTCCCAAAGCGTACAACCCCTTTCCACGGTGAGACTTTCAGCATGACGCGGTCATTCACTTCAAACACTACTTCCTTGGCACGCTCGTCAGCATAAGCCTTCTGGCGGTCACGAGCAGCTGCCATACGTTCCCTGATTTTCACAATCATATCTGAAGTTTCGAGTACCATCTCAGGACCTGTGATCTGACTATCACCTACTTCAGCCCAGCAGAGAGGTGATCGGCACTTCCTCCCGTACAGTGCCTCAAATGGTGCCGCTTTGATACTGGTGTGGTAATTGTTATTGTAGGAAAACTCTACCAACGGCAAGTGCTTCTCCCATCCTTTCCCAAAATCAATAACACATGCCCGCAGCATGTCCTCTAATGTCTGAATAGTACGCTCACTCTGACCATCTGTCTGTGGATGATAAGCCGTGCTCATATCGAGACGTGAGCCGAACATCTTATGCATAGCCTGGCATAACTCCGAAGTAAAACGAGGATCTCGATCAGAAATAATAGAAGTCGGCACCCCGTGCCTAGAAACCACCTCCTTAAGGTACACTGCTGCGAGCTGCGAATACTTATCAGTCCCCTTGATTGCTAAGAAATGTGCTGACTTTGTGAGACGGTCGACAATCACCCATATAGTATCGTTCCCAGCCTGTGTTCTAGGTAACCCCGTAACAAAATCCATAGCGATCTGTTCCCATTTCCACATGGGTATCTCTGGCTGCTGAAGTAGACCCGAAGGCTTCTGGTACTCGGCCTTGACCCTAGCACAGGTCAAACACTTACCCACATAGGTGGCAATAATAGCTTTCATGTTCGGCCACCAATACAAAACCTTGAGGTCCTGGTACATCTTATCAGACCCTGGATGAATAGAATATCGCGACTTGTGTGCTTCGTCCATCACAAGTTCTCGAAGATTACCAAATGAAGGAACCCATATCCGTTCCATGAAGTAGTAAATATCGTCAGACCGTTGCTCGAACTTCTTCTTGTGTAAACCTCGTAATCCTTCAGCTTCGATATTTTCTTCCTTTAACGCTTCAATCTGAGCTGAACGAATCCGGGCAGGTAAATTAGAGTGAATAGTAAGCTGTAGGGCACGAACACGCTTCTGTTTCGGTTCCTTGCGACTAAGAGCATCGGCTACAACATTGGCTTTACCCGGATGATACTTGATAGCACACTCATAATCATTAAAAAGCTCAACCCAACGCCGTTGACGCATATTCAATTCCTTCTGGTCGAAAATATGTTGAAGACTCCTGTGATCGGTATAGATGGTACACTTGGTACCGTACAGGTAATGCCTCCAAATTTTCAACGCGAAGACTACGGCTCCTAACTCCAGGTCGTGTGTCGTGTAGTTCTTTTCGTGTACCTTCAACTGTCGAGATGCATAAGCTATCACCTTGTCTCGCTGCATCAACACACAGCCGAGACCCTGAATAGACGCGTCGCAATAAACCACAAAATCTTCAGTACCCTCTGGTAGAGATAAGATCGGTGCACTGCACAACTTCTGCTTTAAGAGCTGAAAAGCTTCTTCCTGGTTCGATCCCCACGAATAAACAACTTTCTTTTGAGTCAAGGCGGTGAGAGGCTGTGCAATCTTCGAAAAATCCCGAATAAAACGACGATAACACCCCGCGAGACCAAGAAATTGACGCACCTCCGAAGGATTCTTTAGTGCCGCCCAATTTCGTATAGCATCGATCTTGGCGGGATCCACATGAATACCCATTTCGTTAACGATGTGCCCGAGGAAATGCACTTCCCGAATCCAGAAGTCACACTTAGAAAACTTTGCATACAGTTGTTCCTTCCTCAAAAGTTCCAAGATGAGACGAAGATGGCGCTCGTGGTCTTCCTTGTTCTTGGAGTAGATCAAGATGTCATCAATAAAAACGATAACGAAATCGTCAAGGTAAGGTTTGCACACGCGGTTCATGAGATCCATGAAAACCGCTGGTGCGTTGGTCATCCCAAATGGCATAACCAAGAACTCATAGTGGCTATACCGCGTTCGAAACGCTGTTCGAGGTACATCCTCCTCTCTAACCCGTACCTGATGATACCCCGACCTCAAATCAATCTTGGAGTAAAAACTGGATCCCTGTAGCTGGTCAAACAAGTCGTCGATGCGAGGCAGAGGATAACGATTCTTGATCGTCACCTTGTTGAGCTCACGATAGTCGATACACATACGAAAAGACCCGTCCTTCTTCTTTATAAATAATACAGGGGCTCCCCAAGGAGATGAACTAGGACGAATGAAACCTCGGTCCAATAATTCCTGAAGTTGGTTCGACAATTCTTGCAACTCTCCTGGTGCAAGACGATACAGAGCACGAGCAATCGGCGCTGCTCCTGGCTGAAGATCAATCTGAAATTCCACCTGACGATGTGGAGGTAAACCGGGGAGTTCTTCAGGAAAGACATCAGGAAACTCTCGAACAATAGGAAGGTCTTCGAGTTTCCTTTCGTTAGTCTGAGAATTAGTAACTAGGGCGAGAATGGAAGGATAGCCCTTTCGTAGAAAACTTAGGGCCTTCATGGCTGAGATAATACCTACTGTAGCGCCGCTACGATGACCCTGGACCGATAGAGATTCACCACTGGCAAGGGGGATACGAACGACTTTCTCCTTGCAGTGAATTTCCGCCCGATATTTGGATAACCAATCCATTCCAACAACTACATCGAAGCTCCCGAGAGTGACAGGAAGTAGGTCAATGTCAAATACTTGACCTAAGAGATCTAATTTGCAACCCATGAGAACATGTGACGCTTCGATAGTTTTACCATTCGCTATTTCTACTATATGCTTAACAACAAGAGGTGTAGGACTCAATCCTAGACGTCTACTGAATTCCAAAGACACATAACTCCAGTCGGCACCTGAATCGAATAAAATAGAAGCATAAACACCATTTACTGAAAACGTACCAGTAACCACGTTGCCGTCGTTTCGAGCTTCACCAGCTCCAATAGTAAATCCGCGACCACGCGCCACGTTGCCCCCATTGTTGCCATTGTTGTTGTTGTTCCCAGCGTTATTGTTATTCGGGCGGTTGTTGTCGTTAGCGTTTTGATTTAACTGAGGGCAATCCCGCTTAAAGTGACCCTCGTCCCCACACTGATAGCACCCCTTTCTGAAGCCCTGGTTCTGCTGGGGTGGTTGTCCCTACTGTCTCTGATTCTGCTGGTTCTGTTGCTGCTGGTGTTTGGGCTGTGGGGCCCTACAATCTTTGGCCTCGTGGCCCGCTTTACCACACCTGTTACATACCCGTCCACACTGCCCGAAATGATGATATCCACACTTGTTACACCGTGGCTTCCTCCCCACATATGAACCCTGACTTTGGCTACCTCCCTGGCCTTGATTGACAGAAGACGACTGGCTGATGCTGCGATTGCTATTGTTGTCTGGCCTTTTCTGAGTCTGACCCGCACTGGATGCTTTGTCGTAATCGTTCCACTTCCGCTTGTTATCATTAGCGGATGCAGTGGCAGTGGGTGCAGCAGCAGTAGTGGTTGAAACACGCGGTGGTAACGAGTTACTCTCTACCTCTTGATCCACAATCTTGTGGGTCAACCGGACAATCTGTGTCAAATCATTGAGATGGGCTGTAGTGACCAAATTCTTCACACGCGGAGGCAACCCCTTGATGAATAACTCAATCCTCCGAGACATAGGCCGGGACAAGTTCGGGCACATGTCGGCCAATTCATACGATCGCTTCACATACGCTTCGACTTCAGATCCTACCATCTTCAAGTCATAATACTCGTTTTCCAACTTCTGGATCTCATCCCGAGGACAATACTCCTCCCTGATCAGTTCTTTAAAATCATCCCAAGTTGTGGCATTCGCTGCCTCGATGCCCAGCAACTGCACTTGGGCATTCCACCACGTTAGGGCACCATCCGCCAAGGTACCCGCATCATATTTCACTCTGTCCCCAGCGGGACAGTTACATATAGCAAACACGGACTCTGCTTTCTCGAACCATCTCAAGAGTCCCACAGCCCCTTCAGTCCCTGTGAAGGTCTGTGGCTTACAGTCCATGAACGTTTTAAACGTACAGACGGGCTGATTGTTCTGGGGATGCGCTTGCTGACCTAAAGGATGAAAGGAAACACAATACAGGAGTGAAAAGACGTGTACACGATATAAGAGTAAAGAGTACTTGGTACATTCCGTACCAGCTTGATAGGCTGCTAAAGCCTCAGCTACACGGGTGTTGATTAGGTCAGTCAACTCAGCTTGAGTCATGTTAATGTTGCCACGTCCGTGTCCTCGTCCACTCATGATTCTATAGATAGAGATGAACCGATTCAGGAAATCGAAACGAGATAGAAATTAAGTATCACGTTGATATCTATGTACTACCAAGTTCACACATAATAAGGCAGAACCCTTCTCACACTTGATAAGCCTCACTGGGACTTGCATGCACCCCACGTTATTATTAAGTGTGCACCCATAATAATAAGGCAATTTGCATGCTTGTCTCAGCGCCTCTTAGCTTGCGCTCGAAGTTTCCCCCGTTCACACAACCCAATGATTGATATCACAAGTTTACAATTCACATAAGTCGAAGAGTAGTGTCACACTATCAAGTCACCATAATATCAAGTGTATCGTTTCATGTAAGTTGTGAGTGCGTGACTACTAAGGAAGTAATGCATAAACTAAACAGAAGACGAACCTTGCGATCTGGAGCTGAGTGTCATGATCGATTCTTCGAAGGTATTCGGTTATAGTCTGGTTTTATAAAACGTTTTAAAACCTAGTTCGCTATAACCTGGCTCTGATACCAACTGTAACACCCCCAAAATACCACCTGCGGAAACTCCGCGAGGCGTGTTACTCATCAGAGTTCGAGCCACCAATCACATTGAACCAATGATAAATACTTTAATAAAACATGTTATGAATTACCAATAGAAAATGTCAAACATAAAGTTGATCCCAAAGAGTGGAGTAGCGGAAGCATATAGTAAATCGTTTAACATTTGTTTCATAAGAAATGTTCAAAACCAATGTTTCACTTATAAATTAATCCAAGAGCCTCGATCCATGACCACTCCAGCACTCCCAGATAGCAAGTCCCCGTCACGAAATCTAACGACCTGCAAGCATGCAGACAAGTGTGTCAGACGACGCTGGTGAGTTCAAGGTTATGTTAATGTGTGTAGTTACCAGATATCTGTTAAGTCATCTCATCGTTTCGTTTCGAAATTGTTATTAACGTAGGAGAGTCTTATATATTGGAAGTGTGTCCAATATATACCATGGGAGTGTGCCCAATATAACCTGGGAGTGTGCCCAACCCCAATGCCCCTAACCAAGCATTGGTAATGATGTCCTAAAACCACCGGGACGCATGCTTAGAGAAGTGCAATGAACTCACCTTGGTTTGCTCGGTATGCTAAGTATGTGCTCGCAAATAATCAATCACGTCCTATAGTATGCACGTATGTGAGATCAGTTTGTGTTCACGTATAGACACACAGTTGATAAGCAAGTAGCACGTATTTGAGATCATACACAAGATGATTACGCTAAACAGCAGTTAAATATTCCAGTTAACACTTAACAGCAGTTAACTAACCAGGTTAACTTTTAACATAATTAAAGTAGTTACTGTGCTGGTTACACAATTGGCGAAACACACATTCGGCGAAACACAATTTGACGAAACACATTATGTTTCGTCGACTGTCCTTTAGCGAAACAAAGATCTATTTCGTCGACTGTCCTTTAGTGAAACAAAGATCTATTTCGTCGACTGTCCTTTGGCGAAACAAAGATCTATTTCGTCGACTGTCCTTTGGCGAAACACTTTCTGTTTCGCCAATAGGTCTGTTTCGTCGATTCATCAGTTACGTCATATCAGTTACGAAATCATACAGAAACCCTAATCAATCTATCAGCCGTCATCAACAACAGAAATCATATGGAGATCAATGTACATATAGAATCATCATAACTCAATCATTCAAGAATCATTGTTTAGCATGAACCCTAGTTTGAACGTATCAACAAGCCGGTTTCTATGATATATCTCATCATTAACGGAGCAGAGTTTATCATCATCCGATTCAACCATAATAACCCTAATAGTCTACCGTTTTCATATTCATCATCAATTATATATTCGGACACGACAATTCTCAAGCATCATTCAATACCATAACATAACATGTAATCGTTGCCAGGACTCTATTCGATTGTCTGATCAGGTTTATGAAAACAACAACATCAAAATAAGCAAACAAGACAAATCACGGAACTAAACACACTAACCGGGATGAAGGAAACGATGATTTAATCGTTCGGGAGGGTTCGGGTGTTCACAGAGCTGCTGTCACACAGAGGAGAGTCCTAGGGTTTCAACTTTTGCCAAGGATATGAAAACAGAAGTCGGTTCACGTTAATATTCGCGATTTAACGTTCTGGGCCCGAACTGGGCTTTTGGCGAAACTGGGCCGGCGAAACTGACTTCTGTTTCGTCGGGATGTATATGGCGAAACAGTCTGTTTCGTCGAGTGGGTTCTGGCGAAACACATGTTGTGTTTCGTCGAGTTGTACAAATCTTAAGCAGCTTGTGTTTCTCAACAAGTTCAACGTTATAAAATCAAACACATAATCACGCAAACACAATACGTTTCATCATATCACCATGTGCATATTACAAGTCAATAAATCAAACAACTAAACAATCAAAGTCAACGTGCATTTAATGCGAAAGTGAAAGTCGAAAACTTGAGTTGTCACACAGTATTTCTGGCCTCTCCACTGAACCGACAAGTACAGTAGATTTTGAAGTGATATCCATCGGAGAAACATTCATCCTCTTCAGTGTTTCTAGCTGAATAATGTTAACAGAGCTGCCATTATCTACCAGTATCCTGCGCACAAAGTGGTTAGCAACATATAAAGTTATTACCAAACCGTCATGATGGGGATCCTGAACAGTATCCCTGTCATCACTGTCAAATGTTATCACTTTATCGGTCGTGAGGGTTGTCATCTTGGTTGGTTTATCTCCCCATTCTGCCTTAGCCTCCTTTGCATGTCTTTTTGCTACAGAATAAGAGGTTCCACAGATATCGGATCCTCCTGAAATAAAGTTAATTATCTTGGCATCTGCAGGAGGTGATGATGCTTCGTTCAGGATCCTTCTCAGTATCCTGACTAGGAATGGCAATGGGCCGGGTTTGGGCCGGGTATTGGTAATCCCAGGCCCGTACCCGATTATAATTCTTTGTCCCATACCCGGCCCGTTACCCGTCGGGTATTTGTCGGGTAATTACCCATCGGGTATCGGGATACCCGCGGGTATCGGGTATACCCGTTAATTTCTTAAAAATACCTGTTGGGACAATGTGCAATTTTTACTTTGATGTTTATATAATTTACTATTTTAATGTCTATAACAAATGAAAATATGATTAATAACTTATGTTAGGGGAGGATTTCTTAATGACCCGTGATCCTCAATTATTATCCTGTTTGGTGATCCTTACTTCAGTGTCAGTTAGTGATCCTCAGAAGTACTTCAGGATCAGGATCATGGATCATCCTAAGGATCCTTATACTAATGATTGTTCACTTTGAATTCGGTATTGTTTTGCAGGAATACCAGTTTGGACTTAGTCTTGGTAACGTTCCTGGAGAATATTCCACGCTTATTCCGCACGTGCTTGACCATGGTGAACGGTATGGAGATCGTGGGGAGAAGGCATGAATTGCGGATAGTTAGTTATTTAGATATTTTACTAAATTTAAAAGGGGTAGCGAGCTAATTAGACAACACTTGGCTATTTTTTGGCTACACACACTCGTACAACTGCACTTATCAGCTCTCGGCAAAACACTTAGCATTTTTCATACATTTCTACACGATACACTATAGTGATCCTTGTACTTAGCTCGCTATCATCCGAAGTTGTAAAAAGATTATTGTTTAATTTGAGTTGGTGATCAGTAGTTTCCATCACCCGAGGTTTTTTATGCCAGAGATCATACATTGATCAAGGGCTTTTTCCTCGTATAAATCTTTGTGTCTCTTGAGCAATTCATTTCTGAGTGATCCTCATTGTTGTTTACCAGTTCAAGCATCATACCCCGTAACAGAGAGTTTGGTTGCATTATCCTCATCTGATTTTTTGACCAAAACAGTTTGGCGCCCACCGTGGGGCTATTGGTGCTTCATTCCTAAGAAATTCTCATTTTTGTGATCATTTCGGTTCGTTACATCCACGCAGATGGCTTCATCATCAAAGAACACTTCCAGTGCGATGTCTGCAGTCAATTCGTCCCAGGGCATTCCACCTTTGCCTCCACCACCTTCTGGACCTCAGAAAAATGCCGAGAAGAAACCAACTCCCATTTTCTCAAAACCTCCAACTTCTTCTGCTTCTTATACTCCTACTACTAGTGACTTGTTTACTCTGATTTTGCAGATGAAGGAGCATATACAGCAGCAGGACAAGACCAATGAAAGGATTCTTAGAGAAATTGGAGACATCAAGAAACAGAAGAGATCGGCAGAGGATCATTCCCCACTGATGCCCAGATCTTTGAATTTCGATACTCCGGTTATAACTTCTCAGCCTTCAGTAGTTCCAGACGTTCAATATGTGGGAGGACCAAAAGGAGTGCATTACGGATCATCAGCAATGACTCAGGCTTCAGGGTTACACTTCCAACCAGCAGGATCCCATCCTCAGCATATAGGATCCTTCGCAAGCTCAGGAGGATACTCGGGAGCGCAGCAGATTCAAGGGTTCTGGCCGTTTCAAGGATCCTCCCAGGTTCAAGGATCCTCCTATGTTCCAGGATCTTCCCAGGTTCAATGATCCTCCCAGGTTCAAGGATCCTCCCAGGTTCAAGGATCCTCCCAGGTTCAAGGATCTTCCTACGTCCCAGGATCCTCCCAGGTCCAAGGATCCTCTCAGTTTCAGGGATCCTTCCAGATTCCGGGATCCTTAAGGAGTTTGCAATCAGGGAGTTCTGATATCCATCAGGGAGATATTATTCCAAAGCAGACCATTGCTTCTACTGGTCCATCGGTCATTCCAGAGCCCCAACAATATGGATTCACATCCGCTCTTCCTAATTTGAATCCAATGGGAGGTAACACTTTCAATAATTCTTATACCACTAACCATGGCCTTATGCAGGATACAGGTATCAGTCATGCCATGGCCAGAGAATTGCAAAAGTTAAAGGATATGATATCAAGTGTCCCAGGAGTGGTCAAGCCTATCCCGGAGATTGCAGATGGGAGCCACAAGATATCTCGTTTTGCACCACCAATCTGTGATGCTGAGATACCCAAGAGGTTCCATGTGCCTACCATGAAGTTGTATGATGGTTCAACAGATCCTGAAGAACACATAGCACAGTACAGGGAAAGGATGGAGATTAATCCCATCCCAGAAAGGTTAAAGGAAGCATGTCTGTGCAAGGGATTTGGATCCACTCTTACTGGATCGGCTCTTAAATGGCTGCTAAGTCTTCCCCTTACTCTATTACCTCGTTTGCTAATCTAGTTAACCTATTTAATAACCAGTTTTCTTGTAGTAGAAAATTTGAGCATTTAACTAGTGATCTGTATAGGATAACCCAAGGTCATAATGAATCATTAAGGGATTATATCACTAAATTTAGTAAAGAATCCTTAGATATCCCTAACCTGGATATAGCTACGGCTGTTGAAGCCTTTAAAATGGGATTGCTTAGGGATTCATTATTCTATTATGATCTTGTTATGACACCATGCGAGAATCTAGATGAGGTAAGAACCCGGGCCCTTAGGTTCATCCGGCTAGAGGATGACAAAAGGATCCAGGAGAGGTTAGCAGGATCCTCAAAGCAAGAGAAGCAAGGATCCTCATTCAAGAACAACAAGTTCAGATCCTATAACAAATCTGATAACCAGAATGTGCATGCTTGTTTTGGTCAATAATTCTGTTTATGATATGCAACCAAACTCTTTGTTTCGGGGAATGATGCTTAAAATGTGTAATAGCGATGAGGATCACTTCAATGTAAATTGCACAAACAACACAAGGATTTATACGGGGAAAAAGCCCTTGATCAAGAGTTGATCTCCGGCACAAAAAACCCCGGGTGATGGAAACTACCGATCACCAAGCTCAAATAAATGAATAAATGTTTACAACTTCGGATAGTAACGAGCTAGGTACAAGGATCACTAGAATGTAACGTGTAAAAGGTGTATGAAACTGCTAAGTGTTTGAACGAGAGCTGGTATGAACGTTTGTACGAGTGTGTGTGTAACTCAGAAATGACTAAGTGTTTCTAACTAGCTCGTTACCCCTTTAAAATAAGAAAATATCTAGCTAACAAACTCTCCGACTTTCGTGCCATGCCTTCACGTTCTCCACAATGTCTATTTTTGGCCAAGCACGTGCGAGATAGTCAAGGAATATTCTCCAGGAATGTCACTAAGACTAAGTCCAACTTGTTACTCCTGCAAAACAATACGAAACACAAGTGAACAATTGTTAGTATGAGGATCCTTAAGGTGATCCATGATCCTGATCCTGAAGCTCTTCTGAGGATCACTATCTGTCACAGAAGTAAGGATCACTAAAGAGGATAATAGCTAAGGATCACGGGTCATTTAGAAATCCACCCCTAACAATTGCCCCCAAAATATAAGGAGTTAAATTGTAAATATGTGAGTTATATTTTCTTGATCTTATCCGTAACTAACTAACGGATATATAGCCGTTAAAATAGAACTAGCCGTTGCGATCATGACATCATGGAAGTGACAATCCTGCAGAATCATAATTATAAATAGAGATATAGATAGGATCAATATGCATTCAAATCCGAAAGAAACTCCCTTTAAATTCTCAGTCGGCGATCAAGCAGGTATTTCTTTCTCCTCTTTCTCCCTTTCTTACTCTGTTTTTCTTTCTTTATCACCACCACTTTGAGAATGTTGCTCCGAAGCTCATCGGGCAAGGATAACAAAAAGGATAGCCCTTTGAAGAGTCAAAAGATCATCAAATACTCAATGAACGAAAGGTGTTGCTTTAACGATGCACAAATAGATAACATCCGTCACCGTTTTCCGGCGAATGCCTTTTTCAAACCCTTCGATCCTACTGTCCTAAGCGACTATGTTTCAGAAACATGGGTTGCCTTTCCAGTTACTCCATTCGCCATAGGATACACCTATCCTTTCCCGGACTTTACACAATCCTTCTTTTCCCTTACCGGCATCTCTTACATCCAAGCCATGCCGATGATTTGGAGGGTTTTGTATACCCTGGAGAGGATCATCGAGCAGGAGGGTATTGATTTAGGCATGTCAGATCTGACACAATTGTATGATGTTACCACCTTTGGATCCCACCGTTATTTGTTCAAACGAAAACCCGGTGCAGAACATCCCCTTCTTAAAGTCACCAAGAATGACAAAGATTGGAAACGTCGCTTCTTCTTTGTAAGAAGGGATACCATTTCAGACGGAAAGCATTTACCAAGAACATGGTCCACCCATGGTAGGCCGGAGGATCCTGAGAAGGATCACCAGGTAGTCTTATTTTTGTATAAGGATTACTGACCCTTTTTGTCTTGTGTCATGCAGCTATTTCTGTCTCACACATCATCGCATCACCTGAAACCAAGGATAGGCTCGATGCCTTTTGGAAGCTTGACCCTGAAACAAGGACATTCAAGATAGACACCCAAGACTCACAAGAAGTATCCTCAGGTTCCATTACCATGTCAAGTAAGTATCCTGCCTTTTACATAGTTTGAATATTAAAATAAATAAATAAATTGAAATAGGATAAGGATACTCATCTTGCTTTGAATGTGTAGGCGCTGGAAAATCTGCCAAGCCTGTATCCCAGTTCAACACGGCTGACCTTGATGTCGTACGATCCAGGAAGAAAAGGTCCACTACCAGTCCTAGCATCTCCATTCCAAAGGCACCCACTAAAGGAAAGGGTATCAAGAAGAGGAAAACTTCTGATGCTGAGGATCTTCAAGGCCTACCACTGATCCGCCACCAGTTCCTTGAATACTTTAATGATGTAAGGATCCTTAATTCTGCCTAGGTATCCTACTCGTATGAGGATCACTTGATCTTGAACTGCTTTATCCTTTTCTTTGCAGAAATTTGCTGAGATTGAGGATTACGTGGGGAATGTTGAGGAGCAGGACAAGAAAATTGCTGACCTCCAACAGGTTGCCGTGCTCAAGGACCTTGCACTTGTTGATCTTCGGAAGGAACTCCGAGATGAGAAAGCTAAGACGGCCAAACTTCTGATCGACCTTGACTATGAAAAGCATGACCTCATAGAAAATGCTAAGGTCTCTGCTGCCATCACTATGTATCAGACAAAATTGAAGATGGCCCAGGAAGCTCAAGATCCTAGTTTTGACAAAAGCTGCTGGGATGTTGAGGGCTGGAAGGCAAGGTTGGCTGATCTTGAGGATGATGAGGAGGAGGCTACTGAGGTCTTGGCGATTGAGGCAAGTGGCAGTGGGAAGGATCTGATAAAGGATACCACAGCTGGAGGGGAAGAGGATGCAGCGAAGGCATAGGCTGCATTGATGGGCGATGAAGGACATTTCTAGACGTAGCCGGAGCCCATTTTTTAAGTTTGATAGTTTGTTTTGTTTATGGTGTTTTTTGCTGAACAATGATGGGTTGTACTTGAACTATAGGTTTTAGGATTAAGGATCATGTATGATCCTTTGGACAATAGGCAGGATTGCATATGGTGGAGGGATCCTCTGTTTGGGGGATGAAGCCATTGTGATCCTGCCGCCTTTATATTCCTGCACTATTTCCGAACTTGTTATCATGGACACCCTTTACCTACCCCAGCGGACGGGCCACGTTTTGCTGGTAGATGCTCGGGTAGGTAATTTTGACAACCTTTTAAGGGTAAATCTTTTGTTAATAAATAAAAACTTAACCTTTTGTCGCTTATCTGGTGTTGTTATCCTTATGTTTCTTTGATTTTCCTTTGTTTTGATACACACTTATTGAATAAACAATTTTGAACAAGCCAGACTGAAAATGTTTAGGATATGATCCATGATCAGATATCCTTTAGTTAAAGAATTCCAAAAAGCAATATGTGTTAAGGATCACAAGTCTAGTTGTCAAATTTTAAGGGTTATTCAAATAAATAATGAATAGGATCAAAAATAGTTAAGGATCATACCTGAGGGTCCAAGTTAGGATCCTAACCATAATAAGGATAACTGTAAAATAAACCTTAGAATAAAGTAAGGATCAAGGATCCCTGGTTGCCTATCTTCAAGAACCTGAAATAGAGCATAACTTGGGACTAAGCCAATATAAGAAAAGGGTTAGCAACTGGGGACAAGCCCAAGGATAACTGGGGACAAGCCCAAGGATAACTGGGGACAAGCCCAAGGATAACTGGGGACAAGCCCAAGGATAACTGGGGTTAAACCCAAGGAACAGATTACTTCAGCAAATAACCAATGTTATGCTAAGGATACCTGAACTTTCACAACTTAAACTCACGTGAGAGATGGATAAAGGATACATGATCCTTATCCTTATATGAGAAAATGAAGAAATGAAATAGTTTAAGTTTAGGATATTACCTAAGTAAGGATCACCAATACTTTGAGGATCCTTTAAGGATATCCCTTTCGTTAGGATCATCTGTGCCATGAGGATCCTGCTCACATAAAATATTTCTTCAAGTGGACAGCATTCCAAGCTCTTGGTAGCAAATCACCTTCCATGGTTAGCAATCTATATGCCCCATTTCCTGCTTCAGCTTCAATCAAATAAGGGCCTTCCCATTTTGGAGCCAATTTTCCATCAGCAGGATTGGTGGTATTCTGAAATGCTTTCCTTAATACCATATCTCCAACTTGAAACCTCCTGATCCTGACATTTTTGTTGTAAGCACCAGCCATTCTTTGTTGATAACTGGCCATCCTTATCCTAGCCATATCCCTGATTTCTTCAATGGTATCCAGGTCTTGAGCCAAGTTCTCGTCATTCTCCTCAGGATCACGGGTACTTGTTCTTGCAGTTGGAACCACCATTTCTGTTGGGATCACTGATTCTGCCCCAAATACCAAAGAGAATGGTGTTTGACCAGTAGCATTTTTAGGGGTCGTCCTATCAGCCCAAAGCACATAGGGTAGTTCTTCTGCCCATTTCCCTTTCTTGGATCCAAGCTTCTTCTTCAAATTGTTGATGATGATCTTGTTGGATGATTCTGCCTGACCATTAGCTTGTGGGTGGACTGGTGTTGATGTTATCATCTTAATCCCCCAGCTGTCACAAAAGTTAGTGGTTCTGCCCCCAATAAATTGGGAACCATTATCACATATAATCTCAGAAGGAATTCCAAATCTAGTTATAATATTCCTTTTAATGAAGGATATAACTTCCTTTTCTCTGACTTGGGCAAAAGCTTCAGCCTCTATCCACTTGGAGAAGTAATCCGTCATAGCAAGCATGAATACTTTTCCACCAGGTGCCTTAGGGAGCTTACCAACTATATCCATACCCCATCTCATAAATGGCCAAGAGGAGGATATAGGATGCAATAATTCAGCTGGTTGATGAAGGATATTGCTGTGTCTCTGACAAGGATCACATCTTTTAGCATACTCCACAGCATCTCTCTTCATGGTTGGCCAGTAGTATCCTGTCCTTAGGATCCTTGAGAATAATGCCCTGCCCCCAGTGTGGTTTCCACAATCTCCTTCATGGAAGTCTTTTAAAACTTCTTGGACTTCAGGATCCTCAATGCATCTCAAGTATGGTCCTGCAAGAGATCGTCTATACAACATACTATTTATAATTGTGAATTGAGATACCTTAGATTTGAAAGCCCTAGGGTTTTCTCCTGTAGGAATCTCTCCATGTTGTAAGTATCTCATAATTGGTGAGATCCATGATCCTGATCCTGAATGGGATTGAGTATCCTCACAGGGGATAATTGCAGAATCATTTCCTATCTCCATAGCCTCGTGATCCTCGATAGCCGGGGTTAGGATATGGATAATAGGGAACTTGATATCCTCTGGGATCTTCAAGGATGATCCTAAATTAGCCAATGCATCAGCTTCACTATTTTCTTCCCTTGGTACCTGTGACAAACTAAAGGAAACAAAAGAGAGTGCCAAACTTTTGACTATCTCCAAATATTTGGTTAGCTTTTCACCTTTAACAACATAGGATCCATTAAAGTGGTTTGTAATTAACAAAGAATCTACGTGTACCTCAAGATACCTGATTCCCATATGCTTAGCAATTTGCAAACCAGCAATTAAGGCTTCATATTCAGCCTCATTGTTAGTGGTTTGGAACTCACAAGCTATAGAGTGGGGTATTATGTCCCCCTGTGGCGATTTTAGTAGTATTCCAAGCCCTGTGCCTTTGACATTTGAGGATCCATCAGTATAGAGTATCCAAGGATCCTTGGTCTCTTCTAGCTGCTGGACTTCTAACTCAGCTTCTTCTTGTAAATCACTACTGAAATCAGCCACAAAGTCAGCTAATGCTTGGGATTTGATGGCTGTCCTAGGCTCGTATCTTATATCATATGCACTCAGCTTCACTGCCCACTTAGCCATCCTACCTGACATCTCTGGTTTCCTGAGGACATTCTTAATTGGGAAATTAGTTTTAACAATGATAACATGAGTTTCAAAATAGTGTCTTAACTTAGTAGATGCCATAATTAATGCAAGAATAAGCTTTTCAAGGTGTGAGTACCTGGATTCGGCATCAAGTAAACTTTTACTTACATAATAGACAGGATGTTGTGTACCTTGATGATCCTTAACAAGGACCGCACTTACTGCTTTTGAGGATACTGCAAGATACAAGGATAACACATCACCTTTCTCTGGTTTCATCAAGGCTGGGGCTGAGGATAAGTAATCCTTGAGGGCTCTTAAAGCATCTTCATGCTTCTCAGTCCACTCAAATTTCTTGTTCTTCCTTAGGATATCGTAGAATTCTTTGCATTTCTCTGAGGATTTGGATATAAATCTGTTCAAAGCTGCTATCCTTCCTGTTAGCCTTTGAACATCCTTAGCATTGGCCGGAGATTTGATGTTCACTATTGCTTTGATTTGTTCCGGGCTAGCTTCAATGCCTCTCTTCGTCACCATATATCCTAAGAATTTACCTGCTTTAACACCAAAGTGACATTTTGAAGGATTAAGTTTCATGTTATATTTGTCAAGGATATCGAATGCTTCCTCCAAGTCTCTTAGATGATCCTCAGCTTTTAAGGATTTTACCACCATATCATCTATATAAACCTCCATAGTTTGTCCAATCTGATCCTTGAACATCATATTCACCAGCCTTTGATATGTTGCACCTGCATTTCTTAATCCGAACGGCATAGCAATATAGCAGTATATACCAGTTGGAGTCATGAAGGCTGTATCCTCTTGGTCGGATGGTTCCATTTGGATTTGTTGAAATCCAGATGAAGCATCCATAAAAGTTAACAGTTCATGACCTGCGGTTGCATCCACCATGGAGTCAATGTGGGGTAAAGGGAAAGGATCCTTGGGACATGCCTTATTTAAATCGGTAAAATCGACACATACCCTCCACTTTCCGTTTTTCTTTTGAACAACAACCACATTGGCCAACCATCTTGGATACTTGACCTCTCTAATCATACCTGCCCGGAGCAATTTCTCTACTTCTTCCTGGATAATGGCATTCATTTCCGGTGCAAACTTTCTTCTCCTTTGATGGATTGGTTTGAAGGATCTGTCAATGCCGAGTTTGTGAGTGATTACATCTTTGGATATACCAGTCATGTCTTCGTGTTTCCATGCAAAGGTCTTCTTTCATTTCGCCAAGGATCCCCGATCCGATATAAACTATAGATTCAGGATCATCCGGATCCATAAGGATTTCTACCACATCCTGTTCACTCGCCTCCAAGACATCCCTTGGAGGATACTTTGATTGCTATTGCTCCCTGGATTTCAAAGCTGGTTTCATCGATGAAGTATAGCAATTCTTAGCCTCCTGCTGATCACTATCAATCTTCACTATTCCCCAAGGACTAGGGAGCCTCACACATTGATGGTAAGTGGATGGGACTGCTTTCATATCGTGTATCCAGGGCCTGCCAAGGATAACATTACAACAAGATAAACAGTCAATAACACAAAATTTTTTATAAGAGTATAGGCCTTCAATGTATATTGGGAGTTTAATGTCCCCCAGGGTGTTCTTAGTTTCGCCACTAAATCCCACGAGCACGGAGGATCTTGGTATGATCTCTGATTCAGGGATACCCATCTTCTTTAGAACATCAAGCTGGATAATGTTCACTGAACTTCCTCCGTCTATAAGGATCCTGCAGACAAAATGGTTAGATATGAAAAGAGTAATAACTAAACCATCGTGATGAGGATCCTGGATATCAACACGATCCTCTTCATCAAAGGTTATGACTTTCCCTTCCGAGACACTTGATGTTCGAACAGGTCTTTCTCCGTTATCCATTTTAGTTTCCTTTGCATGCCTTTTAGCTGCTGAGAAGGATGTGCCACAAATGTCGGATCCTCCAGAAATAAAGTTTATCACTTGTGCATCTGCTGGAGGAGCTGGAGTCTTCTCAGGGATCCTTTCAGGATCCTGAGTCCTTGACTTTTTTCTTCCCAACAACTCTTTTAGATGCCCCTTGCTCAACAAGTATCCAATTTCCTTTCTTAATGCAATGCATTCTTCTGTGAGGTGCCCAAAATCTTCATGATATGCACACCACTTTGATTTATCCTTAGTTGCAGCTGGCCTATCATTCTTTCTCGGCCATCTAGCTTTATCACCTAGATTCTGCATAGCAAGGATTAGTTCATTGTTATCAACACTAAAACAATATTCAGAAATTGGAGGATAATCCTCATCATCCTCTGCTTGATCAATAGAATGCACGTTCTGGTTATCAGATCTATTGTAGGATCTGAACTTGTTGTTCCTGAATGAGGATCCTTGCTTATCCTGCTTTGAGGATCCTGCTAACCTCTCCTGGATCCTCTTGTCATCTTCTAGTCGAATGAACCTAAGTGCTCGGGTTCTTACCTCATCTAAGTTCCTGCATGGTGTCATAACAAGATCATCATAGAAAGACGAATCCTTAAGCAATCCCATTTTAAAGGCCTCAACAGCCGTGGCTATATCTAAGTTAGGAATGTCTAAGGATTCTTTACTGAATTTGGTAATGTAATCCCTTAATGATTCATTATGACCCTGGGTTATCCTATATAGATCACTAGTTAATCGTTCAAATTTTCTACTACAAGAAAACTGATTATTAAATAGATTAACTAGGTTAGCAAACGAGGTAATAGAGTAAGGGGGAAGACTTAGCAGCCATTTGAGAGCTGATCCAGTAAGAGTAGACCCGAATCCCTTGCACAGGCATGCTTCCTTTAACCTTTCTGGGATCGGATTGATTTCCATCCTCTCCCTGTATTGTGCTATGTGTTCTTCAGGATCTGTCGAACCATCATACAGCTTCATTGTAGGCACATGGAACCTCTTGGGTATCTCAGCATCACAGATTGGTGGTGCAAAACGAGATATCTTGTGGCTCCCATCTGCAATCTCTGGGATAGGCTTGACCACTCCCGGAACACTTGATATCATATATTTTAGCTTTTGCAATTCTCTGGCCATGGCATGATTGATACCTGGATCCTGCATAAAACCATGGTTAGTAGTATGAGAATTATTAAAAGTGTTACCTCCCATTGGATTCAAGTTAGGAAGAATGGATGTTAATCCATATTGTTGAGGCTCTGGAATGATCGAGGGACCAGTAGAGGCATTGGTCTGCATTGGAATAAAATCTCCCTGATGGACATCTGAACTTCCTGTTTGCAAACTCCTCAAGGATCCTGGCATCTGGAAGGATCCCTGAAACTGGGACGATCCTGGAACAAAGGAGGATCCTTGAACCTGGGATGATCCTGGAACGGGGGAGGATCCTTGAACCTGGGATGATCCTGGAACGAAGGAGGATCCTTGAACCTGGGATGATCCTGGAATGAAGGAGGATCCTTGAACCTGGGATGATCCTGGAACGAAGGAGGATCCTTGAACGTGGGATGATCCTGGAACGAAGGAGGATCCTTGAACCTGGGATGATCCTGGAAAGAAGGAGGATCCTTGAACCTGCTGCATTCCTGAATATCCTCCTGAACTCGTGAGGGATCCCATATGCTGAGGATAGGATCCCGCTGGCTGGAAATATGAACCTGATGCATGGGTCATTGTTGGTGTTCCGTAGTGCACTCCTTTTGGTCCACCCACGTATTGAATGTCCGGAACCACTGATGGCTGAGAAGTAATCACCGGAGTATCAAAATTCAAAGATCTGGGCATCAGTGGGGAACGGTCCTCTGCCGTTTTCTTCTGTTTCTTAATTTCGTCAATCTCCCGGAGGATCCTTTCGTTGGTCTTATCCTGCTCTTGTGCATGATTCCTCATCTGCAAAATCAAGGCATAGAGATCATTAGTAGTAGGATTAGTTGAAACAGAAGAAGTAGGTGGTTTTGAGAAAATGGGAGTTGGTTTCTTCACGGCATTCTCAGTATTCTTCTGGGATCTAGAAGGTGGTGGAGGCAAAGGAGGGACGCCTTGTGAAGAAGTGAATGAGGGCATCAAGTTTGAAGCACTCTTCGCTGAGGAAGCCATTTGCTTGGTTGTAGTGAACCGAAATGAGCACAGAAATGCGTATTTTTCTAAGGACGAAGCACCAATTGCCCCACGGTGGGCGCCACACTGTTTTGGTCAATAATTCTGTTTATGATATGCAACCAAACTCTTTGTTTCGGGGAATGATGCTTAAAATGTGTAATAGCGATGAGGATCACTTCAATGTAAATTGCACAAACAACACAAGGATTTATACGGGGAAAAAGCCCTTGATCAAGAGTTGATCTCCGGCACAAAAAACCCCGGGTGATGGAAACTACCGATCACCAAGCTCAAATAAATGAATAAATGTTTACAACTTCGGATAGTAACGAGCTAGGTACAAGGATCACCAGAATGTAACGTGTAAAAGGTGTATGAAACTGCTAAGTGTTTGAACGAGAGCTGGTATGAACGTTTGTACGAGTGTGTGTGTAACTCAGAAATGACTAAGTGTTTCTAACTAGCTCGTTACCCCTTTAAAATAAGAAAATATCTAGCTAACAAACTCTCCGACTTTCGTGCCATGCCTTCACGTTCTCCACAACGTCTATTTTTGGCCAAGCACGTGCGAGATAGTCAAGGAGTATTCTCCAGGAATGTCGCTAAGACTAAGTCCAACTTGTTACTCCTGCAAAACAATACGAAACACAAGTGAACAATTGTTAGTATGAGGATCCTTAAGGTGAACCATGATCCTGATCCTGAAGCTCTTCTGAGGATCACTATCTGTCACAGAAGTAAGGATCACTAAAGAGGATAATAGCTAAGGATCACGGGTCATTTAGAAATCCACCCCTAACAATGCTGTTGAACAAGAAGAGGATGATGAGGGATTATCCTCCAATTTCTGAATATTGTTTTTCTGTTGATAACAATGAACTAATCCTTGCGATGCAGAATTTAGGTGATAAAGCTAGATGGCCCAGGAAAAATGACAGACCAGCTACAACTAAAGATAAGTCAAAGTGGTGCGCATATCATGAAGATTTTGGGCATCTCACAGAAGAATGCATCGCACTGAGAAAAGAAATTGGATACTTGTTGAGCAAGGGGCACTTGAAAGAATTATTGGGGAGAAAGAAGTCAAGGACTCAGGATCCTGAAAGGATCCCAGAGAAAGCTCCAGCCCCTCCAGCAGATGCACAAGTTATAAACTTTATTTCTAGAGGATCAGACATTTGTGGAACATCCTTCTCTGCAGCTAAAAGACATGCAAAGGAAACCAAGATGGATAATGGAGATAGACCCATTCGAACATCCAGTGTCTCCAAAGGAAAAGTTATAACTTTTGATGAGGATGATCGTGTTGACATTCAGGATCCTCATCACGATGGTTTGGTTATCACTCTTTTTATTTCTAACCATTTTGTTCACAGGATCCTTATAGACGGAGGAAGCTCTGTGAACATTATCCAGCTTGATGTCCTCAAGAAGATGAATATTCCTAAATCCGATATCATACCAAGATCCTCTGTGCTCGTGGGATTCAGTGGCGAGACTAAGAATACTCTGGGGGACATTAAACTCCTAATATATATCGAAGGCCTACATTCTTACCAAAAGTTTTGTTTTATTGACTGTTTATCTTGTTGTAATGTTATCCTTGGTAGGCCTTGGATACATGACATGAAGGCAGTCCCATCCACTTATCATCAATGTGTGAAGCTTCCTAGTCCTTGGGGAATAGTGAAGATTGATAGTGATCAGCAAGAGGCTAAGAACTGCTACACCTCATCAATGAAACCAGCATCAAAGTCAAGGGAGCAATAGCAATTAAAGCGTCCTCCAAGGGATGTCTTGGAAGCAAGAGAACAAGATGTAGTAGAAATCCTTATGGATCCTGATTATCCTGAATCTAAAGTTTATATAGGATCAGGGATCCTTGGCGAAATAAAGGAAGACCTCATATCCTTCCTCAAAAGGAGAAAGACTACCTTTGCATGGAAAAACGAAGACATGACAGGTATATCTAAAGATATAATCACTCACAAGCTTGGCATTGATAGGTCCTTCAAACCAATCCATCAAAAGAGGAGGAAATTTGCACCAGAAAGAAATGCCATTATCCAGGAGGAGGTAGAGAAATTACTCAGAGCAGGTATGATTAGAGAGGTCAAGTATCCAAGATGGTTGGCCAATGTGGTTGTTGTTCAAAAGAAAAACGGAAAGTGGAGGGTATGTGTCGATTTCACCGATTTAAATAAGGCATGTCCCAAGGATCCTTTCCCATTACCCCACATTGACTCCATGGTGGATGCAACTGCGGGTCATGAACTGTTAACTTTTATGGATGCTTCGTCTGGATTTCAACAAATTCAAATGGAACCATCCGATCAAGAGGATACAGCCTTTATGACTCCAACTGGTATATACTGTTATATTGCTATGCCATTTGGACTAAGAAATGCAGGTGCAACTTATCAAAGGCTAGTGAATATGATGTTCAAGGATCAGATTGGACAGACTATGGAGGTTTACATAGACGATATGGTGGTAAAATCAAAAAAGGCTGAGGATCACCTAAGAGACTTGGAGGAAGCATTCAATATCCTTGACAAATATAACATGAAACTTCATCCTTCAAAATGTCACTTTGGTGTTAAAGTAGGTAAATTCTTAGGATATATGGTGACAAAGAGAGGCATCGAAGCCAGTCCAGAACAAATCAAAGCCATAGTAAACATCAAGTCCCCTGCCAATGCTAAGGATGTTCAGAGGTTAACAGGCAGGATTGCAGCTTTAAACAGATTCATATCCAAATCCTCAGAAAAGTGCAAGGAATTCTATGATATCCTAAGGAAGAACAAGAAATTCGAGTGGACTGAGAAGCATGAAAGTGCCTTAAGAGCTCTTAAGGATTACCTATCCTCGGCCCCGGCCTTGATGAAACCAGAAAAAGGAGATGTGTTATCCTTATATCTCGCGGTATCCTCAAAAGCAGTAAGTGCCGTCCTTGTTAAGGATCATGAAGGTACTCAACATCCTGTCTATTATGTAAGTAAGAGTTTACTTGATGCTGAATCCAGGTATTCACACTTAGAAAAACTTATCCTTGCATTAATTATGGCATCTACTAAATTGAGACATTATTTTGAAACTCATGCTATTATCATCAAAACTAATTTTCCAATTAAGAATGTCCTCAGGAAACCTGAAATGTCAGGAAGGATGGCTAAGTGGGCAGTGAAGCTTAGTGCATATGATATAAGATATGAGCCCAGGACAGCCATTAAATCCCAAGCATTAGCCGACTTTGTGGCAGATTTCAGTAGTGATTTGCAAAAGGAAGCTGAGTTAGAAGTTCAGCAGCTAGAGGAGACCAAGGATCCTTGGATACTCTATACTGATGGATCCTCAAATGTCAAAGGAACAGGGCTTGGAATACTACTAAAATCGCCACAGGGGGACATAATACCCCACTCTATAGCTTGTGAGTTCCAAACCACTAACAATGAGGCTGAATATGAAGCCTTGATAGCTGGCTTGCAAATTGCTAAGCATATGAGGATCAGGTATCTTGAGGTACATGTAGATTCTTTGTTAATCACTAATCACTTTAATGGATCCTATGCTGTTAAAGGTGAAAAGCTAATCAAATATTTGGAGTTAGTCAAAGAATTGGCACTCTCTTTTGTATCCTTTAGTTTGACACAGGTACCAAGGGAAGAGAATGCAGAGGCAGATGCATTAGCCAATTTAGGATCATCCTTGAAGATCCCGGAGGATATCAAGATCCCTATTATCCATATCCTGACCCCGGCTATCGAGGATCATGTGGCTATGGAGATAGGAGAGGATTCTGCAATCATCCCTAGTGATGATAATCAATCTCATTTAGGATCATGGATCCTTCCAATCATGAGATACATACAACATGGAGAGATTCCTACAGGAGAAAACCCTAGGGCTTTCAAAATTAAGGTATCTCAATTCACAATTTTAAATAATATGTTGTATAAACGATCTCTTGCAGGACCATATTTAAGATGCATTGAGGATCCTGAAATCCAAGAAGTTTTAAAAGACTTCCATGAAGGAGATTGTGGAAACCACACTGGGGGCAGGGCATTATTCTCAAGGATCCTGAGGATAGGATACTATTGGCCAACTATGAAGAGAGATGCTGTGGAGTATGCTAAGAAGCGTGATCCTTGTCAGAGACACAGCAATATCCTTCATCAACCAGCTGAATTATTGCATCCTATATCCTCCACTTGGCCATTCATGAGATGGGGCATGGATATAGTTGGTAAGCTCCCTAAGGCACCTGGTGGAAAAGTGTTCATGCTTGCTATGACTGATTACTTCTCCAAGTGGATAGAGGCTGAAGCTTTTGCCCAAGTCAGAGAAAAGGAAGTTATATCCTTCATTAAAAGAAATATTATAACTAGATTTGGTATTCCTTCTGAAATTATATGTGATAATGGTTCCCAATTCATTGGGGGCAGAACTACTAACTTTTGTGACAGCTGGGGGATTAAGATGATAACATCAACACCAGTCCACCCACAAGCTAATGGTCAGGCAGAATCCTCCAATAAGATCATCATCAACAATTTGAAGAAGAAGCTTGGATCCAAGAAAGGGAAATGGGCAGAAGAACTACCTTATGTGCTTTGGGCTGATAGGATAACTCCTAAGAATGCTACAGGCCAAACTCCATTCTCTTTGGTATTTGGGGCAGAATCAGTGATCCCTACAGAAATGATGGTTCCAACTGCTAGAACAAGTATTCGTGATCCTGAGGAAAATGATGAGAACTTGGTTCAAGACCTGGATACTATAGAAGAAATCAGAGATTTGGCAAGGATAAGGATGGCCAGTTATCAGCAAAGAATGGCTGGATCCTACAACAAAAATGTCAGGATCAGGAAATTCCAAGTTGGTGATATGGTACTAAGGAAAGCATTTCAGAATACCACCAATCCTGCTGATGGAAAGTTGGCACCAAAATGGGAAGGACCTTACTTGATTGAAGCTGAGGCAGGAAAGGGGGCATATCGATTGCTAACAATGGAAGGTGATTTGCTACCTAGAGCCTGGAATGCTATCCATTTGAAGAAATACTTCATGTGATAAGGATCCATGATCCTCACATGACAAATATCCTTAAAGGATCCTTAAAGCACAGATGATCCTCATTTTGGTTCAGGTACTCTTAGCAAAAGGATGATTATCCACAAAAGCAACCAGTTACTTGGGTTTGACCCCAGTTATTTGGGCTTGACCCCAGTTCCGCCAGTAGCGCACGATGATCCTGGTATAGTTCATGGCAGTGGGACCAGTACTCGTTTTAGGGGCTGATAATTCCATTGTACTGGCTATACCTAGGATCCTACGTATAATGGTAGACGTACCATACATCCGTTCTTAAGGTTTCTAACATTTTCACGTTAGCTAAGGTTTTGGCATTTTCATGCCACTAAGTTTGGATAGTCGCCAGTTAGGGCCATACTCCAGTTCACACACTATCCTTGGGCTTGTCCCTAGTTATCCTTGGGCTTGTCCCCAGTTATCCTTGGGCTTGTCCCCAGTTATCCTTGGGCTTGTCCCCAGTTATCCTTTGGGCTTGTCCCCAGTTGTTAACTTTTATCTTATAATGGCTTAGTCCCAAGTTATGTTCTATTTCAGGTCTTCGAAGTTAAACAATCAAGGATCCTTGATCCTTACCTCTTACTAAGGTTTGTCCTATGGTTATCCTGGTTATAGTATTAAGGGTTAGGATCCTAAGTTGGATCCTCAGGTATGATCCTTAACTGTTTTGATTTTATTCATTGATTATTTGAATAACCCTAATACTTTGACAACCGAACTCATGATCCTTAAAATATACTACTTTTTGGAATTTTTCAACTATAGGATATTTGATCCTGGATCATATCCTAAACTTTTTATCTAATTTGTTCAACTTTTCTTATTCAGACAAGTGTACATCAAAACAATTGAAAATTAAAAGGACAAACGAGGATAATAACACAAGATGAGCCAAAAAAGATTAAAGTTATTTTATTAACAAAGGTTTAACCGTCGAAGGTTGTCAAAATTGCCAACCCACGTTTCTACCAGCAAAACGTGGCCCGTCCACATGGGTTGGCAACGGGTGTCCATTGTTAATGCGGTTATAGCAAGTGCAGGAAATCAAAAGGCGGCAGGATCACAATGGCTTCATCCCCCAAACAGAGGATCCCTCCACCATTTGTAATCCTACCTATTATCCAAAGGATCCTAGATCCTTAATCCTAAAACTATTGTTCAAGTACAGACCAACCATTGCTCATCAAAACATCATCAAAACAAAAAAAACTACTACCGAATTTAAAAAAATTGGGCTCCGGCTATGTCTAGAAGTGTCCATCATTGCCCAATCATACAGCCTACACCTTCGCTGCATCCTCATCCCCTCCAGCTTCGGTATCCTTCACCTGATCCCTTCCACTAGGGGTGCAAACGAGCCGAGCCGAGCCCGAGCTTGACCAGGCTCGACTCGAGCTCGATTAACTTTATGTGAGCTCGGGCTCGAGCTCGAGCTCGATTCGAGCTTTGTTTTCAAGGCTCGAGCTCGGCTCGTTTGTATTTTCTCAAGCTCGAGCTCGGCTCGGGCTCGGGCTCGGCTCGTTTATTATCTATTAATTTTTATATTAAATAAAAATAATATAAATAATAGACTTTTTAGGCTCGTGAGCTCGATAAGTGAAGCTCGGGCTCGGGCTCGGGCTCGTTTACTAAATAAGCTTATTTTTAGGTTCGAGGTCGGCTTGTAAACAAGTTTAAATAAGCTCGGCTCGACTCGGCTCGTTTACACTAAAGCTCGATAAGGCTCGACGAGCCTAACGAGCTTCACATGCAAGGCTCGAGCTCGGGCTCGATAAACAAACGAGCTTTGTTTTGAGGCTCAAGCTCGGCTCGGGCTCGATAAAGCTCGGCTCGTTTCGAGCTTTTTCTCGAGCCGATCTCGAGTAGCTCGCGAGCCGGCTCGGCTCATTTGCACCCCTACTTTCCACTGCCTCCAGCCTCGGTCGCCAAAACCTCCTCAGCCTCCTCATCATCTTCCAGATCAGCTAACCTTGCTTTCCAGCCTTTAATATTCCAGCTGCTTCTGTCGAAGTCAGGATCTTGAGCTTCCTGGGCCATCTTCAGTTTTGTCTTGTACATTATGATGGCAGCGGAGACCTTTGCACCTTCTATGAGCTCATGCTTCTCGTAGTCAATGTCGATCAAGATTTTAGCTGTCTGAGTCTTGGCGTCTTGAAGGGCTTTTTCGAGATCAGCAATCTTAAGATCCTTGAGCGCTGCAACTTGTTGGAGGTCAACAATCTTCTTATCCAGCTCCTCAACGCTCCCCACGTAGTCTTCAATCTCAGCAAATTTCTGCAAAAGAGACAAAGTAGTTCAAGATCGGCTGATCCTCAAATAAGTAGGATACCTAGGCAGAATTGGTGATCCTCACATCATTGAAGTATTCAAGGAACTGGTGGCGGATCAGTGGCAGGCCTTGTAGATCCTCTATCTCAGAGTTTTTCCTCTTCTTGCCACTCCTTCCTTTAGTGGGTGCCTTGGGGATGGAGACACTAGGGCTGGCAGTGGTCTTCTTCTTTCTGGATCGAACAGTGTCAAGATCGGCAATGTTGAACTGGGAGGCAGGCTTGGAAGCTTTTCCGGCACCTACACATTCAAAACAGATAAGTATCCTTATCCTATTTCTATTTAACTATTTATTTAAGTCTTTAACTATACAAAGAACAGGATACTTACTTGACATGGTGATAGAACCTGAGGATACTTCTTGTGAATCCTGGGTGTCTGTCTTGAATGATCTGGTTACAGGTTCAAGCCTTCTAAAAGCAGCAAGCTTTTCCTTGGTGGTAGGTGATGGTATGAGGCGTGAAACAGAGACAGCTGTATAACATAAAACGAAAGGGTGTTAGTGATCCTTATACAAAAACAAGACTATCTGGTGATCCTTCTCAGGATCCTCTGTCCTACCATGAGTGGACCACTTCCTTGGTAGATCGTTTCCGTTTGGGATAGTGTCTCTTCTGACAAAGAAAAAACGTCGTTTCCAGTTTGTATCGTTCTTGGTGGCTTTAAATATGGGGTGTTCTTCACCGGGTTTTCGCTTAAATAGATATCGGTGGGATCCAAACGTCGTGAGATCATACATCTCTGCCAGTTCCGACATTCCTAAATCAATCCCTTCCTGCTCTATGATCCTTTCGAGGGTATATAAGACCCTCCAGATCATCGGCATAGCTTGGATGTAGGAGATGCCGGTAAGGGAGAAAAAGGATTGGGTAAAGGCTGGAAAAGGATAGCTGTATCCTATGGTGAATGGGGTAACAGGAAAAGCTACCCATGTCTCAGAAATATAGTCGCTCAGAACAGTGGGATCGAAGGGTTTGAAAAAGGTGTTCGCCGGAAAGCAGTACCGGATCTTATCTACTTGTGGATCAGTAAAACAACACCTCTCATTCGCTGAATCTTTGATGATCCCTTGACTCTTCAAGGGGCTATCCTTCTGGTGATCCTTGGTGGGGGAGGACCGGAGCATCATTCTTAACGTGATGTTGGTAAAGAAAGAAAAACAGAGTAAGAGAAGGAGAAATAGGAAAAGAGATACCTGATTGATCTTCGGATGAGAATTTAAAGGGAGTTTCTCTTGGATTTAAATGCAAATTGATCCTATCTCTAACTCCTATTTATAATGATGATTTGCAGGATTGTCACTTCAGTGACGTCAGGTTTACAACGGCTAGTCCGTCTTGAACGGCTAGTTATCCCTTAGTTTGTTGCGGATAAGATCAACAAAATACAACTCGTTTATTTACAATATTACTCCTTATATTTTGGGGGCAATTGTTAGGGGAGGATTTCTTAATGACCCGTGATCCTCAATTATTATCATGTTTGGTGATCCTTACTTCAGTGTCAGTTAGTGATCCTCAGAAGTACTTCAGGATCAGGATCATGGATCATCCTAAGGATCCTTATACTAATGATTGTTCACTTTGAATTCGGTATTGTTTTGCAGGAATACCAGTTTGGACTTAGTCTTGGTAACGTTCCTGGAGAATATTCCACGCTTATTCCGCACGTGCTTGACCATGGTGAACGTTATGGAGATCGTGGGGAGAAGGCATGAATTGCGGATAGTTAGTTATTTAGATATTTTACTAAATTTAAAAGGGGTAGCGAGCTAATTAGACAACACTTGGCTATTTTTTGGCTATACACACTCGTACAACTGCACTTATCAGCTCTCGGCAAAACACTTAGCATTTTTCATACATTTCTACACGATACACTATAGTGATCCTTGTACTTAGCTCGCTATCATCCGAAGTTGTAAAAAGATTATTGTTTAATTTGATTTGGTGATGGGTAGTTTCCATCACCCGAGGTTTTTTATGCCGGGGATCATACATTGATCAAGGGCTTTTTCCTCGTATAAATCTTTGTGTCTCTTGAGCAATTCATTTCTGAGTGATCCTCATTGTTGTTTACCAGTTCAAGCATCATACCCCGTAACAGAGAGTTTGGTTGCATTATCCTCATCTGATTTTTTGACCAAAAAAACTTACATATCGCATTTAGACCACATATACCAAACTAAATCAAAACGATTACTTAATTAAGTAATTGTATCAGGACCGCCTAATTGCATAAACATCCACATAATAAAGGGTGATAGCTTTCATATCCAATATACATGCTCAAAAATAAGTTATTTGTTCACTAAGCACCTGCCAAATACATACCCACATATGACTATAGAGAAGGTAATAAGTACATGTACTAAGTTTAAATATATGGGAATCTATAATATGATAGTTTTGGGTATTATTCGGGTAAATGGGCTGGGTATCGGGCGAGGATCACTAAATCCCATACCCGTGTTAGGGATAGATTTTCCATAACCAAGGATCACGGATCCACAAGTGCAGCCAGGATCACGGATCCTCAATTCTGTTTGAATTAAGGATCCTCAGAAGACGTTGCAGATTTAAGGATCCAGGATCCTCATTGTTATCCTAACACTAACGGTTGTTTCCATTACATTTAAGCTTGTTTTGCAGGAAGGAACGAGTGGGACTTGGTCTTACCGATATTCCTAGGGAATATGCTTTAATATTCTGCACGTGCATAGCTAGAGTGACCGTATGGAAGTCGTGGGTAGCTTGCACAATTTGCGGGATGTTAGTTATTTGGTTTATTTCTATTTTTAAAGGGGATAACAAGCTTGATAGTTAGAACATTTAGCAAACACACACACTCTCGCAAGCTCTCTGCAACTTATTGGCGATTTCATACATTTTGCACACTAGTGATCCTTGTAACAAGCTTGTTATCATCCCGAGTTGTAACCGTTATTTGTTTAATTATAGTTAGTGATCGGTAGTTTCCATCACCCGAGGTTTTTTATGCCAGAGATCATATATTGATCAAGGGCTTTTTCCTCGTATAAATCCTTGTGTCACTTGTTCATTTCATTTACAAGTTGTTCATACATTTGTTCATTGATTCAAGCATCATACCTCACAAAAGAAGATTTGGTTTCAATATCTTAGCCTGATTTTTAACCAAAACAACCCGTACCCGAATTTTTTTCTTTTTTTAAGCCCATACCCGGCCCATACCCATTGGGCTTCGGGTATACCCGGCCTATATGTTTCGGGTTTCGGGTATACCGTCGGGCTTGAGCTTTTTTGCCATCCCTAATCCTGACCCGTATTCTTCTTTCTTCCCAGAAGATCCTTCAGATATCCTTTGCTCAGTAGATAGCTTATTTCTTTCCTCATGGCAATGCAATCTTCCGTGACATGTCCAAAATCCTCATGGAAGGCACACCATTTGGATTTATCCTTCCAATCGGCTTTCTGTTGGTTCTTCCTAGGCCACCTTGCTTTGTTTCCTAAACCCTACATAGCATACATTAGTTCAGGTATGTTAACAGAAAAACAATATTCTGAGAATTCAGGATACTCCTCAGGATCCTCGTCTTCAACAACATTCACTTTCTTGCTGTCATTTCTGCCATATGGCTTAGAACGATAAGGCTTGTACGTGGATTCTGACTTCCTGTTGGTTGATTCATAGGTTGAAGATGAATTCATCCTCTCTTGCATCTTTTTGTCATCCTCCAGTCGAATGTATCTTAAAGCCCTGTTCCAAGCTTCATCCAGGTTCCCGCAGGGATTCATTACAAGATCCTGGTAAAAATTGAGAATCTTTTTGTAATCATATCTTGAAAGCCTGCACAGCTGTTGCAACATCAAGATGTGGGTTGTCTAAAGATTCCCTGCTAAACTTGTTCACATAGTCTCTCAAGGATTCCTGAGGTCCTTGAGTTATCCTGTAGAGATCACTGGTTAGTTTTTCCAAACTTCGACTGCAGGAAAATTGCCTATTAAATAAATTGACTAAGTGAGCAATGATGTAATTGAATGAGGTGGAACATTCAGGAGCCATTTTAAGGCCGATCCTGTCAAAGTAGAACCAAAACCCTTGCAGAGGCATGCTTCCTTAAGATCTGGGGGAATAGGATTAATTTCCATCCTTTCCCTATATTGAGCAATATGCACTTCGGGATCCGTAGTTCCGTCGTAGAGCATCATGTTGGGGGTTTGAAATCTTTTTGGAATTTCATCGTCACAAATAGGATATGCAAATCGGGATATCATGTGGCTATCTTGGGATACTTCAAGAATTGGCTGGACCACCCCAGGTACACTGGATATCAGGTCCTTCAATTTCTGAACCTCCCTAGAAAATGCCGATGTCATACCTGCATCCTGCAAAGATCCAATACCATTAGTAGCAAGAGTAATATTATTGTTAGACACGTTACCAGTCTGAGGATTCTGGCCATATCCTGAAGCATATCCTGAACTTCTCACAGTTGACACCCTAACTGAAGAGGGTATCTCAGGAGTATGATTCTGAGAATGACTAGGCACAATATTGCCCCTATTATCCTTGGTGTACACAGCTGAACTGAAGTTCAATGCTCTTGGCTGCAGGGGAGTGACAATATCCTCAGTAGGTCTACTCGGACCAGACTTCAAGAGCTGTATTTCTCTTATTAGCATTTGATTTGTTTCCTGCTGCTGCTTCATCCGATCCTGTATACTACTAAATAAAGTTAGAATTTCATCATTAGAAGCCAAAATAGGAGCAGATCCCTGAGCACTCCGAGTGGGGATAACATCCTGAGGCTGTGAAGAAGCTTGCGTCCTTGGAGGAGGTGGCGGAAGCACCGAACCAATCGTTGCAGATGTTGTAGTAGACACGGTAGAAGAGCTCATGTTTGATCTTGAAGCCATTAAAAATAGTGTAGCAAAAAGTTTTGAAAATAGAAAACCAAGTAATGATTTTGTCAAAGCTTTTAGTAGAAATAGCACCACTTGCCCCACGGTGGGCGCCAAATTGTTTTGGTCAAAAATTACCGAAGCAATTAAGTGATCAAATTAGTTAAGTGAGGTAGTGTGCTAGAGATGTTTATGAAAAATATGCAGGTTAAGTTGTTAATAAAAACAGTTTTCAGGATACGGCTCAGGATATCGAGCTGTATCAACAATCAAACAATGAGCAAAGAAGGTAAAGGGTGACACGGGATGTACGAGGAAAGCCCTTGATCAATCTAGATCGCTGGCACAAAACTTCGGGAGCTGACAATCGCAGCTGCCTTGTTCTTTTTATTACTTCAAATATCAGGATATAGTGCAGGATATGATGCGGATCGACTAGGTGTTACAATGTGATTTGAATACAAGTGTAAGTGTATTGTGAGTGATTGCAGCTATAGAGCAAGAGTGTATGAGAGATTGTGTGTATGTTCTTATCTGATCCGATCAATCCTATTTATAGTAAAGCAAAGCTAACTAACTAGCCTATAAATCCGGGATAAAACGAATATTCCCTATGTGAACGTTGTAGTCCATGTCTTCTGGCTTCAACGTTCTTATTCCAACAGATTAGCCTGAGTCTTTGGGAGAAGAGGTCCTCTTGAACGTTATAGACTTGCTTCATCAATCTGCACGTGAATTAATTAGTCATTACCAGGATACTATATCAGGATGTTACCAATATCCTGATCCGATATCCTGATCACAATAACAGAAACACAGTCAGAATATAATTCTGGATATATGAGCAGAAAACCACCCATAACAGTAGTTAACTAGTAAATGATCACTATGCACACTTCTATTTTGTACTTTTAATGAAGTGAAGCACTTTGTTTTAAAAATATGCATTTTATTTTATTAAATTCGACTAATAATTAGAAGGGTGTTACAGATGATCATATGAAGATTAGTATATTTTGGATTATTTGAACATGATTTCAATACATGTTAGATGCATTTAGTTCATATAAAATAATGATGATGTTATACGGATGCATTAGATGCTTGTACTTAAGCATGCATGTTGATTTATGATCATGAAATGATGATTTGAATATGATTTGATAAAAATAAATTTTAATCATAATCTAAACACTAAAAATATGAATATTTGAAGTGTTAAAATGGTATAAAACTTTGTCATAAAGTTTATTAGTCTTGCATGTTGTACTTGATGCATTAGGGGTTGTAAAATACGTGAAATCGCATGATTTATGTGACTTACACAAAAACTGCACTAATCTGGTTATAATCACTATTTTAATCAGTAAATAACATGTATTGTGTTAAAATATCAAGTCATTTCGAGTTGGGATGGTTATAGTAACGTTTAACGCAAAACTATGCGTTAAAACGGTCAAAAATCGGCTTTTCGAATGATTTTTATAAAACTGATTTAGATCAGTAAGTAAACTGATATTTTTAGTTTAAAAATAAGTATTTTAACTAATTTTAAGTTTACTTGGTGTTTGGTTAGTCATACGTGACTTCCAACGCCCGAAAACGTTACCGAATCGTTAAAATACGCATTTTTCGATGAACACTAGTATGGGTAAATTTTGGGTGAACCTTATGTGTTAAGATGTGTTATGTGATTTAAACATTTGAATGTGAAAATATGTTAAGTTTTAACATGATATTGGAAATTTAGATTATGCATGTATACTTGTGCGTTTTGTGCGGTAGAAACGGTAAAAATCGCGTTAAATGTGTAACTTGTTTGTCGAGCATGAAATTTGGTACATATAAAATATTTTATGTATGCTTGCCTTAAAAATGACAAAATAGATAAGTTAACGAGATTACGCATGTTACGGTGTTAATTTACGTGTACGTTTATGTATATATATTACGACGCGTAAATCGTAGATATATTACGTATAAACGGGTGTGTTAAGGGATTTGCATGATAACGGTCACCAATAAAATCGTTCAAGTCGCAAAATCTTAAAAATATATATATATGGACTCATATATATATATATATATATATATATATATTAACGTGCCAACATAATCAAAAACGATGATTTTTTGAGAAAATCTCAAAGTTATGTGATCGGAATGTCGCGCTCCGCTCAAAGATAATATTTATAAGCCCTAATTACCCTTAACAAATAGTTAGTGGTAGCAAGGGGTCGAACCACGAAGAGTATGTGGTTTGCGAATGGATTCGATTGAATAAAAATGAATGTCACAATTTATGAAGCTTGCTAAAATGTTTTTGTATTTTTGTTTGGTTGAAAGATGTGAATTAAACTAATGGAATTGATTAAAGTACTAATGATTAACAAATTGCAAGAAAGAAACTTGATTGTTTAAACAATAATGAGAAAAAGGGTTCACACCCGGTTTCGGTAATTGCAAACCTAGGTTTCTACAAGTTTTATGATTAACCTAATTGGATAAATGATTAACGGATTTAGTGTACCGTGACTTAGGTGCCAATAACTATCAACACTCATAAGAATGGACAAGAATGCAGTTCGTAATCAACACAAGTAAATCCCTCTAACCAAGATAATGCATAAGTGCACAAACTCATTTCATAAAGTCATAACTTTATCACCGTTCGACAATTTGTAAATTCAATTCAAATACACGGCAATTATCAAAGGTGTTCAAAATCAAAACACAATTTGTCACACAAGTCAAAACTAAGCATAATTCGAAACACTAAGTAACACAACTACCTACACCGGGGTGAAACCAAGGTGATTAGCCGCTCATGGTTGAAGAAACTTGATCACCGGATGATTGGAACTTGATTCGGATCATCTTGAAGCTTGAATAATGGAGGAATGGTTGATGATTAAGGTTTTGGTGAATGATGATGGTGGAAAGAATGTTGTATGGATGACTAGGGTTTGTGGAGTGATGATTGTGAATGATGATGATGATTCTTGATGATTCGGGTGATGATGATGTTAGAGATGAATTGGAGATGAAGTTGTAGGTGAATTAGGCTCCAAGATGATATTCAAACTAAAAACTCATGTAACTCCCGTCTTTCCTGCCCCAAGGACCAATGGAAATCGTTTGTTGAAACAAAAAACCAAAAAAATCATGTTTTACAAAACCACAGCCCGTCGCCGACGCCTGGGGGCCCGTCGGCGATGGCCTCCCAAATGTTCATCTCCGTCCGACGGCCTATCACACTGGTTACGGGCAAAATGGCATACGGGGTTCGTTATAGGGCGTCGCCGATGGCCCCTCCAACTTGAGTTTTCTGTTTTTCGTGTCTCATGCTCCCGGTTGACCCGTTTGATGATCTGGTGATCCGTTTTTCATCCCGGTAGTCCTTAAAGCTCCCAAAAAGCTCCTTTAACTTCATTAAACCTGCAAAACACATTTTTATTTAAAAGTAGGATATTCGGGATTAAAACTTATGTAAAAACATTAAGCTACATGATTACGAACACCGGTTTTCGACCACGTATCATTATGTGAAAATTCTAAGAAACAGAGAAACTTAGGATTTTTGTGATATATTGATTTAAAAATCGTTCCTACATATAATAGGACGTGTAGAAATCAAACTATGGGATTGCGCTATTTAAAAATACGCACCCAAAGGTGAGTGTCACTAAACCCCTCTTTTACTGCTTTGTATATGCTTTGGGGGTAGAACACGTCAAAAAGGGTTTAATAATATTTTTGGATTAAAACATACCTTTTTATAAAAATTATATATTTTCCTTGAAAATATATGGAGTTTGATAAATCATACGTTTCGAGGTAAAACGTTTTTGATGAATGTATGTTTGGAGGAGAAACTGGGATGGTACGGTGTTTCTGAGGAGAAACCGACCGTGAAGTTGGAACGAATGCTGCCTGGTCTCAAGAGAGTAAGTAACAGCATCGGCTTACATTTCGGTGGGTATTTCAGGAGATTCGTACAACTCCGTATACTAAATTTTTCATATTAGTAGGATATATATATTGTACGTGAGGCAGACATCATATATGGTCTCAATATGGACCCTGCGCCAATGATGTCGTTTAATCGATTAAGTGATTGCACACGAGGAATTGTTGGTAGATCTATCGGGTTGACAACCCCGTCGTGACCGGTCGCCCCGTGTCAAGTCAAACGACGAATTTAGATTCTGGTTATTGTCTAGCATTGATTATCCCTGCATGGTAAATATATAGTTCGTATTGTCTAGTTAACATACGAGTCTGAAAATTAACGCTATGAATTTAATATACAAAACTTGGGAAAATGCCTTAATGTCGGGTTTTTGAACTTACGACGGATGACCCATGGATTTTATTGAGGAAGTGAATGGACTTTCTAAAAATTTATATAGATGTTTTACAATAAACCCATAATTAGAAAGTTTTCCTTTGAATCAAATTGTTTAAATTCGAATATGTGAACTCACCTTCCTTTGTGTTGACACTTGATTTTAAACGTGTTCTACAGGTACTTGAGTTCGGCTTCGGGAATCATGGCGTATCTTGTGTTTGATGATGCATGTTGTGTTACTTAAAAATGTTGGACTAACTTTTTAAACTTTCTGGGACGAATGTAACAAGATCCGTAAGGATCAAAGACAACTTAACTTATGTGGTTGTGTCGTGGCTTTTAAAATGTAATGTTTAATAACTTATGTTTTAAAATAAGTCAATATGTCCAACAAATAAGTTCATCGTTCAACAAGATATAAATGGGCACCAACTTCTGTCACCACTACGTTTTATATTCCGCTGTGACGTTTTTGGGGTGTGACATAAAGACTCAAGTTGTTTCACATATCACAAAACGTTCAACAAGTCTCACGTAGTTAATAGCATAATACGTTCAACATGGTTCACATAGTTTGATAAAGTTGTTTCTCATAGTATAACGTTCAACATGTTTCACCAAATTGTTTCACATGGCATAACATTCAGCATGTTTCACATAGTTTAATCAAGTTTCCACGTAGTATAGTTCGATCCTGAGAGATTATTAGTAATGTTTTAGATTACCGAGATACGTGCGATTTGTGTAAAAGTTTCAAAATGAACAAAGTATCAAGTATAAACCACATAAAAATCGAGGTAACATAAAAGATAGGCTCATAAAACATCGGATTGTTCTGGGTAGAGGAACGTTGACTAACCAAAGTGAATCGAACTCCTTTCGAATTAAGGCAACGTGCCTTGGCTTACTTAGACAGATACGTCATCGATGTTAGGCCTATGAAATTTGTCTTTTCGGTCACTACACGTCCTTAATCGATGGGAAGTTTCGAGACTTTGGCGAGACTGAAAATCAAAGAGTGGGACTAGTTATCAAGATGTGAGTTTCACCTCTAGCTTGACAACATCGTACCCTAATAGTGTTGGTACTCATCAAAGGATAAGACCTACTTAGGATATGATATGGAAATTTCCCTTCAAGGTTTGGATGTCACTCCTGTCTTGAAGGTAAATCTCGTGCAAAATACAAACACGGCTCAGCAATGTTTTCAAAGCAAACAAGTGTGTATTGTGTTAGCCTAAGGAAAGGCATGTAATGTTTAATCAGGAAAGTGTTGCTAGGAAGCATGTACGGTAGAATGCATAAGTCTTTAAACAACAAATATGAATCAAGCTTCCTAGAACTATAGACTAGGCAAAGCATTCCTACTTTTTCTAATTCCCTATAGTTATGGCTCTGATACCAATCTGTCACACCCCAACCGATGGCAGAAACATCAGAGCGTGACACTAAGCGTTCAGATTGCTCAAGAGTTTCCACAACACTATTTGTTTCAATAATAATTATTCAAATTTCATAAATATTGTCTAAACATCAACCACAAATCACAACCACGAAAGTATCAAATACATAACACTCAAACGTTGTTCAAAATTCCTGATTTAACTAGATGAGTTTCTAAGCATCATCCTAGCTTGTTTCCTCGAATCCCAGCTACTATCAACCTGCAACATGTATTAAAATACTATCAACAAAATGTTGGCGAGCATACAAGTTTGAATACGTAGCATAATAGTTTAAAAACTCATATCCATCACATAAACATATAATATAAGTTTCACCATGCTAGTTTACACAGTCTAAGTGATAGCCCAAGTTTCCAATGCGTTAAATGCCTTTCCCAAAGACTAACGGGAGGTTAAATGTCTCATCCTAACAATACCCCAAAGACTAACGGGGAGGTGCATTACCCCTATAGCGCTACCATTGTTAAGGATGAACTACACACAAGGATTAAACGTTCACATAGCATAAAAGTCTCAAGTTTCAAGTTTCATGTTTAACGAGGATAGAGTATGTTTCAAATAAGTTTCAAGTTTCAAGTGTCAAATGTCTTGATAATAGAATACATGTTGCATCCCAAAAGTGTTTAAAACAAAAAGGGATCGAGTATACTCACAGCGGGTGCTAATAACCAAACACTGCTTAAATCGGATCGAAGGGAGCGCTGGATCAGCCTGCGTGCGGGGAACAGAGCATAAGTCCTCTAAGAGCTGACCCGGTTGGGAACAGAGTGTCAAACATTGCTAAAATCGAGAATATGTGTCTGATAGGTTACCTGAGCGGATGGTCATCCGGTCGAATGACCATTCGAACAGAGGGACTTCATCTGATCGGATGGTCATCCGGACGGATGACCATTCGGCCGGATGGTCATTCGATCAGTGGGTAAAGTTTGCAAACTGTTAAAGTTTCAAACGTCGTGATCATAGTGTCCTGTAAATAAACAAGTGTCAACATAATCAGATCATCTGGACAGATGGTTATCCGATCGGATGGCCATCCGGACAGACGATTAGTGAGTGAAGTTTCGTGGAATTTATAATTTTGAGTTAACGGAGACGTTGTAATGACGTTTCAAACAACGAAAACGTACCAAACCCAGCTCGTCGGTCGACCGGGAACCACCCCTTTCTCGAACCAACGAACTATTTCTGGTGTGTTTCATGTTTGGACTAGTCAAACTGTCCGTTTTCCGGTGAAATTCAGTTCTCAAGCCGACTTTTGACTAAGAATCGAGTCGAATGCCTGTTCGAGTCTGATTTCACCCATGTTTCATGTAAAAGTTGAGGAAAGTTCGAGAATCAAGGGTAAAACATGATGTTCATCAGATCTGAGCCGGAAACAGAAGAAATTCCATCAGATGTGGTGTAAAAATGCGACTTTTCATTAGATTTTGTTAAAAACACTGTGAAAATCTATTAGATCTGAGGCCGATGATGCTCCACAATAGGTTGTACAAACCATTGAGTGGAAGAACATCCTCAGAAGGCCCAAAACTGTTGGTTTTCATGAAAAGTTTGAGTGTTTGTGTGATTTTGATGAAGAATCTTGTGTAGAAGTGTCAAATGTCTAAAGTTGTACAAGAATCTAGAAGAAATACTTACGGATTGAGCTTGAATCTTGAGAAAAGTGCTTGAAAGGACCAGGGAGTGCGTGTGGTCGGATGACAGAGGCGGAAAGTGTGAAATGAAGGGTCAAGGGGCCTATTTATAGCTGAAAGGGACAGCTCAAGCGGTGCAGTGTGAGGGAGCGGATGGCTATTCGGTTGAATGGTCATCCGATCGGATGGTCATCTGATCGGATGTCCATTCAGACAGCCGATACCGTTTGCTAGTTTTCCCGACTTTGGTTCGTTTTGTGAGCTAGATTAAGCGTTGCGTATTATTATGGGTAACCATTACAATGGTATAATAATAATTACAATTAACACAAAAGTTTCCGTGTTTTAAGTTGTGTTCAAGCTAGGTTCACGTCTAATAAGTGTCCAGTATCAAAGTATCAAGTATCAAAGTCTCTCGTTCAATAAAGAGTCAGAGTTTCACGTTCAACAGTATCAAGTTTCTCGCTCCACTAAGTATCAAGTTTCTCATGCAATAAGTATCCATAAAGTATCAAAGTTTCTTGTTTAATAAGTATCTAGCACAACAAGTGTCAAGTTTCGAGATTCGAGTTTCAAAGTATCATAAGAGTCTGGTATCTCAAGAGTCGAGTTTCACAAGAGTCAGGATTTAAGTATCACAGGGGAGTCAAGATTCATAAGAGTCTTGTATAGTTTCAAGATTCACGCACAAAGTATCACAAAAGTATCATAGAGTAAAAGTTTCACGTAGTTTATCATAGTTAAGTCTCAAATAAGCATCACTAAGTATTACATGGACTAAACTTGCCAAAAAGATTAAAGTATCGAAACACAGGGCGTTACATTCAAGTTTTTAATATGTTTAGATAAAAGGTTTATTATTTTTTTTTAATATAATCAAACGAACATAAAGAAACGTAGCCAAACATATTACCGAACATTCATGAACGCAGTCGAATGAACGAGACCTGTGTTCGTGTCCGTTCGCTAAGCTAACCGAACAAAAATTTTTGTTCGTGTTCGTTCGTTAAGCTAATCGAACGAACATAAACGAATTTTCCACCGAACGCTTAACGAACTGTTCGCTAAACGTTCGGTTCATTTACAGCCCTAGTGGAGATGAAGGACGAGAGAAAATGGATATAGAGAACATGTTTGAGTGTGTGTATTATATATATTAATAAATAACGTGGGTAAATTATTTTGTAAGTATTTTATGCAAGGGTAGTACTTAGGTGTAAAATGACTAAAATACTTATATACTTAACTAACTTGGTTAATAGAGTAAAAAAATTAAACTCAGATGGTTACACATTTACCAACTAGGCACCCAGAGAGTAAAAATGAATGATTTTAAACTCAGTTAAATGATCAAAACTCAACTCAAAAATAATTTTAATCTAGTCATATATAAATAAAATGGATTTTTACATATTTCCCTCTCCTAAGAGGGCTTATTACATATTTCCTCAAAAAAAAAAAAAAAACAATTACATATTTCCCTTTTTTATGAAATTACTAAATTACCCTTTTCTTAATAATCTTATCCCATCTTCATACTAAATACAAAGGCATTTTTTACCGGTTAAAGACCAATAGATTCAAGACATCCAATTAATACAAAGACATTTTTATAACCAAAAAATGTTTGGAGTTCAAGTCCCTGGTTGGTGAGGTTAAAGATATGGACATCCTTAATGACCTCAAAGTTATTCTTTCTGGTGTTTTGGAGAAAGGTTTTAACCTAAAGTATCTTGGCGGTTTAAAGGTCCTCCTTTGTTTTGATAGTATGGAGGAGGCAGAAGATTTTCGTCTAAATCTGGCTGACGTTTGGGAAAGATGGTTTGCCAGACTCTACGTTTGGGATGGAATTCCCCCGCTGTTCGAAAGAGTGGCCTAGGTTAAGGTGTTGGGGGTGCCGGTATCGTTGTGGGATCGTCAAGTGTTTAATAGAATTGGAGAGAGATGTGGGAGGTTATTGGTTAAATCCGAGGCAGAGGTTAGTAATGGCAATATGGCTGAGGATCGGCTCACGATCCTAGTCCATTCGGGTAAGAAATTTTCAGCGGAGTTTGACCTGAACTGGAAGGAACATAGGATTAAGGTTTGGGTCGAGGAGATAGCCGGACAATGGAGTCCATCGTTTTTGGATGATGATAGTGAGTCAGTGAAATCATCGGAATTGCAGTCAGTTTCCGGTGATTCTCTAGTCTCTGGCGATTTGGATTCGAACAGTCTGGGTCAGCTTTCTCCAAACCGTTGCATGGGGAATTCGAATGATCTCCGATCGCCTATTTCCGAGGAGCATGAGGTAGGGAGTAACGTGCATGGGGTTACTTCCCAGCCGCCTTTTGCATTTAATGAGGAGAGAGATTCTAACGGTCAGGAGGCTGATGTGGGGCCTGGGTCAGATAATGACTTTTTGGAGGATAAAATTGGGAGCCCATTGTTAACCGATAGGCCCAGCTTATTTACAATAAGGCCCAAACGTATTTTTAATAAAGTATATCAAGATAAGGATTTCTCCATTCCCGATCTGAATGCCTCGGTGGATAAGTCTTGGGGGTCTGATCCCTTTAATATTGAGGAGGTTATTAGACAAGTCCGAGAAGAGGATGCGGCTAGAAATTCAGATGATGAAGTAGCAGATGATTCGGGATCCGGTTGTGATGAAGCCGATAATCAGAATGCTTTTGAGGCCGAAGTCGCTCATACCCTGGAGTTCGGGGCTAACCTGGGTATTCAAATTGATGGTTTCGAGAATCAGGTCAAGAAGCTGGTTGCTGGTGAATCGAAAAAAGTCGGTCCTCAATGAATTTTATTTCCATCAACATTAATGGGGTCTCTGATTTGAGAAAAGGGTATTGGATCCGTTCGATTAAAGGCAAAGTCAGGGCTGATTTTATAAGTATTCAAGAAACTCATCTGGATTTTATTTCTGAACCGATTCTTCGGCATTTCTGGGACAAGTCCAATTTGGAGTTTGCCTTTGTTGCTTCTGTGGGAAGATCCGGTGGCCTAGTCTCGATGTGGAACCCGGACGTTTTTAAGGTGCACCAGGTATGTAAAAATCAGCGTTTTATTCTTACTTCTGGGTTCATTCAGGGTTTTGATCAAGCCGTGAACATAATAAATCTCCATGCGCCTAACGATCCAAATCGGAGGAGAGCCTTATGGGAGGAGCTCTCGGAGGTGATTTCTCAAAATGAATGCTGGGCCTTGTTAGGAGATTTTAATGAAGTCCGTTGGGAGTCGGAAAGGGTGAACTCCAGGTTTGATTATGGGCTTGCGGAGGCTTTTAATGGTTTCATTGCTAATTTGGGGTTATTGGAATATTCTATGGTCGGTGGGAATTTCACTTTCTTTTCTGGTCATGAGGAGGTGAAAATGAGCAAACTTGACAGGGTCCTAGTCAATGATTGTTTTATGTCTTCATGGCCTCATGCTTGTTTGGAAGTTTTTAAAAAAAGCTTGTCTGACCATCGGCCGATTGCTCTGTCCTGTGCTTTGGCAGATTTTGGTCCTGTGCCTTTTAAATTTTTTAATTCGTGGGTAGGGGATAAGATTCTTTCGGCTTTTGTCGACAAGGTCTTCGATTTGAGAAATGACGGGGGCAGGTGGGATTTAGCTCTGGCTAAGAATCTCAGATTGCTAAAAGTTGATATTAAGAAATGGAGAGCTGATTTGAAGAAACAGGATAGTCAGGCAGTGGATGAGCTGGTGGAAAAAATTGACCAGTTGGAACAAAAAGCAGTTCTAGGACCTTTGTCGAGTGAAGAGAAGAAACATAGATTGGAGTGTCGTTCTCTAGTTAATAAATTAGAACTGGCTAAAGCCAGCGATCTTCAACAAAAATCCAGATTGAATTGGTTAAAGTTTGGTGACGAAAACAGCCGGTTTTTTCATAAGACGGTGTCCCTGAACACGGCCAAAAACAGAATCAATAGTCTGCGGTTTAATGGCTCGACTATTTCAGATCCGGAGTTGCTTAAAGAAGCGATTAGAAAGTGGTTTGTTAAACAATTTTCTGAGCCTATGAGAAGGAGGCCGGATTTTGATAGTGCTGGGCTGCCAAGGGTTTCTGATCTTTTGGGGTCTGTGTTGTGTGAGGGGTTTTCTGAAAAGGAAGTTTGTTATGCTATAAAAAGATGTGACGGTAGAAAATCGCCGGGCCCGGACGGTTTCTGAGGGGTGTCAAGTGTTATATATATTAGGTGTATATTTTAAGCTCCTTTAACACTTTTTAGTCAAGTTTTAAATTTATAAAACACGATATTCACTAACACTAGACACTCATATGGGCAAGTGCACCCATCGTGAGCGTAGTATAGTGTTGGTAAGATACCGAGGTCGTCCAAGGACACAAGAGCTTTTAGTACCGGTTTATCCTCAACGTCTAATCAAATCAAAAAGTTTAGAAAAATGTTTTAACTAAGAAGAATAAAAACTAACTAAAAATGCTGAAAAATAAAAATTAAAAGAAAAAACAGATAGACAAGATGAATCACTTGGTTTCGACTCGTATCTAGTGTAACCTTTGATTATTTCCGCACTTTTGCACTGTTTTAAGAGATTATCTTAGTTATTGTAGTAGGCCCCTCTTTTGAAGGTGACGTTACCCTCACCCCAGTAGTTTGAGTCAGCAAGGACACAATCCTAAAAGGGTAGATTATTGAAAGATAATTAATTAAGTTATTAATGCAAATTATGGTAGGCCCCTCTTTTGGAGATGACGTTACCCTCGACTAAGTAGTCTGAGTCAGCAGGGATACAGTCCTAAATAGCCGTGTTATAGTATTAATAGTAGTTAACTTATGAGGGGATCAAAGAGTTTGGACCCCCGCCATCCAATACCGTTAAGTATTGAAGGAGGTCCTACTAAATTTGACCCAGGTCCATTGCAGAACCTCTAAACGCTGAACAATGGCAAGACCTTTACCAAACCGTTCCCTTAACCCCCGACCAGGTAGCCAACATACCTCCATATAGACCGTGGAGATATGAATGGTGAAAATCTTTTATTTTATATAGACAGTAAAATAATGCCAAGACACCACGGACAAACGATAAGGAAAGATCACCTTCAACATAAGCAACTAGTTATTAAAGTCATTAATACAAAACCAAGTAAAAAGTGCGAAAAGATTAGAAATAAAAAGTATTACACTAGACACTTTGTCTTCACCAAGTGATGTAAGAGACTTAGGCAAACATGGCCTTGATTGTCAAGAACTCTTACTATCAATCTTGGATCCCGAGACGACTCACACACTCTATGATGGACAATGGATGATGGTGGTGGATGATGGTGTTATGGTGGTGGTGGGTGGTGGGTGAAGTGTGAGAGAGGTGGTGTGCCAAGGGATGGTTTGAGCTTGAGCCAAGCACTTCTATTTATAGGCTGAACAGAAGCTCGGGCACGGCCCCGTGTCCAGTGGGCACGGCCCCGTGTCCACATCCTCTCTTTCTTCATTTAATGCAGCTTTGTCTTATTAGTTGACCACGCCCCCTTGTCCGCTGAACACGACCCCGTGTGCAGAAGAATCTTTGTACTATGAAGATTTGCCTGGATTGTGCGAATCTTATAGTTGACCACGGCCCCGTGTCCGCTGAGCACGGCCCCGTGGTGGGCAATAGAAGCTTCTAGCACTTTGTCTTTTCTGCTGACACTTGGGCACGCCCCCGTGCTGGCTGAGCACGGGGCGTGTTCAGTCTTCTGTTGTCTTGTTTTGCTTGGGAAGATGCTGTCGTGGGGTCGGGCATGTCACGTCTTGTTCCTTTTCTTGTATTTATGTTAGATTTTGATGTCTTTTTGCTTCTTTTGTTAATTTGAGCTCATTTAATCCTGAAAATACAAAAGGAAGACAAAAGCACACTTTTTCCAACATTAGTACTAAAAAAGGGTTAGTTTTATGCCACAATTGATGAAATTTATATGTTGCATTTTGCACACATCAAATACCCCCACACTTGAATCTTTCCTTGTCCTCAAGCAAAACTCTTTATAATGTGGCTATTACACTCCCAAATGGAATGGGTAGAGAAGAAGGTTTTTGGGCTTATCGTAGAGTGTCGGGATTTCCAAGATTCTTTATTTAGTTTTATTTTTATTTATTTACAATCCTATTCGTCATGATTTATTTAAAACTTTTCATAAGATAAATTACTTATTAGGGCATAACATGCCTCTTTAAAATTCTATTTATATACAAAGTTCACATACCTCACGGGGATCACTCAACACTCGGCCGAAAATGTATTTTTGTGTATCACTCGAGAGCGGCATGGAACTTACTCCTACCATAGGCTTGCCAAGCAATCAATCCTCCTCCTTTTTAACTTATATACCTTTGTAAATATCAAGAGGACTTTGTGGGTGAAGGGTTAGGCTTGGGCTAAAGGTAGGTGGTTGGGTTAGTGGTTAGTGGTTAGTAGAAAAAGGGCGAAAAGCGTAACAAGCGTCGGTTTTCATAAGACTTTTTATTTTTTGTAACTTTTATTTTGATGAAGCTACTTTTCAAACAAAGTTATTATTATTATTATTATTATTTTTTTGATAAACTTGTTTGTTTATTTTCTTTTGCTTCATCATCAACACACATTTTTTTTTTTTGAAAAGTCATACGAAAAACCGAACTTGTTACTAAAACAAAGGGTTAAAAATGAAAAAGGTTTTGGTGGGTAAAAGGGTGTTTGGTTTGGGTTATGAAATAAAAAGGTTTAGGCTCAAAGGGGCTAACTAGGGGGATTTTGGGTAGGTGGTAAAAAAAAATGGTGTAGAAATAAAAAGGGTTAGTCCTAATGCCTCCATCATTTACTTACTCGGGTTTAAGTTGGTAAGGACCGGGAATGTATCGTCATGGCAAGTTCTAGAGTCGTAAGAACCAAGCGGCTATTCACACAAGAAACGAAAAATGAGCATTTAGTCTAGTGATATGTAATTGTATGCTCAATAAAGGCTCAAAACTCACTTTTGTGGGAATGGGTTTTTATGTGATCAAGTATATATAATCAAATTTTAACTAAGTTTGCTATGCCTTTTCATAATTTTCTTATGTTGGTTCTTTTTATCACGACGCTATCGGTTGTAAATTCGTAAAAATATAACATTTTTGAGAACTTGAATTTTCCGAGTTAAACCTAGACAAGTAAAAAAAATGAAAATTTTTGAAAAAATTTGGGGTGATTAGCGGTTCCAATAGAGTTTTGTGTAAGGCTTGTATTTAGGACTTGCAAGATTCAAGGTTTTAGCATCCCCCCCACACTTAAATTACACATTGTCCTCAATGTGTCCCAAAAATAAGTTTTTAGGTTGATTGAATGTGTAAAAGGTGTGATTTAAGCAAAAATTTTGTGTTACTGGGCACTGAACACGGCCCTGTGTTGTCCGGGCACGGCCCCGTGTTCAAGTGCCAGTAACAAAATTAAATCAAGAGAAACAGAAGCCTGGACACGGGGGCGTGTGGAGTGAACACGACCCGTGTCCAGTTACCTGAACTGGGTCTTTTTCTGCAGACTGTGCAGCACGGGGCCGTGTTGGGTGGACACGGCCCGTGCCGAGCTTACTGTAAACGAAGAAAATTGTCGGACGGTCCTGTTTTTCCTGCATGGAGTGCTAGTTCAAGTTTCCCTTGCATCCTTTGTCATCTCAAGTGTGTTTTATTCATGTCAACACCACCCAAACACCAAATTAACAAAAAACCATCATTCATTACTTCATAGAGAGTTACATATTAGTCCTAAAAATTAAAATACTAGATAGTTAGGTCAAAGGAACACAAGAAATCCAAACCAAGAAGTTCTAGCCTTATTCTAATAACAAAATTTCCGAAAAGGTAAATCTTCCGGTTAAATGTGGCTTGACAAACTTCTTTCTCCGGGTATGGGTTCCTCACACGTCGGTGAGCCATTCTTCGATCTCCCTAGGGAGAAGAAAAGCGGGCTCATGAGCATCGGGTTGAGGAGGTGCAACTTCCACCGGGATTTCTTGGAGTTCTTCAAGAGGAGGTTCCGCCGGAATGTCGTCCCAACCGGTAGGATTTTGGATTCCAAGTGCTAGGTTCCAATCCTCTTGAGGGAGGATTGGTTCCATGGGAGGTGTTACAAGAATGTTTAACCTCTGGTGCAAGAGGTTTATTTCTTGAAAACTGTTTTCCAACCCCACCGAGAGATAATTTATACGGTCTATGAGGACCTCCTCCACTGAAGTCATCTCGTCAAGGGCTTCACGTAGCGCCATTACGTATCTTACGAGAGTTGCTTCAATCGATGGCCTCCTTTCCCGTCGACTGTTCCTTGAGTGCGCAGAAGAGGTTCCACTGTTTTGGCTAGACATTCTACGAAAACATACCAAAAATAGTGTGTTTTAATGAAACAGTACCACGGACACGGCCCCGTGCTCAATGAACACGGCCCCGTGTTCAACTTTCTGCAGATTTTTAGAACAAGGAATCTTGGGGTTTCAAATTATTTTCTTAACTTTTGAAGCTTTTCTGAGCAGAAATAACTTAAAACAATGTTGTGTAACTTATTTTTAACAAGATTCCTTGAACAAAAATTCAACAATCATCACAATGAAGCTTGAAATCAAGCTTCAATGGAGTAGTTAGTGCAAGAAAGATGAAGAAGAAGGTAATGGATAAAAGAGGAAAAGACAAGATGGTTGTTGGAATCTTCTTTTAGAACATACCTAGGATGGAATGTTAGAAAATCCTTTCAAATCTCTGTCCCTGGATGGTCCAAATGTGCAGGATTCTTGGCTGCATTTATAGAAAACGACAGCATGCTGGACACGGCCCCGTGTCGGCTAGACACGGCCCCGTGTGCAGGCAAGATCCTGACACGTTTTGTCCGTATTCTGACAAAAGTCAGAAGGGAATCTTTTGGTGGACACGGGGGCGTGTTGACCTGGACACGGCCCCGTGTCGAAAGGCTGTTTTATGAAGTGTGTCTATTTTTCAAGGAACTTTTCCGGATCGGGCGGTTCCTTGCTGGATGGAACAACCCCAAAGTGCCTAAGATACCTTAATTGATCTAGATTAAGACGAGAACGCAAGAGGTTGTCGGTGAGGGTGATTCCTATGCTATATGTAGGTGGACAAGTCCAACCCTTTTCCAGGCTCTCGTTAAAGAAGGTGTATGTCGAATCGTTCAGGTCTATGTATGCATCAAACGAAGTTGATGGGGAGTCCTTCACGGCACAATTGACACATGGACGACTATCGCTCAAGTCCTCACTAGAGTTAGGGGTATCGTCGGAAACAACGAAGTTGTTTGAATGCTTTTCCAACCCTTCTTCTTGGTTATCGTCTTGGAAAAGATTTTTAAAATCTTTCCTAAGTTCTCTTAACCAATCAATAATTAGATCTTCTAGTTGAAATAATTCATCGAGAAGCATTTCTCCTAGAATATCTGGTTGGGAGCATTCGAGGGTGAGATAGGGATTATTTTTACTTTCGCCCCTCTTAAGGATACTAGGAAACGATGGGTCTATATAGTGGGGTTTATAATTTAGAAAAAAACATTCTAATTCTTTATGGTTACCACCACATAATTGACACCACATTGTACCATAAGAGTGCCGAAAGTAAAAAGTATCAGTATCACTCATGTTTGTGTCAGAAATTACCAACCGTCGGGATCTTACGGTTCTGTTTTCAATAACTGAAACTTGGGCACGGGGGCGTGTTGAGTGGGCATGGCCCCGTGTTCAGCTACTGTCTGACTTAAAACAGGATTGCCAGTTCCAATGATTGGGCACGGGGCGTGTTCAGCGGGCACGGCCCGTGCTGAGTTCTGCAGAAGCTGAAAAATTAAGAAAAATCCTAAAAAAATTGAAAAATAAGAAAAACGATTAGGTCGTTGATTCCTAACTTTCTTAAAATCCTTGTGTCCCCGGCAACGGCGCCAAAAACTTGATGGGTGTCAAGTGTTATATATATTAGGTGTATATTTTAAGCCCCTTTAACACTTTTTAGTCAAGTTTTAAATTTATAAAACACGATATTCACTAACACTAGACACTCATATGGGCAAGTGCACCCATCGTGAGCGTAGTATAGTGTTGGTAAGATACCGAGGTCGTCCAAGGACACAAGAGCTTTTAGTACCGGTTTATCCTCAACGTCTAATCAAATCAAAAAGTTTAGAAAAATGTTTTAACTAATAAAAATAAAAACTAACTAAAAATGCTGAAAAATAAAAATTAAAAGAAAAAACAGATAGACAAGATGAATCACCTGGTTCCGACTCGTATCTAGTGTAACCTTTGATTATTTCCGCACTTTTGCACTGTTTTAAGAGATTATCTTAGTTATTGTAGTAGGCCCCTCTTTTGAAGGTGACGTTACCCTCACCCCAGTAGTTTGAGTCAGCAAGGATACAATCCTAAAAGGGTAGATTATTGGAAGATAATTAATTAAGTTATTAATGCAAATTATGGTATGCCCCTCTTTTGGAGGTGACGTTACCCTCGACTAAGTAGTCTGAGTCAGCAGGGATACAGTCCTAAATAGCCGGGTTATAGTATTAATAGTAGTTAACTTATGAGGGGATCAAAGAGTTTGGACCCCCGCCATCCAATACCGTTAAGTATTGAAGGAGGTCCTACTAAATTTGACCCAGGTCCATTGCAGGACCTCTAAACGCTGAACAATGGCAAGACCTTTACCAAACCGTTCCCTTAACCCCCGACCAGGTAGCCAACATACCTCCATATAGACCGTGGAGATATGAATGGTGAAAATCTTTTATTTTATATAGACAGTAAAATAATGCCAAGACACCACGGACAAACGATAAGGAAAGATCACCTTCAACATAAGCAACTAGTTATTAAAGTCATTAATACAAAACCAAGTAAAAAGTGCGAAAAGATTAGAAATAAAAAGTATTACACTAGACACTTTGTCTTCACCAAGTGATGTAAGAGACTTAGGCAAACATGGCCTTGATTGTCAAGAACTCTTACGATCAATCTTGGATCCCGAGACGACTCACACACTCTATGATGGACAATGGATGATGGTGGTGGATGATGGTGTTATGGTGGTGGTGGGTGGTGGGTGAAGTGTGAGAGAGGTGGTGTGCCAAGGGATGGTTTGAGCTTGAGCCAAGCACTTCTATTTATAGGCTGAACAGAAGCTCGGGCACGGCCCCGTGTCCACATCCTCTCTTTCTTCATTTAATGCAGCTTTGTCTTATTAGTTGACCACGCCCCCGTGTCCGCTGAGTACGACCCCGTGTGCAGAAGAATCTTTGTACTATGAAGATTTGCCTGGATTGTGCGAATCTTATAGTTGACCACGGCCCCGTGTCCGCTGAGCACGGCCCCGTGGTGGGCAATAGAAGCTTCTACCACTTTGTCTTTTCTGCTGACACTTGGGCACGCCCCCGTGCTGGCTGAGCACGGGGCGTGTTCAGTCTTCTGTTGTCTTGTTTTGCTTGGGAAGATGCTGTCGTGGGGTCGGGCATGTCACCTCTTGTTCCTTTTCTTGTATTTATGTTAGATTTTGATGTCTTTTTGCTTCTTTTGTTAATTTGAGTTCATTTAATCCTGAAAATACAAAAGGAAGACAAAAGCACACTTTTTCCAACATTAGTACTAAAAAAAGGGTTAGTTTTATGCCACAATTGATGAAATTTATATGTTGCATTTTGCACACATCGGTTTCACTCTAAAATTTTTTAAAGTTTTTTGGGAAAGATTAAAGCCTTGGATTATGGGTATGATGAGCGACTTCCATTCCACGGGAGTCATCAGTAAAGGTTGCAATTCGTCCTTTATTACCTTGATTCCTAAAATCATTGACCCACAAGATTTATCTAATTTCCGTCCTATCTCCCTTGTTGGCTCTATTTACAAGATCATCGCCAAGGTTCTTGCTAATCGGCTCAAGTCGGTCATCAATGATGTCATCTCCCCTTCTCAATCAGCTTTTGTGGGAGGTCGTAATATTCTTGATAGTCCGTTAATTGTGGGAGAAACAGTTGCGTGGGCTAAAAAGAATCAAAAGAAGTTGCTTATTTTTAAAGTGGATTTCGAAAAGGCCTACGACACCATTAACTGGAAATTTCTTTTCCGTATGATGGAGAAAATGAACTTTCCGCTTCAGTGGATCAGTTAGGTCAAAGGTTGTTTACAATCAAGTATGGGTTCAGTTCTGGTTAATGGAGCGCCAACTAGGGAGTTCAAATTCAAAAGAGGTCTAAGGCAAGGTGACCCTCTCTCTCCCTTTCTTTTCATTATTGCTATGGAGATAGTTTGTTTGCTTATGAACATGGCTTGCAACTTGGGCCATTTTCTTGGGTGCCAACTTCCCAATCGCGGCCCAAATATCTCCCACCTATGCTACGCAGACGACGTTTTATTTATAGGAGAGTGGTCGGATCAAAATGTAGTGGCGTTAAATCGTCTCTTGAGATGGTTAAGCCTAGTCACCGGTCTTAAAGTAAATAGAAGCAAAAGCAAATTATATGGGATTGGGGTTCCGGATTCTGAAGTGGTTTCGATGGCCAACTTGGTCAATTGCGATGCGGGATCTCTACCTTTTATGTATTTAGGGATACCGATTGGGGCAAATATGAAAAGAGCTAAATTCTGGAAACCCGTGCTTGATAGATTTATGTCGAAACTTTCCAAGTGGAAAGCTAGACATCTCTCCTTTGCGGGGCGTATGACGCTTGCGAAAGCTGTCCTTGGTAGCCTTCCTTCTTATTTTCTATCTCTGTTTGCGGCTCCTAAATGCATCATACAGAAGCTGGAAAAAATAAGGAGAGATTTTGTTTGGGGTAAATCTTCTTCGGGTCATAAGATGAGATGGATTCGGTGGGATTTTATTATGAAAGCAAGGAAAAGAGGCGGGATGGGTCTTGGGAGCATTCAAAGTTTTAATTTTGCTATGCTTGCAAAGTGGTGGTAGAGATTTAATTCGTATCCTAATCATCTTTGGGCCTCGGTGGTTGGAGCGATTCACAAGGGGAGGGATGTTCCTAGTGATATGGTTTTTCCTCTTAAAAGATCTATTCCGGGGATGTGGAAGGATATTGGTTCGGTTGAGTCTTAGCTGGCCAAAGTCGGCTTGCTTTTGAAGGACAATTTGGTTTTAGATGGGGGGACGTGGAAGTGGAGATCGGATCCTAATGGATCTTTTTCGGTTAAACATGTGAGGTTGGAGATAGAGTCGAATAGCGGGGTGGTCGATTCCAACTCTGTTGAGTTCGGGTGGAACAATTGGGTCCCGCCTAAAGTAAACTTTCTTTTGTGGAGAGCTTTGTTGGGTAAGGTGGCTTCCAAGTCTGGCTTGATCCGAAGGGGAGTCCCGTTACCCGATAGTTCTTGCCCTCGGTGTGGCCTTTCTAGTGAGGACCCGGATCATATTTTCGTTAATTGTTTGTGGTCCAGAAGTATATGGTGGAATATATTAGTTTGGTTGAAAATTCCCTTTCCAGTGGAGTTAAATACCACAAAGGAGTTTGTTGCTTTTGTTCAAAATCGACCGGGTGGAAAAAGATGGAAGAAGATAGTATATTCGATTATTTTGGCCTCGGTTTGGAGAATTTGGAAAGCGAGAAACGAGATGACTTTTGAAGGAAACTTTATCCCTATTACCAAATCGGTGGATTCTATTAAAGAAGACGCCTACCTTTGGTTGGAAAATCGTGCGAAGATCTCTCTTCCTTCTTGGGATAAGTGGTCATCTTTTGATATTTCTGAGATGTTGTAGCTTTGTTAGTTTTTCGGTGTTCCGGCTTCGGTTTTTCTGTTTTTTGTTTTGTTGTTTCTCAGCTTCTTGCTGACTCTTTATATATATATATATAAAGTGTTTTTGCCATTAAAAAAAATACAAAGACATTTTTTTACCAATTAAACCACTTTACATTTACGGTTCATAAGAAACATGGTCATGTTTGACCTTTTTCCTCTTAATATTTTGCTTTCTGATATGATTCCAGATGAAAAAATTAAATGAAAACTATATGTAAATGTGACCTCGATCAATGAACCTGTGGGATGATTTAAGTGTTTAAATTATGCATGCTACTTAATTATACTGCTCTCTCCACACACACACAAAAAAAAAAAAAAAAAAAAAAAATTCAAGCAGATCTATATCTTTTCATTTGGCTACGCAAAAAAGAAGGTATTAATGTAATATTCAATTGTAAAATAATAGCCAATTTTAGGTGACATAATATGTCCGTGCTCATTAGTGTTTTTTTACTATAAGTATTATGGTATTGTTTGAGAAGAGGAGAAAAATATATGAATGGGGAAAATATGTAACTGATTGAGAATATTAGAAAGGGGAAATTAGTTCATTAAGGGTAAAATAGTCATGAAAAAAAATATTTTTAATGAAAAAGGGAAATACGTAATATGTATAAGTTAGGAAGTGGAAATATGTGATTGAATTTTATCATTGAGTAAATATGTAATAAGCTAGGTTAGAAGGAGGAAATATGTAAAAACCCCTAAATTAAATAAAAGGTTATCGTTATACGTTTTGCAACTCCATTATAGTCACGCCAGTTGGTGGCTAATTTTGTCAATTGATATTGACGTTGGAGATCTTATAGAGTGCCATAATGTAATTTTATGAGCCAAATGTGTCAACATTAGGGTATCCGGGGCACTCCCCTAAGAGGGGAGTCCCCTCTCTTACGCACACCCAACCAGGTTATGCCACGTCAACTCCCCTCTTAAACTCCCCTCACACCCCAATTTGATGGCGCCACTCCCCTCTTAGGTGAATTGCTTTTTTTATTCAAAAAGAAAAAAAAAAAAAAACAATTTGATTGGTTGTAAAAAGGCTGGCCTACCATCTTCTCTCTCCTTCCTTGCGGTGAATCCCCACCAATTTCCCTCACCGATTTCCCTCCCCGCTTTGTTGGCAGCCCCCTTCCCGATCGGCAACCCCCTCCACGTCAACTCCCCGTTCCCCTTTCGGTATGCGCCCCGAGTACCCTTATGTCATTGTCTTGAGTTTGGTAGTGTGGGTGGGTGAGAAGGGTAAAATCGTCTTTATTCTCACCAACCCCCATGCTGTTGTTGATAATATGGGGACCCATCATGTTTCACATCTTTGCATTCTTATTGGAGTGTTTGTTTTTTAGAGACACTGATTTTTAATTGTTATGAAAATGTCCATATTGCCCTCAACGACCACCTCAACTTAATACAGATAACGTATATATTTAGTTTGTAGTTTATAATTATCGAGTAAAAATAAAAATAGATAACGTATATATTTAGTTTGTAGTTTATAATTATCGGGTAAAAATAAAAATAGTCTTTAACATAGTAAATGTGAGAAATAAGATTTAGTTTTGAGTAAAATGCACGGACAGTCCTTGTGCTTTGGGGACTATCCGAGTATCAATTTGTCAAACCACATGGACTAAGAGTCTAAGAGTGTAATTTTGAAAAGTTTGAGACTAAAGGTGAAATTTTACCAAACCACAAGGACTATCCGTGCATCTTACTCTTTAGTTTTTTTTTATATATTTAAACATGGTGTTTAGTTGAAAATGTAAAATAATTTTTTTTTAAACAAAAATTCCGTGTATTAATACTAGTTGAGTGAGTATATGCAATTACAGTAGAGTAACTGCATAGTTATTCTACTAGTATAAATACACAAATTTATTTATTTGTTTTAATTCTGAGACTAAAATATGTACTTAATAAGATGAGAAATTAAAAAAAAAAACTATCTTCACTCAGGGCCGGCCCGTAGGGGTGCGGGGTGGGCAATGGCACAAGGCCCAAACCCTCTGAGGGCCCAATTTTTTAATTTTATATGAAATTTACGTTGTATAAGATAGAATATGGATGCACTGAATCAAGGGATAACATAAATGGGCCATTGTGAGCCTTGCTTAAACAATAAGAAGACGCCGGTTATAATCCCAGCTTCTTCAAATTCTTTATTTTAGCTTATTTTTTGTTTTTTTTTTTGTTAGTGACATTTAATGCTTAATTTTGTCAACTGCATCTTTCCATTTAATTAATAAATTATTTCATAAACTTAGCTAAAAAATAGGGTAAATTACCTTTTGAGTCCCTGTGTTTTATTGGTTTTAACTAGTTGAGTCCAAAAGCAAAAAGTTTAACGATCTAAGTCCCTATAAGCATTTTTCTTAACCATTTGAGTCCAAAGTTCTAACACCATCCATATTTTCTGTTAGTTTTCTATTAAAAGACAAAAATGCCCCTATATCTTTTTCTTTACCCTTATATAAAAACCTAAAAGTTCACATCTCTCCCAAAGTTACAGCAGCACACAAACCCACTCTCTGTTTTCTCTCGAGTACACACCAGTGACCGGAGATCGGAGCTCCGGCTATCTTCTCCGACAAGTGCCACCCTTACAACCCATTCACCTAAATCCCCTCTTTCTCTGTTGCAACTCAGGCGACCGGAGTCGCACCTATGGCGATCTCCGGCGTCTTCTCGTTCACGGATGCGTTTGTAAGAGAGGGTTAGAGAGAGAAAGATCGGAGGAGGAAGGAGAGGGGCCGAGCAGTTCGAAGTATTCGTGAAGATGATGATGATTTGTTGTTCAATTCGACGTATGCATGATTATGATGTGTATTCAATTTCGGATTAATTTGATGTTAGATCGAGTAATTTGATGTTATTAGGATTAAGTTAGGGTTTATCGGTTTGCAGATTCAAGTATTTGGACCGATTTTGAGTTATAAAGTTTGAATTCTTTGTTAATATTACAATTATGCGATATAAATTCTTTTTTCTCGTTTGATGATTTGTTGTTCAATTCGAAGTATTCGTGATGATGATGCGTATTCAATTTCGGATTAATTTGATGTTAGATTGAGTAATTTTGTTTGTAGTAAGATTAGAAACTATTAGGAATTTAGGTTAAGTTAGGGTTTATCGGTTTGCAGATTCAGGTATTTTGAACCGAATTGCAGTTCTAAACTTTGACTTCTCTGTTAATATTACAGTTATGCGACATGAATTCGTTTTTATCCTTTGATGTTTTGTTATTCGGTTGGTAGCAAACCATTATGAGTAAATTCCACTTGTTGTAGTCATGTGCATCATCCATCTTCAATTATTTTGCTGTTGTACTAATTCCTCTTTTGCATGTAGAGAGAGAAAGAAAGATGAGAGAGAGATGAGAATGTTTAGAGAGAGAAAGAGATGGTGGTCTGGTGGTCTGGAGATGAGATGCAGAACTTTTAGGTTTTTATAAGGGTAAAGAAGAAAATTCAGGGGTATTTTAGTCTTTTAATAGAAAACTAACAGAAAATATGGATGGTGTTAGAAATTTGGACTCAAATGGTTAAGGAAAATGCTTATAGGGACTCAGGTCGTTAAACTTTTTGCTTTTGGACTCAACTAGTTAAAACCCATAAAACATAGGGACTCAAAAAGTAATTTACCCTAAAAAATAACTATTTAAATTACATCCACATAAATTTTAATGATTGATGAGTTTATATTAAATGTAGATTTTGAATAGGGCCCAATTTTTTTACATCGCACAGGGCCATTATTTATTTATTTATTTATTTTTTGTGATTTTCGGAGACGGCCCTGTCTTCACTTCTCACGTTTAGTATATTATAACCATTTATACAATAACCTTACCCTATAATTATTTGCTTTAACACTCTTGATCATAATGTAATAAAAATTAAGCTCTATCTTTCTCGAGTTAACGTTAAAAATAGGTTATTATCTTAATTGTATTGTATGTTTACAATAAAGTTTATGTGAGGTGTCGTGCTTCATGTACGCGGGTAGCTTTCGCAGAAGAACCTTAGAGCAAGCTGAATGTTGTAATGAAGTGTGGGTACGGCCCTGCGCGCGCGACTTTTGGGACCACACCCTCAGGGGCGGACCTAGCTGTCGTGCTTCACATGTATTTGCAAGGAACGAGTTCTTACTTGTGGTTCTTGGTTTTATTTAGCGGCCGACACATCCGACCAATGTAATATGTATACAAACGGTGATCTCAACACAAGTTCAAAGCTCGGAACTTTAATGTAAAGATCTAAACTTAATTGCTATAATGTTGTTATATGTTTCTAACAAAAATTAAAAAGGATATTGGACTTTTCAGTTTTCACTTTTAACTTCTAGGGTATTTTTTTGAGAATCGAAGTTTATACCTAAAATAAGTAACTTTATATGGTTTTGAAATTCTCAATGCATGTATAGAGAAACCCAACAAGCACATGATACGTCATATAAGGAGGAATACATGTTCTAAAAAAACACATTAGACAAGTGTGCATTACTTAAGACTGGGGTATGGGGCTTGGGGCTTGGGTTAGAGCGTGGGTTGGGGGAAACCGCCCAAGCCACCACCCCGGGTGGTCTTGGGTTGGGGCGTGGCCCAAGGGGCGGGAGTTTGAAGCCGGGCGTAGGGCGGGTCTAGCAAGGTGACATGACGGACTCTGAATGGCCAAACCAAACTAGCCGTTGGCCAACGGCTATGTTAAAAAATATTTTTTCACTATAAAATCACACTTCAATTCCTATTTTTACCACATTCAACCACAATAATCATCTTCAATTTCTATAATCATCTCCATTCTCATTCTACAAAACGAAAAATGCATCCTCATAATCGTGGTTATGACCCGAACAACCCGTTTGCATTCCAAGAAAATAATCCTAGCCCACCACCCAATCGTCCAATGCCTTGTCCATTTTTAATACACTCCCCTATGCCCGATATGGCGAGTTATGCATCGTATATCGGGAATCGTTTGTTTACTAACTTCCCACATAACGACGATTCAATACCTAGCCCGATGAACCTTTCACAAATGCCCATCAACCTTTCACCAACCTCCATCAACCTTTCCCAAACCGAAACCGTCCCCGAAACTCAACCATCCAACGATGGTCCTTCGGCATCCCAACCCATAAAAAAGAGAAGTCATAAGAAAAAAACCGAGGCGGAGAAAGCACTTCAAACCGCCAAAGGAAAACAACAAAGATGGGTCGTTAATGAAGAACTTGCATTGGCGAGGCCTTGGCTTCAACATCCAACTTTAGGTATTTTTAAATATTTTGTAGCTCTTATTTTAATATTTATGGTTATTTTTTATATAACTTTGTAATATATTAAATTTTGTTTTTATTAATATAGGAAATTCTCAACATCGAAGCCATTTGTGGGAAGCGATTAGTAAAACATTCCATCAAGAAATGGGAAGTGAGGCTTATCGTGAAAACGATAGCTTATCCTCGAAGTGGAGCGAGATAAGCGGCCAACTTACAAAATTTAGTGCTTTTTTAAATAAAGCAAAACAAAACCCAAAAAGTGGTGAAACCGAAACCGACATTGTGACAAATGCATTGGTTGCATTCAAAACAAATGTGGGGAGCGACTTCCGTTTCATGCATTGTTGGGAGATTTGTATGTACCATCCAAAGTGGGCGAATATCCCTAGTGGTAGTGAAACGAACACGTCTTCCAAAAGGTCAAGGGCCTCGTCCCAAGCCCAATCTGATGCACGAGATCAAGAGTTTGAGGACCTTTTGGATGATTCGCCAAACCGGCCTGAATATGGAAGAGATGCCGCAAAAAGGCGCGCTCAAAAATCAAGATCGGATGCGGCATTGCCTTCAGTTGGGAGTTCGGGCTCGCGTAGGGAAATATACAGCGAGCAGTTGGATGACATTGCATGCAAGTTAGATACATTCAACGTATTCCAACAACAAATGGCCGAAATTCGAAAAAGCAAAGAAGCTAGAGATGCCCTGAAACAAAAACGAGATTATTTGAAATTTCTATCCCAGCCCATTGATCACCTAGAGGGTGAAGAGTTGGAACTAATTTTGGAGATGAGAGAAGAGATAAAGAAAAAATATAAGCGTTAGAATTTTTTTATGTAATTTTCTTTATTTAAAAATATTAAAAAAATTAAATTTGTTGTTTTAAAAAATATTCAAATAGCCGTTTGGGCTGGTCACGCCCCAAACCCCCGCCCCACCATACCGTCTTCAATGTGGGTCAGCCCAGTGAAGCCCCCCCAAGCCGCGTGTCAACCCATGCCCCCAAACCCCCGCCCCACCATACCCCACGGTCTAAGCGGTTCATGTTTGTCTTAGGCTAAGGCTTCAATTTTTTAATTAATGGAAACCTGTCTGAAGAGTTTCAGATGGTGAGAAGTAGTGGCGGATCTAGAAAATTCGTATAGGGGTAACATTTTAATAAAAAAGGGTAACGAAATCGAAAAAAACGTCAGATTTTTCCAAAATTTACACTAGCGTCGGAGCGCTAAGGGACAACGGAGAATACCCCTTTTATCACTCTAGGTCCGCCCCTGGAGAGAAGTCTTCGACAAGAGAGTCCTTTGTCTTCGTTTATGTTTATTGAAGGGGTATGGTCCCAAATCTTGCACCAGGCCTGGGCGCGAGTGACCATTACCCGGCTCATTACCCCTACCGACAAGGATTCACCTGTGTTCGTGCAGGCACGCGCGAACCCGGTTTGCTTTCCCACTCGGGACGAGATGAGAAGACTCACCTTGTGTATGAAAACGGGTGTTTTCGTTAGGGCTGTAAACGAGTCGAGCCGAGTCGAGCCAGGGTGGGGTCGAGCTCAAGCTCGAAATTAATTCAGGCGGTTAAACTTGGCTTGAGCTTTACGTCGGAGTTAAACGAGCCTAAGGACGAGCCAACGAGCCGAGCCATGGGCCGAGCCGAGCTTAGCTCGAGCTGGGCTTGGTTACAAAATGAGCCATCTTGGTTCACGTCATCTCAAATTGAGTTTTTTTAGCTAATTTTTCTCGAGCTTCTTTCGAGCGAGCTACGAGCCGAGCTACGAGTCACGAGCTTTATGAACAGCCCTAGTTTTCGTCACCACAAGGGATGCGGTAATCACTGCGGTTACCGCACATAGCGATGCGGTCCAGAACCGCATCCTACTGTCGATACAAGTGGTACTGACACTTTGACTTCAGTGGCCAAACCAGCAAGTGGTCTGTCCGGGCACTGACAGCGGTCAACTACCCAGCTCACATGCATGAAAAGCTGGCAGACGGACTGACAGCCACAACAAGACGTGGCGTCACCTCCTGATGCGTCCAACGCTTCCGTGACCTGCGCTCCTGACACACCTACAAAAAAGCTACGCGTTGTCAGTCTAACCTCTTGGCTCTCCTCCTTCACTCTTCGGCTATAAATACCCATCCCGAACCAAGTTTGAGGTAACGCTAATTTGCTCTCTCACACATACTACTTAAATACACACTTTGCTCTCAAGCAAATATGTAAGACCCTAATCCTGATTTGACCGAAAACGACGCAGCGGAAAATGAACCGTAATTTTTTTTCTTTTAACTACTTTAACATACTTGAATACCGTTAAGGTCACCTCTTTTGACATGAATACATCATTCATCATTTATTTAATGTAACTATGTTAACAAATAATTACAACATGACCGCTTTCCCGTACAATCCATGATCTTCAACTCGACCCTCGTTCACTTGTCCATCATGAATATCTGTAACATGCGGTCACCATATATAACCAACACGTTAGCACATGGTAACATCATATATAATTTAATACATATCCTTAACAGGCTATATCACATTCTAGCTACGTAAGGTATTCCAATGAAACATCCTCTTAATTTTATTTACTCGAGTCCAACGACAATTCCTCGAGGGTCCGGCGTTCCCATATCAGCACTCCATTTATTTTATTCTCAAAAGTAACATGGTTAGGGGTACGTAATCTCAAACATATTAAAAACCCACATCTTCACGTATACGTATACCAGTGATCTACAATCATTAGATTACAACACGTGTATACACTTTCATATATCTAAGTACATTCATACGTATCTCATTCATATGCACGTACATACAAGTTCACACGACTTACACACGCTACAGTTCCATATCTACATACATACAAGTCACATTCACTTATTTGTAAGTTGAGCCTTAACTACAAACATATCAACACAAATCAATGCAATTACAAACAAACATAACCGACTAACTTCCATCAAACATGATGAACATTCAGCAACATAATGAACATCCCATAAACACGATGAACATTCAGCAACATAATGAACATCCCATTAACACGATGAACATTCAGCAACATAATGAACATTTCATTAACACGATGAACATTCAGCAACATAATGCACATTCCATTAACACAATGAACATTCAACATGCCACACCCCAACCAATGGCGGAAACATCGGGATGAGACGAAGTGTGAAGATTGCTAGAGACTTCATAACACTATTTGTGTCAATATTTAATCAACCGATTTCATTTCATAAACTAAATTGTTAACAATACAAGGAATTCAAATAACATCAAGTTCGATGCTACTTCATTTCATAGCATCATCATCATCAACCTGTAACATGTTAAAATAAAATTCAATGCAAAAGCAAGGGCGAGTACACAAGGTTTAAATAGTATAGCATAAGTATAAGGCATTTTACTCGAATCCACATGACAATTTGTATACAAGGTAACTAGCATGCATAACATTACGTCTAAACCCAAAGTGCCCACTAGTATTTAGCATCCATCGCCACAAAAGTGACGAGACCGTATAGTATATTGACTTAACAAACCCCCGTCGGGTGGTGTGCTACTCCTATAGCGCTATAATTGTTAAGCGAGGGTATAACATAGTAATGGCATAAAGCATGTATTATCTAGCATAACAAGTAGCATGTATATCGGATTGAGTTCACAAAGTACGTTTAAGTGTGTGTAAGTGTAATTGTTGTATGGTAACATGTTACAACCCAAAAGTGGTTTAAAATGTAAATGGGTCGAGTGTACTCACATTGATTGCGTATTGGAGATTCCTTAAAATAACGCACGAGTAAGGATTTGAGAAATCCAAGAGAACGAACACGAGTGATTATCCTAGATGTTTAGAATAACACATAACGAACTTATTAATATAAGTTAAATGATATTCCTAATGTTTAATGGTTCACAATTTAATTAATTATGTATTACAATATATCTCATTAATAATATCTATCGCTTTTAAAAGGATTATAATTATATTTTGTAATTTATTTATGGAGTTAAATGCCATTTTAGTCCCTGTGGTTTGGGCAATTTTGCCAGTTTAGTCCAAAGGTTTCATTTTAAACTTGTGGGTCTAAAAATGTTTCACAGTTGCCATTTTAGTCCACTGGGTTAACTTCATCCGTTTTTTCTGTTAACGAGAAGGCCAATTTGGTCATTTTGTATATAATTCTGTTAACTAAAAGGGCAATTCAGCCATATAAAATGACTGAATTGGCCTTCTCGTTAACAGAAAAAACGGATGAAGTTAACCCAGTGGACTAAAATGGCAACTGTGAAACCTTTTTGGACCCACAGGTTAAAAATGAAACCTTTGGACTAAACTGGCAAAATGGTCCAAACCACAGGGACTAAAATGGCATTTAACTCTTTATTTATGATGAAAATTTTAGAGGTTTTTGTTATAAAAGGGCACGAATAAAAAATAAACCATTTATCATAACTTGTTGAAATTTGATTATACTTACTAAATTAATTTAAGAAAGTAAATTTAGTTTTAATAACCATAACTTTTAAATTAGATAAGGAATTTGTTTTTAAAAGAAAAACCTTTATGACTTCACTTTAAAACATTTAAATTGGATAAGGAACTTCTCATTTCTCCATCCAATCCATCTAGTATATTCAAAGACCTTCACGAGATTCTTTTTTTTCTTTTTTTTTGATATTTTTATATTTAAAAGTCTTGTGTGTGTCTGTGTAGTTGTAGATGTGTGAATGGTGCAATAAAAAAATGTTTAAAGAAATATTTTAAATTCCTAAATCTTTGACTATTATATGATCTTTTTTTTTAAACCAAAATGATTTAAAATAAAAAAAAGGAAACACAAATGGTCATCTTCATCATTTTGTTTTATAAAATCACAGTCGTATAGTAGCCATAAAGGGTTTGTAAGAAAACAACGATTAACTTAATTCTGTTATCATGCATATACATAAGGGAAGTATCAAAGACAAAATGGTTCGATGGAAAAGAGATATACCGAAACAGTGAACGAAAAGACGCGAACTAGAGCTACAATCTGACCCAAACCGAACCGTGTGAACCGAAACAAACCGAAATCCGAACCAAAACTGACCACGAGGCCTGAAATTAAAACCCGGTTCCCGACAAGAACAACATCAGCAGCTGCACCTCCATCACCGCTGCAGACGGTGGCGTCGTCGCCTGCCGCTGTTACATGCCGGAAAACCAGCTCCATCGCCCCTCGCGGCGCTGCCGGTCGTCATCTCTCTCTCTCTCTCTCGCTGATAATCTATCTCCCGTTCTCCATCTCTCTCGCCGACTCTCTTCCTCAACCGCCAAGCACCGCCACCAAGTGTGGTGGTCGGCTGGCCTTCCAAGTGAGAGGGATGTGGGGGGTTTTGATGGATAGTGATGGGGGTTTCTTTGATCTGTGTTGCGTGAGAGGGAGAGATGAGGGAGTTTTGTAGGTAATTTGAGAAGGAGGGTGTGAGTGTTTTGAAGTATGGATCGAGAGGAGTAGAGATTGTGAGTCTGTGTGTTGTTTGTGAGGACAAGGCAAATTCAGAGAATTTGGGAGAGAAAATAGGAGGGTGTCGGCTGATGTTAAATAAAGATTAGGGTTTTGCTACAGTTTTAAACCTAGGGTTTAATTAGTGGGTTTGGTTTAGATTGAATGGAGGTATAAATGTTATTTGAGCCGGGTTATCATCGATGTCAAGGCCCAGCTCAGCTGGTTTGTGCGAGTGTGTGTGAGGCGGGTGACCTGGGTTCGAGTCTCGCAGTCAGCAGTTTTTTTGATGATTTTATTATTATTATTTTTTTTTACTTTAAAAGAACTAACCTTATCGTTTAAAACTAACTAGGTCAGTTTTAACTTTAAAAATCTAACGAGACTAACTAGATTATTATATAAAAAAAATTAACTTTTTAGATTGTAAAATTGATTAATTTAATTAATTAAACAATCAAAAATTAACCAAGTTTATAACAAATTAAAGTAAAGATAAAAGATTTTCGACGATACAACGGATTATAATTTTGAAAGAGGCAAGCTTCTAAACAAATAGATTTTTATGACTCGATTTCTAAATTAGGAAAGTTATGAAAACGCGGAGCGTTACACAGCAACATAATGCACATTCCATTAACACGATAAACATTCAGCAACATAATGAACATTCCATTAACACAATGAACATTCAACGACATAATGCACATTCCATTAACACGATGAACATTCAGTAACATAATGAACATTCCATTAACACAATGAACATTCAGCAACATAATGCACATTCCATTAACACGATGAACATTCAGCAACATAATGAACATTATAATGAACATTCCATTAACACAATGAACATTCAGCAACATAATGCACATTCCATTAACACGATGAACATTCAGCATCATAATGCACATTCCGTTAACATGATGAAACTATCATCTTAATTTACATTAAGGATAGACGAAGTTCATATGAACTTACCTTGGTACTTACCCTTACCCGTAAATTCTTACATGGTTCCCTATATACAACATACCAAACTTCATTTATAAATAAGAAGTGATTCCGGAAATCACTTACCTTAAATGTCCGTATTCGCATCCGTTTCCTCGCCTCCTTTTGACCGGTTAGCCTTCCATGCTTCCATCCATCTTGAGATGATCCCTATACTTTCACGTCATCGCATTCACATTCTTGTTAGCATACATGATTGTACATATTAACGATCATATCAAATTCATGTTTCACATTTGACTTTCATTAGTCAATTCCAACAAGCATAAGGCATATTTCCACAAGTCAATCTTTTCAAACTCATATAATTCATCACGTCATCACGTATAACACATATGGATATAACACGCATCATATGACTTTCTATAATATTACAACTGTGACAAAAAGTCTAACATTGCTACTTATGCACAGTTGACTTTCAGAAAGTCAACGATTTATCATATGAACTTTCGACTTAACCTTATACATCTATGTCATTATAGTAGACTATACTAATGACACTATACACATTTCATACTCACGATGCAATAGGCATACAACCACATGATCATCTAGTTATAAGCACACACCAAACATATTCAATTCCGTTCATTCTAGTAACATAATTCTACAACTAACACCATGACCTATGCTTAACAACCCAACATCATTCTAACTTCATCCTGTTCTAATGATCTCATATGCTTCACATTTAGAGTACTTTTACTTATCAATTTTGATTAAGCAATTATTCAAACATGTAGTAAACATAATACCACTCCAACATAGAGTACAATATTCTAATGCATACTTTTACCAAATAACATGGCCAACCAAATCCTACATGAATTCCATCTAAAAATAGAGTTTTCATGTTTAGTTATCATCAAATACATCATATCCCCATATTACACGATTTCATCCATTACTTGCATACCATTTCATCTATTAATCTCACCTAGGCATTTCATCAAACACTTGGTGTGCACACCACAATTTATGTATAATGTACAAGCTCCTAATGCATAGTCTCCCAAATTCATACATAATTCATCAAATTTTCTTACTAATTAACAAGTATCATTCAAACATAGGCATTATCATAACAAAATCTCTAGTTCATCCAACTCATTCATATTAAACCATGAACCATCAAAACCCCAAATTTCTTGAACATGGATTCTTACACTAGAACTCCAAATTGAGATGATTAAATCATTATTGGCACTAGATTAACCGATTTAATCATGAATCTAACCATCTCATACTTCCAATTGACTCAATTTGTGGTACTTAATCAAGACCCATCAAGAGCACTAACTAAGGAGTTTCAAGAAATCATTTTGGTACCTACTTGATGCTCATAAGATGATGAGTCTTCTTTAAATGATAAATCATTCATGCAATTCCATCTTCTTCCTTCTCCTTCTTGATTTGCTTCACATAAGAGCTCTCTTCTTCACACATTTGTGTGTGTAAAATGTTGACATATGCACCCCCACAAACATAATATGCAGAATTTTTATAAAGTTTGCTCATTAGTTACTTTTGGTCCTTCTACTTTGTCATACCTTCACAATTTCCACCAAGTTCATTTCTTACTTGTTTTAACTAAATAATTTAACTAGGTTAAATAACCTAATCATTTTATTTCATGGTTTGTCATATAGAACATATGGCAAATATTAACATTCAAGTTTTAGGGCGTTACACATATGACGAAGGTAAACATTCGAGTTTTGGGGTGTTACAAGTATACCCCCCTTAAAGAAGGTTTCGTTCCCGAAACCTTTCTCATTCCTAATAGACCAAATCTATTCTTACTTTTAATCCATTAATTCAAGATGATTACTACAACACGAAAACTCTTGCGACTCGTTAAAGAGATAGTGTTCATGCATAACCATTTGTATATGTCTTGTCCTTGTCTTCTTAATTAAGCCTTAAACTTCCATACATTTACCAATCATAGTGGATCAATTAATTTTCATTTCACTCATGTGTAATACATGATATTTCATTCTAGCGTAGCCACACGAGTACCTATTGTGAGTCTAATTCGGTATTCTATCATTAGCATTCCTTTCGAGTACTTTCGTTGGCACATGGTAATTTAAACCGTGTGTATACACATATTGCCGACATTTGTTTGGGGTTGACTCTACCTCTAGGTAGTTATTACTTCATTTTCATTAATCTTGAGCGAACCACAACATTCCATTACTAAAGTTCCCTCTAATTACTTTCATATTCATATGAAGGATCGACGTATCATCATACACATAGTATAAACATTCAATGACTTATTATTACTATAACAAAGCTACCCTCTTCATACTTACTTTTTCGTACTTAAGACGAGGATAAAGCATTATTCTACGGTTATTATCGTTACTTATGCCATGCATACCTTTACGTTAGCCTTAAATCATCTCATTCATATCACATTACTATTTGCTCTCTCTTCAAGCACTACTTATTCTACATAAGTAAATGTGTCGTGCAAGTTCATCGTACGAGAGTTTAACCAATACCCGAAACTTTCACTCAAAGACTTTTAAGATTTCCTTTTTAATGACATAATTTTCTGCTTATGTTGACTGTTAAAAGTCAAACATTCCATAACCTACCATACATATCCTATCGTTCAGTTCGTAGGTCGCATTCAATCTAGCAATTCATACCTATTAATCATGAGTTAAACATTTTACTAACCTCGATTTTTGTTGCATAAATCGACGATCCACGACCCGGATCGACCTGTTCCTTCATAAGTCCATTCCATAATTGGGTTGACATTTTCTTCATATGATGAGCTTCCGCTCATGAGCATCCTTCCGCCAACTATACTACTTTCATCACTTCAAGTTTTTCTACCATTTTAACTAGTTTAGTCCAAAAATCTAATTTATAACAAACCATCCCTAAAGTTTGCATTTCTTAACGCTTTTCATCCCTAAGAATTAAATGAAAAAGCAACCCTTAGGGATGAAAAGCGTTAAGAAATGCAAACTTCAGGGTTGGATTTGTTATAAATTAGATTTTTAGACTAAACTAGTTAAAATTGACAAACCTCAGGGACGAAAATAAAAATTTACTCTTTTTCGGCAGTTTATGATTTAAGATTTGGGCAGTGGCGGACCCAAGGTTTTTTTCCATTGGGGTCCATTTTCTTCGGTATTAATTTTTTTTTTATAACAAAACGTTAAAATTAAAAAAAAAAACATAAAAACAAGCTATACAAGGATTGAACCCATGACCTTTTGTTGGCAAAGAGAGGGGTTTACCACCACACCAGCTTTCATTTTCTTTTTATGGTGTCCACCTAATTGTATTTATGAGGTCCTTATAAAATTTAATATACTGAATCTATTAATTTTTTAAAAAACATTGGGGTCCAAGGACCCCGATCCGCTCTATGTGAGTCCACGCCTGGATTTGGAGTATATGGTTTTTAAAGCAAAGAATTCCCCAATATTTGTTTTAAAAGAAAATATAGTGGCTTGTTTTTTTTTTTTTTTTTTTGTTTTTTTTTTTAATATAAGGATAATTTTTAATAAATCATCTGTGAAATGTGACATTTTCTAAAGTTATGATTGAGTATAAACAAATTATTTAATAAGGTTATGATTGAGTTGGGTATGATTTCTTTGAATTGAAGCATAATGCTGGTTAATAGTAAAGGAGGGCACTTCATTTCATCAACTAGTGGGGAATAACAATGATGAAGGGATGTAACATCATATCGTATGAACGTAGAAATGTGCAAATGTCGTTAACTGGACCATACGCTATTTGGATCGCAATAAGTTATATCATTCAAGTTTTTGGAAAAATAACTAGAAAGTAATTATTAAATTTTTCCACGATCCTGATGAGATTCTCAGCTAAGCAGTCAATATCGACGATATATTGGTGCTATATCGGTTATCGGTCATGGTCCATAATATCGGTTTATAATATCGAGAGTGAGAATATCGGCGATATACCGAGATATCGCCGATATTTTGAGATTGTTATCTCGGTCGTATCGGCGAGAATATAGGTAGGCCCAGATTTTTATCTTTTTCTTTATTAGGCTGCCATCCAAATACAAAGCCTAGTTCTTTTATGTTATTTTTGACCCAAATATTATAACCTTAATCATACCATCACACTTCACACACCATTAACACGACAACTGATGTTTGCTGAACCCTAATCGGATGCCTTGGTTGATCTTGATGAACACTTCCTTATTTTGCTATTAATATTATATCCTTAATCAGAATCAGAGCCGATGAAGTCAGACTCAATACCCACCCACGACCTGACGACCACGCATTCAGCCGAAAGCCACTGAACTCAGCAGAGTAGCAGACGTCTCAATCCTTAATAACGAATTCAGACAGTCTCAATCCTTAATAACGAATTCAAACAGTCTCAATCCTTAATCACGAATTCAGCAGAGTAGCACACGTTTGAGTTTGATGATGAGAATTGAGAAAGATGATCGACGTTTGGTATCCTTGTCGTGCATTAAAACTTCAAGGCTTATTTTATTATTTTGGGCTAACATATTGGGCAATTGGACTTATTATTTACAATCTTCAATTGATTTGGGCTAACATATTGGGCAATTGGGCTTATTATTTTCAATTCATTTGGGCTTACATACTTTTTTTAGGGGTGTCCTCATAGTTGTTTAGGGGTATCCTTGGTATAAAAACCGATTTTTTTTACACTACCGATAAAAAGTTGAGCCGTAGCCCGTGCTACAGCTCGGTATACATTAAGTCCGCCCCTGAGTCGGCTTAAAATTAAAATCGGGCTAGAATCTTCAAGTCGAGCTCGGCTCAACTGAAAAATCAAATTGGCTCACTCGACCAAATAATATAACTTATTCTTGCCAAAAGACTAAAAATAAAACTTTACCTAGCCGAATGACTGAGTGCATAAATTACATAATTATTTAACTCTTTAATGAGTTAACTTGTCTTTATAAAGTAGGTGATCGCTCAACTTTTTTTCCATTAATGTAGGACAAAGGAACAATGGAATATATGAATTTTTTAGAAAATGGGGAGTTTGTAGTTATTTCTTTCATTTCATCGAGACTTTCTTACTCATCCGATGTGGGATGAGCGAAAATTCAAATGTTTTAAGAGTTCCAATTTTTAGTAGTAGGATGGAAGAGTAATTTCACTCTCATTTTAAATATTATAAAATCCCCTAACTGTCTTAAAATTGTGATAAAATTACTTTTCTTTTATATTAAAGATTTGTATTTTAAGATAGTATATGAATATAGGTAAATAATAAAAAGTAACATTACCCTATATACTTAAAGCACAAAGTCGGTGCTCGCCACCGACCACACACGTTTTAGTCCTCCGCCACAATCCATCAGACTAGGGTTTCTATCTATAGAGCAGAGAAAGAGCGATGGCCGGATTTCGCCGCGAAGCAGCGGCGTCAGTGGAATATGACAAAGAAGTCCGCTGCGACGGTAAAGTGACCCATCTACTTTTGCTTGTTTCTTTTTCTTTGTCCTTCCTAGCTCCTGCGTTTCTTATATGTCATTTTTAACTTTAAGTCATTCTCCGGTGTTTCTCCGACCATTTGTTTTTTCTCTACTTTGATGGTTATGTGCTACTTGATCGTCCGTTCTTACTTACAATATTTGTATTTCTTATCTTCTTTCATCTTTTGTTGTTCCTTTACTATTTGATTTATGCTTATATCAGTGCTCATCTGGGTTCGTTATTTGCATGTTGGAATTTGGCCTTCTCTGAGTTGTCTCCGTTGTCGGTAAGTTAGGAATTTGTATTATTTTGTTGTTGTCTATTCGGATTTAGTTCTGTTTATGTTTCTTCGTTATTAGGATTTAGGGCTATTATCTATTTGTTAATATTCATTATTTCGATGAAATCGCGAACGATTGTTTTAAAAAAGTTGGGTTTTGGATAGTGAATTTAACAATTTTGTCTTCTGTTTAATATTAATATATGTTCAATCTACAAACAGAGCATGAATTAAAAAAGTAAAGGGATGAGTGATAATTGAATTACCAGGCGGGTAATTGAACTTTGTGTTGCTGGTCAAGAAATAAACGGTGTATGATTCATATTATTATTACAACCAATGCTAAAAACACGTAAAGTGTAATAGTGTGTGTTTTGATAGTGCTTTTTGGTGCAAGATAGTTGTGATGTTTGTATGAAGAGAGGAAGCCAGATTAGATCATACACACACACAAACTGACACCATGCCTTAGTTATGCATGCCTCTTCTGACTCAATTTGTAAATCATATCTATCTCCCAAATACTGGTTTAAAATGTTAAGTAATGTATTTGAAGTCAAAAGGTTCTGTTTTTATATAGGTAATTGTGTACAACTCAGATCTGAGTTTTGATTTTCGCAGCTGATAGTACTGAACAGCAACTATGGATGTTGGTCATCGGCTTGCAATGGTAGTATGGTACTCAACAGAATTAAATAGTAAATGTAGGATTCTAATGTTTTTCGTTTGTAAAAAAAGTATAATTTGATTTTTGCCATTTCAGTGCTCATCCGCATTTGTTATTTGCATAAAAGAACATTAAAAGTTACTTCAAAGTCGCTTTGGAATGACGGAACAAAGCTCGGCTTATTGCATCCTGCAGATAGAACTCACATCGTACGACATGAGGCACTAAACCGTAAATCCATCGTGTGTGCATTTTTTTTCGTTTTACACTAATCCGGTTAGCTTACGCGTCTTACGAAGATTGGTTTGCTTCCTTTTGATGAGATTTCTTTATCTTCTGTCTTTCAATATTATGGTGGATTTTAAATTTCGTAGTCCATTTTTTATGGATTTAAAATATCTTAACTATAGTGTTTTCATTGGTAACAAACATGGGTTAGTCATCCGCTTCATGTTGGGTGTTATGCTTAAAAAGTAACATGTCTTCCGTTTATGGTATGCCTTTTAGCAGGATAACATTAATAATTGTTTGTGTGACCTCTTTTAAGAGTTTGTTATTACAAGTAAATTATCAATCAATTCGTTTGTGTGACCTCTTTTAAATGATCTCAAATTATTTGTCCACAAATCTAATGTGAGATTCAAGATGCTGGTGTAATGCTTTTTTTGTTAATCTTTATGAAATTCATTTTCTATCTTTTGAGAGTTATTGCAACTATTCTTACACAGCAGTTTAATATATAGAAATATTCTAGATCTAATATCCCATTTTATTTTTAATACTGTACTATAAATCATGTCAAATTTAATGGTAGTTTGGTGACTTTAGTTTTGAAGGTTGGTCATTGTCCAGCAATGTATTTGTGGAGTATTTTGCGTCGTAATTTGCATGTTGGAATTTGGCCTTCTCGGTGTCGTCTTCGTTGCAGGTAAGTTAAGTTTTTTATCTTATGTTGTTCTTTCTTATTGTGTTTACTTTTTTCCAAGTCGCATCTTTGGTGTGTTTTTAAAGGTTTTTTAAAATTTAGTTTGGATGATAATTTGCAATTTGGTTGTGAACAATGTATTCTGGAGTGTATAAATTTTTGGTTCACAAGTTTTTTTACTTTAGGAATGCTTTGTTATCACTTTTGATATTTGCTTTGTTATTTGTTATATGTTTATATTTTAATTTTATTACTATGCATATCTCTATGCAATGTCCACATACATTGTGGTTATTCTTTTCTTTTACTGGAAGCTTTCTGAATTAAATAGTAAAAGTAGAGCAAGTTGGGTCCTAAGATGACCTGTGTATGTTTACCAAGCATTTGTGTCCGTTGACTTATTGGTGTCTCATGATGTCGTAGGTAAAGATCCGAAGTTTGTAATATAATGCAATCGACTTTGCTTCATGAAATCTACTGAACACGTAATACGTTAAGCTAATGTTTGCGAGTACCCGCGCCGCAACGCGCGCGGGTCTAATTGCTAGCTATCTCTTAAAAGAGAAAGTCGGTGGCAAAAGCCACCGACCACCGTCGCTATTTACCGATTTAGTCCCTCCTCTGTTTCTTTTCACCATATGTGGTCCCTCCTTTCGTGTATACGTGTTTCCTTATTGATGATCTAATGCCATCTGCCTCTCTTCGTCTTCCTGAGATCATAAAGCGTCCACTTCCACAATCACTGAATCGATACCTGATGAATCAATCCTTCATCAACCCAAAATCGATCTCCCCTAAATCACGTGATGCCCATCTTTCCTCCATGATCGATCAACCCTAAATCGATCTCCGGCAAGTTGTCGTCAAATAAAGAGCTGCTGTGAAACGATTTCTTGCACACAAAAGTTGTACTCACCTACGGAATTATTCTTTGGATTTATACTAGCACATTTTCTTGCGCCTTGGTAATTATATGATTCCAATACTTATGCAAATAATGTTCTGTATTTCAGTGACTTTTACATATTTTTTTTTGCAGTAATCGATTGAGTTTGTTCATGATGTGGGTTTTTCTCCTCAGCTTGGTATTGTTGGTTTAATTTTGATTAATAGGTGATTTGGTATCTGATGGTTGAATTAGTGGTTCTCCCAGAGATCATTTTTTTTGTTTTGGTTAAATTGTTTTACTTTGGATACATATGTGTATAATTTCGTTTAATGGACATTTTAAGGATCATATTGAAGTCAGGTTCAAAATGTTCCGGCTAGAATGAAAGCAGGCCATGAAACCTATTATACAAGGATATCTCCTAATTCTAAAATTACGCCACCAGCCTATTCAACCAGTTCAGTCAATTGTTAGGTGAGCTAGGGGGAGTACCAATGCAGAATAGTAGGGACAAGTGGGTTTCGGATCCGAATCCGGGTGGGTCATTTTCGGTCAAATCGTGTCGGGAACTATTGTCCAAACAGTCCGCTTACAATACGGTTCTCAAATGGAACAAGTGGGTACCAAAAAAGTTAATATTTTTTGGTGGCGTTTACCAACCTTGGTAAATCAGCGGCAAAGTCACATCAGGTGTGGTCCATCCGAATGCCCGCTGTGCGTGGGGAGAGTACAGAGACTGCTGAACACTTTTTTACGTCGTGCATTGTCGCAATGGTAATATGGTGTTGTATACCCCCTTTGTTTGCCTTCATATTCATTCATCAAAATATTTCGTTTGATAGATGGATCTGATATTGGTCCACAAAGTTTTCCAGCAGCTGCAACTGTTCTAACTTTGAAAGAAAGCATCATTTCTCAATGGCCTAAAGGTTAGTTTATTGTTCATGAAGTAAATAAGCCATAGATTATGCCCTTTAAGGAGTATTTAATTATTCACTGTCACACAAGAGTTCTGCTCTAAATGGTCAAAAGAGTAGACTGGCCCAATTTATTATTTTGGTCGGCTGTTGGGTGATTTGGAGATCGAGAAATGACCGTGTGTTTTCGTATAAACAAGTAAATGTGGATGGCATCTTTGGAGAGATTCAATCGATGTCTTTTCTATGGATAAAAACCTGAGCGAAAAGGAGGACCTGAATTGGAACAACTGCCGAAGCTTTAGCATACCAGGTGATTAATTTTCCAATCGATGTTTGCAATGTGCCCGCGCGGCAACGCGCGCGGGTCTATTTGCTAGTTAGGTCTTAAATAGTTGTATTTTAAGATAGTACTAGTAATAATGCCGCCGACGCGCGTTGCGTCGTGGGTTCATCGCAAACATCGAATGAATTAGTTCAAGTGTTATGTGATGTGTTAACCGCATGAAAACGCGCATTGCGATTGGATTAAAACGTAAAGTAAACCGAATTTATGCCGTACTATTATAATGTAGTATATGTGACCCGACACATACATAGAAAACATCATGGGTATAAAGGAAAAACAAGCTATACAAGGATTGAACCCATGACCTTTTGTTGGCAAAGAGAGGGGTTTACCACCACACCAGCTTTCATTTTCTTTTTATGGTGTCCACCTAATTGTATTTATGAGGTCCTTATAAAATTTAATATACCGAATCTATTAATTTTTTTAAAAACATTGGGGTCCGAGGACCCCGATCCGCTCTATGTGAGTCCACGCCTGGATTTGGAGTATATGGTTTTTAAAGCAAAGAATTCCCCAATATTTGTTTTAAAAGAAAATATAGGGGCTTGTTTTTTTTTTTTTTTTTTTAATATAAGGATAATTTTTAATAAATCATCTGTGAAATGTGACATTTTCTAAGTTATGATTGAGTATAAACAAATTATTTAATAAGGATATGATTGAGTTGGGTATGATTTCTTTGAATTGAAGCATAATGCTGGTTAATAGTAAAGGAGGGCACTTCATTTCATCAACTAGTGGGGAATAACAATGATGAAGGGATGTAACATCATATCGTATGAACGTAGAAATGTGCAAATGTCGTTAACTGGACCATACGCTATTTGGATCGCAATAAGTTATATCATTCAAGTTATTGGAAAAATAACGAGAAAGTTATTATTAAGTTTTTCTATGATTCTGATGAGATTTTCAGGATAACTATCGCCATCAGATATTAGAACATTCACACGAGGATTGGTATATATGTCATGTTCTTAAATTATGAAAAAGAATAATATTAAACAATAATATTATTAACAACAACAATCATATCGTCGCAAAAATTGTGGAGACTATCTCGGGACGTTTTTTTGGGACATTTTCAAGTATTTGTCCCACGTATTGTGTGTTGTGCTGTACACGAATTGACGAATTGCTGACGTGCATTTTAATTTGTAATGCGGTGAAACCTGGTAGACGTCAAGCATCTTCTCTTTGTTGAAAATATTCAAACTCCCATCATTCATAATTTGTACGAATAATTATCGACTCATGCGAAAACGACGTCGAAACATAGCTACATTATAGACTGGATTTTCAGAAAAATAATCGTTTACCAAAACGATTATGGGCACCTTAACGATCCCTCATGACTCTCTTTACTCTTGTACATGGTTGTGAAATATAACATGCTCATGTAGAAGTTGGATCCTAAAACGCCTCGCAGAAATAATTGTTTGATCTTCCTAGTCTGAATCGGATGATGAGTAGGGTAGATTATTCGTTTTTTTTTAAATGTAGGAAAGGCTTTTATAAATATTGAGAGTAATGAGAGAGTGTTGGGTTGTGGTGTATGTAAAAAGGAGATAGTTTCGTATATATATAAATTTAACTTAATTTTTTTTTCTAAAAATCAAAATAACCGTTGGAAGTGGGTGTAGTCTAGGGATAATCTCGGTATCAACTGGTACTGGTACCAAAAATCCCAAAATTGGGTACCAGTTTCGAAAATAACTGGTACGGTACGGTTTGGTACCGGTACGAACTTGTATTTGAAAATAAAAACCGGTACCCAAAACGCTAAATGTCGGTACCGAATGGGTACTGAAAATCAAGTCGGCTAGGGAAATCCGATGCCGGTACCGGTTCTGAACCAATACCCGGTACCATTTGTTCATCTCTAGTGTAGTCTCACAAACCAACGACTCCCTTGATCCCTCCCTATGTGTTATGGCGGTTACCCCTCTAACATCGATTTTTTTGCATAAATAAGTGGTTTAGAGAAAAAAGAGTGCCTTTAGGTGATCCAGGATTTTTGTTGCAAATCTAGGTAGGTCGCTATTTGAAACAACGATCTTCTACTCAATTTATGTCAAAAATCTGCAAGCCCCTAGAAGATCGCTGTTTGAAACATCAATGTTATATAAGGTCGCTGAATGATACAGGAACCTTAAGAAGGTCGCTGTTTCAACCCACCAACTCATACAAGATCGCTGTTTGGACATAACACCTTATAAAAGATTGCTGTTTCATACCAACACCTTATTAAAGGTCGCTGTTTCATCCCAACATCTTATAAAATGTCGCTGTTTCATACCAACATCTTATATAAGGTCGCTGTTTTGGATTGCTAACTATTAAAAGATCGCTATTTCAGAGAAATATATAATTGAAGATTGCTGTTTGATGTTGCTAACTTAAAATATTACCATGTACGTTGTTCAATATGCATGTTGGTCTTATATGACCCAAATATAATACAAACTGATGCACAAGAAGTGTTCTGTTAAATATATCACAATGACTTCTGTTAAAATAATATAATGTTGATCTTGCAATTGTGTCGGTGAAGAAGTCATAATGTTCTCTATATAAGATGTTCAGGGCTTGATATTTCAGGCGATACGGAAATTTGGTCAAAGTATGCTCTTGGATCATTCGGGACATCATTCATCATGACGTTTTTCTCTGTTTTAATTTTCGTATACCAAGTGGGAAAATCTTGTGTGGAGGAGAACGATCATTCTCATCAACCACCTCCTCCCGTAAGGTATACGAGGATAATGACTCAACTGCTGCTGTGGATGCTCCTACCGCTGTTATTGAGTCTTCTGGAAGATTCAGCCGCTGAGGTTGTTGGCGGTTTATGACGTGTTCCTGAGCTTTAAAGTATTCTGCAACTTCTGGTGGGGGGATGAGCCTGTCGAACAGTCATCATCACCCCCGTTTTTGGTAGGAGATTTAGATCCTATTGTAATGTTGTTCGCTCCTACTACATCAGCCCGGTTTTTGTTCAGCCTTCCCTGTCACGCTTATCTAGGCTTTTGCAAATCCTCTAACATTACCGAAGTTGCAGAATCGTCATGGCGGTTGCGAACAACCCCTTCCATATCACTTTACGGGTCGAACAGCCGGTAACGGCCTTTTGACCTTATATCGAAACTCGATATACGAAGAAACGGGACGGGTTTAAATTCGCTTCTGTTCTAATTGGAAGCCCGAACAATGGTCTTGCAATTAGAAATGATTTGTTAAAATAGTACGAAGTAACATTGTATTTCTGCATGTATGTAATTAAAATAGTACTAAAATAGTACTGCATTTATGTAATTTGCGAGTTTGATAGAGCCTATTGTAATGTTGTAATGTTGTTTAATTACCTAATAAAAAACCTTGTTAAATTTTGTGTTGTAACATGCTGTGTTGTTGAGAACCCGGGGCCATATATGTACTTAAAGTTGTTTTAAGACAACTTACATTTTTACTTTTTAGAATATTCAAAAATATTAATTATATGTATATTAACCCACAAGATGGTGGGCTCCACCAAGTATCTGGTTCCTCAACACTATAAATACCAATTGGATTAGGTTCTCAACCCACACTAACTTTCTTTAAAACAGATAGTATACTTAACCAAATCCAGCTTACACAACCCACCCATCCTTAACATTTCACTTTCTTAGATCATGGATTCTTTTCGGCCATACCTCGTAAGACTATATTGGGGCGGTGTGTTTTCCTTTGTAAACGGGGTTGTTCAGTTTGACCAATCCATGCTAACAACCTCTTTCCTTATGCGACAGAAATCGTCGTATGACGAATTGATGGATTCAATCTGTAATCATGTTCAACTACAGAAAGAATCGGTGCACCTTTCATTGTTACTAGGGTACACGTTTCAGGGCATATCTCAGACAACAAAAATTTTCAACGATGATGGTGTTGAAATGATGAACTATTTAGCCGGAGTATCGGATGGCAGCTTCATTGCCGAGATCTATGTTCAGTGGGAGGCAGTCAATCCTGTCCAACACATGAGTTTCACAAACCTTCTACAAGACATTACACAACGTAATGTTGTTGACACCCTGGATTTCGATGAAGATGACGAGGGATACGGGCAAACAACTCAAGAACACCACTTCATGCCTCCTGTTGATAACATAGTAGGCCCGTCATCCCAGTTTGTGGTCGGTGACGACAATAATGACGGTTTTGATGATTCGGAAGGTTGCAGCACCGAAGAAAGTTTTGAAAGTGAAGAGGCACCACCATCCGACGATGGCACTTCTGACGACGAGGCTGCGGTCAACCAACACACTGAGTTTCCCTGGCTCAGCCGAGGTGTTCCAGGCCTATCATTCCAGGGACACATGACGACCCAGACGAGGAAGAGGAACTTAGGGATTACATGTGTCCGGATTTTGAAGATAATCCAATGGACGTATGGAATCCAAAAGTAAAACAGATACGTCTCGGCATGTATTTCAAATCTAAACAGGATGTCGACCTTGCTGTCCGAGAATGGAACATTCGCCATGGAAGAGAAATTTTTGTGATGCATAGCAAACCAACTTTATACAAAGTTAAATGCTACACCAGAAACAAAAATTATAAAAACCCTTTCCCTCATGCTCCTCTGTGTGAATGGCGTGCAACGGCATCAAAACAGAAACACCAACACATGTGGCAAATTACCAACTAGGCGCCTGCCCACAGTTGTTATTCTATGGTGGTACGCAACAACAACATGTGCCTTAGATCTAAGGATATCGCTGCACACATCCTGCCACAAATTCGTACAGACATTGCGTTGAAGGTGAAACACATCAGGACGCATATAAAGCAAGCGATGTCTGTCGATGTTACGTATACAAAGGCGTGGCGTGGACGAAGAAAGGCAATTAAGAGGATATATGGAACCTGGGAAAGCAACTTTGAGTAGCTGCCAAAGTACGTCTTACGGCTTCGGTCTCGAAACCCTGGTACGGTGGTTTCATGGTTTCATCACCTGCACTCCGCTCCAGGACATCCAACCTTCAAATATGTTTTTTGGGCATTTGGTCCTTCTATTTGCGCGTTTCATCTTTGCCAGCCTGTAATCTCGGTGGACGGCACACACTTGAAAGGAGGGTACCATGGTAAGTTGTTGGTTGCGGTAACCAAAAACGCCAACAACTACATAATGCCAGTGGCGTATGCTCTAGTTGACGAAGAGATGGTTCATAGTTGGTGTTGGTTTTTCCAAAATTTGAGGGAATACATCACCAGAGACTGTAACAGTAGTATTTGTGTTCTATCTGACCGTCATGCTGGGATAATTAATGCCATGGAGAACCTTGAGGATTGGAAGGAACCAAACGCCTACCACCGTTATTGTCTTCAGCATGTAAGAAGCAATTTTAGTGGTAGGTTCAAGACCAAATCTCTTAGGAAGCTGTGTTGGATGATCGGGAGCACAAGTCAACGCAGAAAGTATCTTTGGGCTGTGAGGGAAATACGGATGTTAAATCAAGATCCCTGGGACTACCTGAACGACATCGACAAAAGCAAGTGGGCTATTGTTCATGACCGCGAAAACCGTCATTGGGGTAACCTTACGACGAACATATCCAAGTCTATGAATAATTTCTCACGTGAAGCAAGACTCCTACCAGTAAAAGCCTTGATTCATTATACGTTCACCAAGGACGTATCAGAGTATGCTCGACACGCGCAGATGGCCTAAAGCTGCAATACCCCTCTACCCCCTCGAATTTGGTCCAGGTTTAAGAAGTTGCATTCCGTAGCCATGCAACATGAAGTGTCCGTCTACGATGTCAGAGATGGTCGCTACGCGGTTGTTTCAAGGGATGAAACAAATGATGATGGTGGAAATGAGTACACCGTTGAATACAGACGCAGGCGGTGCTCATGCTAGAAATGGCAAATGCTTAGATTCCATTGTTCCCATGCTATCGCCGTTTGCGCTTGGAGGGGTGAGAAACCACATCACGTTACCAATTCCAAATTCCACACGACCACCTATCAGGAACAGTACAACGCTCATTTTTTCAACCTGGGATACAAAGAAGAGTGGGAAGAAGAGGACTGGATAATTTAAGGGGACCCTTCAAGGGTCACAACACATCGAGGCAGGGTTCGTTCAAGAAGAATTCAAAAAGAGATGGATGTCAACTACCACGATGAACCCCAGGCACGTCGATGCAGCAGATGCGGAGAAACCGGGCACAACAGGAAGACCTGTGGCCGACATTAAGTTAGTATGTTGTTGTGGTTTTTACTGTTAACTGTTAGGTGTATCCTCCTATGTTTTGTGTTTGGTATTTCTGTTAGAATTATGAGTTGGTGTAATTTAACAATTAAGACATTTGTTCCAAAATTCACTAAGAAACATTAAACACAACAACACAAATATTATTGAATTGAAAATACATAAGACAGCAGCTAAGGTAGAATATGGAATCAAAAGGATGAATCAGAATCGCTATCGTAATTCTGATACTGATCCCATGGATCATCACTAACCACTGCGTCATCTGATAACGCGTTTGAGTCTCGATCGTTGTCGGATTGCTCAGTATGCCTACAGTAGTAGTGGTGTCCATACCTGCATATGGGTCGGATAATACCAGGTAAGGCTGCTCCCCTTTTGACAACTGAGATGTACGGGCTGCTAGGGTTTTGCACAAAAGAGGGGGTTTGTGGTGCTGCCTTGAAGGAAGTTTGATTTTGATTTTCCTGACTATGATGATTTGGACGGTAACGATGTTGGTCTAGCGTTGAAGGCCTGGGACTGGCACGCAACTGTTCAGTGGAGGGGAGCACACTGTTAGGGTTTGCTTGTCGAGCAATATGGTTACGGTTGGGTTGGGGTTCAAGAAAGTTACGGTTGGGTTGTGGTACAACAAAGTTACGGTTGGGTTGTGGTTCAACATTTGCAGGTTTGGCTCCCCTTCATGTATATGCAAATGAAAATGAATGTGGAATTCGTTATCCCCATCTGCCATCCGAATGACTTGTGAGGTGAGGTGAAGATGTGAAGATATATTGGTGTCATAGGTGGTATTTATAGAGAGGAGAAGTGTAGGGGTAATTATTAGAATACTAGTAAACATAACCTACTGATACAATAAACGAGAATAACCTTCCACTAAACACAAACCATATGAGGATTATGACATAAAGTGCTGATACAACAAACGACAAAAAACATTCAACTAAACACCAATACAACAAACATCCTGCAACAAAACGAGCAACCTTATTTCCAATGGTAGTCACCTCTAGATGATAGTTCTGAGTCTGACTCTTCTCTAGAATATGGGTTGTGCCAAACAAAGGACCAATCTTCTTCTTCTTCCTCATAGTTCCAAGCATCCTTCAGGACTTCTGGGTCATAATCCTCCTCCGGGTTAGGGTTGAAATCAAACTGTTGTTTGTCATAGATCTAAACTTTTTTTAACAACGGGGATTTCTTCAACCTGTTTCTTTTTGCCAAGAACGTCCATCTGTTTCGCTAGTTGATGATTCACAACAGCACCAGAAGACGAACCTCCTTCCTCGACAGATTCTGATTTTTTTGATTTCTTTCCTACCTCCAAATCAGGAAGCTTTGGGGGTAGTTCCCATTCCAAACAAGCTTGGATGTCTTCTTCACTCATGCAGTTATTTTGGAAGTGGGAGAAGGGAGGTAACCGTTTCTTACCATTCCGCTTATCCATTACTAAGAAGTTGGTATTGCAAAGAAGAGGGATGATGACCAATGGAGGGCTGTGGTAACAAATCGTCTGTTTTGCAAGGGATTTTATAGAGAAAAAATTAGGGGTAAAAACGTAACTTTAATTTCAACTGGTCTAAAGTGATATGGAAGGGGTTGCTAGCACCTTCAGTAGCGTTGATGTTTAAACCTTAGGAACACTTCATATGAAGACTCGTCTCTTTTTCTCTGTAGACACCACGTGATGTCTGTTGTTCAGACTTTACGTGGTGTCTGCAAAGAAAAAAAGATACGAGTCTGCAAGAAGACTCAATATCAGCAGTAGGAAGCACTTTAGCTGAAACAACAAACTTAGGTGACTTTTTATAGATGAAACTGTCAACCTATGGTAGATATAAGGTTGAAACAGCAACCTTATGAGTATTCTGGATGAAACAGCGACCTAGTCTAACATTTCAGCATTATACAGCGACCTAGTATAACATTTCAGCATGACACAGCGACCTAGTATAACATTTCAGCATGAAACAGCGACTTTACTACTTTGATTGTTCAAACATAAATAGTGACTCATACCCCCATCTCAAATTGCACCAACCACACACAAAAAAATGGGGGATCCGGAAGACTCGTTCTTGGAGCTAGAGGAAGTTCCCGATACCCCCCCCTGAAAAGATCCCCAGAAAGACACACTGGTATTATTACCCAACAGAAGAGTCTAGATCGTGGTCAAAAAATGTAATGGCATTCTATCATAACGGCGATTATTCTTTCTGTTATAGCGGATTCCTTGGAAGGAGACAACTCGGATCTGAGTTTTGGGGTGCCTACTTGGATACAAGAACTACGGTTACTTGTCGGCACTGGTAAGTAGTATAAATATAGGTTCTCCGAAAAATATGTTTTATTCTTATGTTATATAACTTTCCACCTTGTAGCATGTGTGTGGGTGGGTGAGGAGAATGATGAGGTTCGATACGGTAACAATTACATCCCCCACTGTTTATTTTAAACCAAATATGTTTAGCTTATAAGTTTTTGTCTCAGGTTTATATTCCAATCTGTGTTGACCTTCAAGACTGGTTCATGGTTCGTGTTGATATGCGGACACTTCACCTTACCTTGTATTTTAGTGGGACGTGTGCTTCAAGTGGTTATGATGGGTCAAGCTTGATTCAATTTAGGGTGTACCCAACCTTAATAAAATTTGAATCATTATTCAAAACATTTTTGGAACAAATCTTCTACTGGGAACATTCTGGACGCCCATACGTGGAAAAGACAATGGTGACACATACTGAAGTTTGCCAACATCAGAAGGAAAACCCAGGACCTAATTCAGGGGTGTTACTTTGTATGTTGTTAACTAAACTGGTTAATGACTAGGAGCTCGGGATTGGGGGAGATCTTGACGAGGCTTGCGCAAAATACAGACGAGAGATGGCGGATGAGTTTTATGCAGCTCGTTTTTCACCCCCAAACGTGTAATAAAACATGAAATGCTTTATCGTCTTTGTATTAGGTTTAAATTATTAAATATCTTGATCCGACACTTTTTATATAGAAAAGCAAAAAATGTCTTTTAGGCCCGTTTTGGCCCCTCCAAACAAGGGGAAACGACCTCCGGCAAGCCGACGCCAATGGTCCATGTCCTTATTCACCCTAGCATAGAACACGGAGAAACCCGGTGACGGTGACCTGCGACGCACCGGTGAGAAACAGACTTAGAAAAGGCCAGGATGGCCCTTTTTTGCCAAAAAGCAAAAAATGGCTATTTGGCCCGTTTTGGCCCCTCCAAACGAGGGGTAACGACCTTCGGCGAGACGACGCCACTGGTCCAAGTCCTTATTCACCCTAGCATAAAACACGGAGAAACCCGGTGATGGTGACCTGTGACGCACCGGTGAGAAAACAGACTCAGTGTTGGTGCATGCGTCTGTCGACTTCGTCTTGTATCGAGTCTTGTATGTAGAATGATAGATCAGGGCACGTTATACGAGGAAAATAGGAGATTTTACATATATTTGAGCTAATTTCGTTTGAAATGCATCTTGACACTTTCAAACGAAATCACTCCTCCAATAAATACCTTGAGTGCCATTTCATTTGTAACGGTTCCCGTCAGTGTAACGAAGTGCTGCCGAAGTATCCACAGACTTGTAATTGATCTGAAATCAATATACGGACAGTTTTAAGTGTGAATCTAGCTGAATTGACCATAGTACGATTGTTTCCGCCTCTTGTACTGAGCAAAAATCTTCTGATCGACTCGTTCGGGTCTGAAAACGATCCTACAAGTGGTTTCAGAGCTCAGGAGGAAGAGTTCATACCAATTCAGCCGCAAAATCTGATTTCTACACATTCTTTTCAAAATTAAACAAGTTTCCACGGTTAAAAACGTCTGATTTTCTCATATCATATGCGTAATGTTGTTTTAATAAACCCTAGAAAGTTTCAGAACTAAAATCAGATTAAAACTTGATCAATTGGAAAAAATCTGGATCGAATTGATGATATCATGGTAATTTCGTTTGAGTTGACTTACTGATTTCGTTTGAAATCAAATATTCACCCTAATTTCGTTTGAACAAATTTGTTGATTTTGTTTGAGATTGGTTTTTGAGACTGATTTCGTTTGAAGTTACCAGTTAATTCCGTTTGAATTAGGAATTTCGTTTGAGAAAGTTGGGTAATCTCGTTTGAATCAGTAATATTGTTTGAGGATTTCGTTTGAAAGTAGTAATCCCGTTTGAAATCATGATTTCGTTTGAAAGGTCATACAGTTTCAGCAATTTCATTTGAACAAGTGTTGTTTCAAACTAAATTAGTCATCTTGTTTGAAAGGGTATTTCGTTTGGAGTGATATTCCGTTTGAAGCTGTCTGTTTATGCATCTTTGAAAATCAAAATTATGGAGAACGAGTTTTATAACGCTTTTGCTAGTCCGATGACTGTGACTCAAAGTACTTTGCTTGAAAATGAGACGGGGACATCACAAAAACCGCCTAAGCTTTTGGATATTGATGATTATAATGGTTGGTCCGAACGTTTTGGTAACTGGGTTGAAGCTTATCATTTGGATGCTTGGGAACATACTGAAGTTCAATATGAAAGACCAACAAAGAACAATAATCACATAATGCCAATTAGAGAAATGAGTGCTGATGAAAAAAAGAAGTATAGAGATGAGAAATTGATGGTTAGTCTATTACAGCAAGCGATTAAAGAGGACATATTGATTCTTCTTCAACATGACGGAAGTGCATATTCGATTTGGAATGAATTAGAATCAAAATTTCTGGGAAGTGATGATATGCTCAAGAACAAAATGTCACTTATGAAGAAAGAATTTGATCTATTCCGTGGTTTGACAACAGAAAACACCAAGCAGATTATTGAAAGATATTGTAACTTGGTGAAAAATATGACAAAATTAGGCATAAAAAAGGATACAGATGAGTTGATTGAGAAACTAGCTGATGCGTTACCACATGATATTTGGGGAACGTATCTGATGATGTTGAGGAATAATAGAAAGGAATATAAAAAGCTAACACTGGGAGAGTTTATTAAACATCTTGAAGCTCAAGAGATGGAGCAAAGAAAGATTGCTAGGATGAAGAACTATGATGGAGAACAAGACATCGGATTGTATTTCAAAAGTGGTGTTAGTGATAAGACCAATTTTTCTCCAAAATTTGAAACTGCTTACAATGCAAAAAGTTCTACAGAAAATTCATCTCAGGGATCAAGCAGCAAAACAGGATTTACTTCTTTCCCAACATTTGATCCGCATTCTTCCACAACCAAGAATGGCAAGAAGCTACAATGCAATATTGTATTAAATCTTGAAAATGATCAAGGTTATTCTGAAGAAGTCGCAAAAAGTCACATGTCTTTGTTGGGAACTGTTTTGGAGTCGTATGGAAGTTTAGTGGCAGGTAGAATCGGAAATCCTATGTTGACAAGAGAGGATTACGATCAAATCGATGCTGAGGAGATGGAATTGATGGATATAAAATGGTGTTTGGCTAGTGTGTTAAGACGAGCTGAGAAATTCAAACAGATCACAGGAAGAGATGACTTCCGTGATGCATTTGTTTCTAATTTAGGTTTTGATAAATCTAAAGTTACTTGTTTTCGTTGCAGGGAAAAAGGACACTTCAAGAGGGAGTGCACTAATCGCGAAGCAAGTGGAGCTCAAAATACTTTCAACAACAATGATTACTATAGGAAATCCATCTATCATCAAGTTGCTCCACAACAACAAGAACCTCAAGTGGCACATGGTAGGAAAGTGATTGAAGATTCAAAGAGAGCACGTTTGGTGAATAAAGAAGATCAGAAATCATCAGAAGGTTTCAGTTGGGACAAATATATTCCAGCTGACACTAAAGCATGTCTGATAAACCAAGATGATGAAAAATTGCCAGAAGGATTTAGCTGGGAAAACTTTAGCTGGGATAATTATTGCCCAGACAAAGAATTACTAGCTAAAGGATTTGCTAAAGGATGTGTTGCTAATGCTTCTGATGAATATTGGGCAGAAAAATACAGAAAAATTGCAAAAGCTGAAGAAGAGAAATGGAAGAAATATGAAGAAGAAGAAGAACAGGAACAAGCTGAAGCTGAGAAAAAGAAAAAGGCTAAAGAAGAAGTTCAAGTAAGAATAGTCAAAGAAGTTCCAGAATTTGAAATCAAAATAGATGCTGATGCAGTCAAAGTTCCTGAGAAGTGTATGAATTGTGATTCTCTGATCAAGCAAAACAATGAGTTGCTGCATAATATAAAAAGGCTGAAAGAATCATATGATGTTTTGAACAGAGAGATGAATAAGTACACCGAGTCGAACAGTGAACAAGCTGTAGCAATGAATATACTCAAAGGGGCATACATGAGACAGCTTGATAATGTCAACTATTACAATGAAAAGTGTGCTGAGCTTGAGCTGAAACTGGAAACTCAGAGAATTGAAACTGAAAGAGTTAACAGATTATTAAAAAGTTACTCATGCTCTACTTTTGTTGTTGACAGGATTTACCCCATTGTGGAAGGATTGAAGACATTTGAAGAAGAAAAGACTTCGGAAGAGAATAATTTCGAAACAAAAGAAGATGATGAAGTGAAGATTTCTGGTAAGAAACCAAGTGTTGTCTATAACAAATGTCCACCTCCGGTCGAAAATGGATATTCTCCTCGAAATCCAAATTCTGAAAGAGTCGAAAAGGCAACAAATTTACAGTGGGAGTCTGAGTCGTCGGATAACTTGCCAGAAAATATAGATGTCACGTTCACATCGTCTGACACTGATCATGAGTCCGAGTTAATAAAGAAAGTGGTCGATCAGGTGTTAGATAAGGATGAAACGGAGGAGTCCAAACCAGAGTCAAAGTCTGAGTCCAAATCGTCAAAGTCAACAGTCAAAAAGGATAAACGGGTTTATAATAAAGAATTTTTGTTATCGAAATCTAATTTGAATGACGAACCTATCAAAGTAGCATATACTTTGAAAGATTCTGACAAATTATATTCTGATGAGATTTTTCCAATAAGAGGTGTGAAAACTGAAATGATTAAAAAGGTTTTCAAACTAACAGAAATTAATATTTCTGAAATAAAAGATGTAAATCTTTCTGAAAAACCAAATCATTACACCTCAAGAGTTCAACAACGTTTAAACAAGAAAAAAGGTTACAGTTCTGGTTCGGGTTTTCAAAAGAAACCAAACCATAACGGTAATTTAAAAAAGAATGGACTAGGTTTTGTACCACCGAAAAATTATAAAAATGAGAAAACTTATAAACCAAAAACTGTTTTTGTTTCAGGAACAAGTGCTGAAAAAGAACAAAAGAGTTCATTCTGGAAGGAGACGAACAAAGAATTCCTTGCCAAAAAGCATGAAGAAATGGAGAAAAGTGTTGCTCAAAAGAAGATAGAGACGAGAATCTGTTTTCAATGTAAAACAGCTGGTCACATTGCCAGAAATTGTCCAAAGACAATTCAAACAAAACAGGGAGTCTCTGATAAATTGAAAGAAAAGATTGTTGAGGAAACTGAACTTCCAACCAGAAAATTTAATGGTTTTGAAAATTCAATATTTGAGGTTGGAGAATGTTCAAAGAATGTTTTGAAAAGAAAAGAAATTTTAAAAAATCAAAAGTGGGTGGTTAAGGGTTCAGGAAATAGTTCTGGTGATGAATCTGATTCCACAAAATCAGAGGAACCAAAAGTTGATTTAAAATTGGAAACATCAGTACCTCCAATGGATGATGTTAATTTTCCACCATTGAGGGCTGAAAATTTTAAGCAGAAAATTGGAAAAGTTGAAATTTCAAATCAATTCTTTCCTGAAAAGAAAGAATTTAATATTGAAAAGGTTTTTAACCCCACAGTGCAAAACATTTTTGGAAAAATGATTGATCGAAAAGTCAAAGGGGTAAAAGAGTTCTATGAGAAGAAGATGGAAGGTAAGCAACCGAGTGTTGGTAACTTGGAATCTCCCAAGGTCTGTCTGGCTTGGGAGAATCTCTATAACTAACAAAAACCTGACTTGCCGGAGCTCCCAAGTTGGTAATCGTGGAGCATGAATCAGCATCTTTCTTATATTGTTTGAAAAATTGAAAATTAGTCACAAGTATGACTTTTCGGAACTCCCAGGTTGGTAAGTGAGGAGTAGGAATCGGCATCTTGAGAATTCAACCCACATGTGGTATTGGTTGATAAGCCATGTGGTTGAAAAAGGTTTTTATTTACAAGTGGTAAATCAAGGACATTAAGTTGTACTTGCATTTTCCTACAAGTGGTTGAAAGACAATGTGATGAACCAAACCCCTAATCTACAAGTTTGAATACCTACAAGTAGTAAAATCAACAAGTCTTATTTTCTAGAAAAACCATTTGATTAAAACAAACTTAAGTGTTTTGAGATCACAATGGGAAAATAGTTTGTTGTGAGGGGGAGTTCTGATTGTTTATGCCAAGTGGATGGCGAATTGATGTGATTCGATATCAGTTGTCACTTTACTTGTACAGTTTGTTTTCAAATTTCCTAAAATGTGTTTGAATTTTAGGGGGAGTAAGAAATTTTCAGAAAATACAAAAACATTTGAAAATTCCAAAAACATTGAAAATTGCAAAAAAGAGTTTTGTTGTAAAAAGAGGAAATGATAGTAGATCAGCTGGACTATCACAGCATGCTAAAGAAATGGAATGATAAAATGTGATAAACGGTCTCACTAAAGATGTGACGGTAGGCTCAGCTAGACTAGTAGATTTGCAATAACGATACAAACCTAAATGTAAAAGCCTAGTTCTAGTGGGAAACATGGTCAAAAGCATAGTACTTAGTTTTGTCCTTCTTGATTGTGTGCCTACTCGGTAATCGCTGAATGTCGAAAGACATAAAACTGGTTAAGTCTGTGAACTTTCATAACTTTACTGAAAAGTCGCTGTGTTTGTGCTTTTTATTTTGCAAAGACTTAAACTTGTTTTATTTCTTTATTTTGTTTAAGCATTGGACATCCTCTGCGTATACGTGAGTATCGACCTGGATGTTATTGCCTAAACGTTCTGCTTTATTTTCTTTGGTGTTTCGTTTAAGCTTTGGATTACCTCTGCGTATACGTAAGTATCGAACTGGTGGTTAAAGCCTAAACAATTTCAACTTGTTTTATTTTTCTTATTTTGTTTAAACATTGGACTTTCTCTGGGTATCGAAAGATCGACCTGATTGTTAATGTTTAAACATTCTGAGTTGTTTTCGCACAAATCACAGTTGATAAAAGTTTAAAGGCATTACTTGAGTTAGTGTATTGCATAATGAGGGGATATGCTGAGATCGTGGGGTTCATAAGAACTTAGTGCAAAAGTAATATACCTTAACGTATCGGTAAGCATTTCGAAAGTTTTTAGATTGAGTTTAAGTGGAAAACAATATCGTCAATCTATGTGAATCGTTTAGAACTGAAAATGTTTAAATCTTAACGATGTTGGTGTTTTGTCTCATAAACTGATATGATCCTCTTTCACAAACTCACAAAAATAGTGTCTGTAAATATTTCTTTATTGCATTTCATTACATTCAAAAATTTCAAAAAGATTTTCAGTGTGTTTTAGCATAAATTTTAAAAAAATTCAAAAAGATTTTCGACATCTGGTGTTGGAGAGCTGATTTTCAAAATTCCAAGTGCTAACCTTGATGAACAGGTTTGGGAAAGAATGTATGAAGAAGTTATGTTTTCAAGTGATTATTAAAGATTAAATCATTTTTGAACTATACCTGCAAGTGGTTTCTAAATTTGCAAAATTTTAAATTTGTGAAACTTATTTTTGAGTAGAGATTTGTGCAGGTTAGACAGGTTCCGATACCTGAGTTAGATGAGTGCCAGGTTACGATCTAAGAACCTGTGGAAAATGAATTCCAGACTGCGATCCCAGCTTAGCGAAAGGGGGAGTCTGATGACATCGAGAGGGAGTCTGAAGATAGTAGAGCCAGATTCAGATCCTGAAGATTACGAGAAAGAGATTGATTGAAGATGCTTACAATGGAGAATTTTTGGAGAGAGTGAACAGACTGAAGGTTTGACAACCAAAGACTCGACACTGAAGACTCGTCAACATTCGAGGGGGAGTCTGTTGGTGCATGCGTCTGTCGACTTCGTCTTGTATCGAGTCTTGTATGTAGAATGATAGATCAGGGCATGTTATACGAGGAAAATAGGAGAGTTTACATATGTTTGAGCTAATTTCGTTTGAAGATGTCATGTGATGATTCAAACGAAATTAATTAAAGTAATTTCGTTTGAAATGCATCTTGACACTTTCAAACGAAATCACTCCTCCTATAAATACCTTGAGTGCCATTTCATTTGTAACGGTTCCGGTCAGTGTAACGAAGTGCTGCCGAAGTATCCACAGACTTGTAATTGATCTGAAATCAATATACGGACAGTTTTAAGTGTGAATCTAGCTGAATTGACCTTAGTACGATTGTTTCCGCCTCTCGTACTGAGCAAAACTCTTCTGATCGACTCGTTCGGGTCTGAAAACGATCCTACACTCAGAAAAGGCCAGGATGGCCCTTTTTTTGCCAAAAAGCAAAAAATGGTTATTTGGCTCGTTTTGGCCCCTCCAACCGAGGGGTAATGACCTCCGGGGTGACGACGCCACTGGTCCAAGTCCTTATTCACCCTAGCATAAAAGACGGAGAAACCCGGTGACGGTGACCTGCGATGCACCGGTGAGAAAACAGACTTAGAAAAGGCCAGGATGGGCCTTTTTTGCCAAAAAGCAAAAATGCAACAATATGAGGAAGCCTTATATTTTTATTTTATAGATAGTACGAAAGTACAATTGATAAACCTAAACAACATTCAACCTACATACAACGCCATCTATAAAGCTCGTTAGCCATGTGGCGACGGTAGCTGATACAAGCCTCTTCTACGTCACTTTCATCAATGAGTGACTTGCCTCTTACAAGGTTCTCCGTCATCATACAGACAAGCACCCCTGAATTAGGAATGTTACCATTGTCCTGAGGTATAGCATCTTGAACCAAACCAAATGAAACCTTTTTGTTTGTGCAGTATTTCGAGTTTCGCCAATAGTGGATTTGGTCAAGAAAATGCTTGAAGAAAATTGGAAAAATGTCATTGACGTTTTCAACCAGCCGTCGTTTTTCATTTCCCCATCTTTGATCAGTCCAATATTGTGTTATTTCCATGTTAAACATATCAACACGAAATAGTAACCAGTCCTCCTCCTTAATCCATATCGGAATATACAAATAATCAACCTCCCAAAATGGAGGGTACGGTTCCTTCCTTCCCGCCATGTCTAACGCTTTTAAACAATTCTTCGTATAACACACGTCTTCAAAACATTGCGAAGGTAAAACCGTCCAACGCAATTTCCATGACGGGTCTTTTAAAAGTTTAGACTGTCATAGCCGCATTAGCCTTAACGTCCACGCTTGAACATGCTGCCATCAAAATAATATATCTAATCAGTGAATTGTATAAAAAAATTAACAATGGTAGGTGATGTGCGTTAGGTGTGATATAATTTTTATGTATATTTTGAGCCATTTTTAACACTTTAGTCAAGTTTTAAATTTATAAAACACGATATTTTACTAACACTAAAAACACATAAGGGCAAGTGCACCCATCGTGAGCGTAGTATAGCGTTGGTAAGATAACGAGGTCATCCAAGGACACAAGAGCTTTTAGTATCGATTTATCCTTAACGTCTAATCAAATCAAAATTTAGGAAAAAAGGTTTTAAACATGAAATTAAAAACTAAAAATGATGAAAATAAAAATAATATAAAAACAGATAGACAAGATGAATCACTTGGATCCGACTCGCCTTTAGTGCAACCTTTGATTATTTACGCACTTTTGCACTTTTTAAGAGATTATCTTAGTTATAGTAGTAGGCCCCTCTTCTGAAGGTGACGTTACCCTCAAACCAGTAGTTTGAGTCAGCAAGGATACAATCCTAAAGGGTTGGATTATTGAAAGATAATTAATTAAGTTATTAATGCGTAATGTGGTAGGCCCCTCTTTTGAAGGTGACGTTACCCTCGTCTAAGTGGTTTGAGTCAGCAGGGATACAATCCCAAGTAGCCGGGTTAACGTATTAATAGTAGTTTACATATGAGGGGATCAAGCCATTCGCACCCCCGCCACCCAATACCAGTGGGTATTGAAGGAGGTCCTAGTAAGTTTGACCTAGGTTCTTGTAGGATCAATACACTGAACAAGGCAAGAACCTTACCAAACCATTCCCTTAACCCCTGACCAGGTAGCCAACATATCTCTATATAGACCGTAGAGATATGAATGGTGTAAATCTTTTATTTTATATAGATAGTAAAATAATGCCAAGACACCACGGACAAATGATAAGGAAGTTTCACCATCAACATAAGAAACTAGTTATTAAAGTCATTAATACAAAACCAAATAAAAAGTGCGAAAAGATTAAAAATAAAAAGTATTACACTGAATGCTTGTCTTCAACAAGTGATGTAAGAGACTTAGGCAAACATGCCCTTTGATTGTCAAGAACTCCTACTATCAATCTTGGATCCCGAGACTACTACACACACTCTATGATGGATGATGGTGGTGGATGTGGGTTGTGATGGTGGTGGAGTGTGGGTAAAGTGTGAGAGAGGTGGTTTGCCAAGTGATGCTTTTGAAGTGAACCAAAGTGATGCTTTTTGAAGTGAACCATTGGGCACGGCCCCGTGTCCATCCACTTTCTCTTTCTTCATTAATTGCAGTTTGTCTGCATTAGTTGACCACGCCCTCGTGTCCGCTGGGCACGACCCCGTGTGCAGAAGCGTATCTGTACTATCTAGATTTGCTTGGATTCTGTGAATCTTAGCGTTGACCACGGCCGTGTTGAGCTGGGCACGCCCCTGTGTTGGGAAATAGAAGCTTCTACAACTTTGTCTTTTCTGCAGACACTTGGGCACGCCCCCGTGTCCGCTGGGCACGGGGCGTGTTTAGCCTTCTGATCTCTTGTTTTTGCTTGGGAAGATGCTGTCGAGGGGTCGGGCATGCCACGTTTATTCATTTTCTTGTAATTATGTTAGATTTTTCTGCATATTTGATCCTTTTGTTCATTTATGCTCATTTGATCCTGAAAATACAAAAGGAAGACAAAAACACACTTTTTCCAACATTAGTTCTAAAAAAGGGTTAGTTTTATGCCTTATTTGATGTAATTTATATGTTGCATTTTACACACATCAAATACCCCCACACTTGAATCTTTGCTTGTCCTCAAGCAAAACTCTTTTTAATGTGGCTTACACACCCAAATGGAATGGGTAGAAGAGAAGTTTTGGGCTTGTCTTGAGTGTCGGGATTCCAAGATCTTTATTAAGTTTTATTTTTATGATATTTACAATCCTATTCGTTATATTTATTTAGAACGTTTCATAAGATAAATTACTTATTTGGGCATAACATGCCTCTTTAAAATTCCATTTATATACAAGTTCACATACCTCACGGGATATCACTCAACACTCGGCCAAAGATGTATTTTAGTGAAACACTCGGGGCCGGCATGGAACTTACTCCTACCATATGCTTGCCAAGCAATCGATCCTCCTCCTTTTTAGCTATACACCTTTGTAAATATCAAGAGGTCTTGGGGAAGGGTTAGGCTTGGGTTAAAGGTAGGTGGTTTTGGGTTAGTGGTTAGTAGAAAAGGGCGAAAGGCGTAAAAAGCGTCGGTTTTTGTAAAACTTTTTGTTTTTGTGACTTTTTATTCAACTGAAGCATTTCTCAAACCAAGTTTCCTTTGGGGAACTTGTTTGTTTATTGCTAGACTTCATCAGTTTTTTTTTTGATAAGGAATGTCACATGAAGACCGAGCTTTTTACTAAAATAAATGGTTAAAAATAAAAAAAGAGTTTTTGGTGGGTAAAGGGTGTTTGTTATATTGGTTTAGAAACGAAAAGGTTTAGGCTCAAAGGGGTTAACTAGGGGGATTTTGGGTAGGTGGTAAAAAAAAAAAAAGAAAAATAATGGTGTTGAAAGAAAAAGGGGTTAGTTCTAATGCCTCCATCATTTACTTACTTGGGTTTAAGTTGATAAGGACCGGGAATGCATTGTCATGGCAAGTTCTAGAGTCGTAAGAAACCAAGCGGCTATTCACACAAGAAACGAAAGATGAGCATTTAATCTAAAGATATGTATTTGTAATAAAGGCTCAAAACTCACTTTTTGTGGGAATGGCTTTTTAATGTGATCAAGTATATATAATCAAATTTTAACTAGATTTGTCATGCCGTTTCATAATTTTCTTATGTTGGTTCTTTTTATCACGACGCTATCGGTTGTAAATTTTAAAAATATAACCTTTTTAGAACTTGATATTCCCAAATTAAACCAAGACAAGTAAAAAAATGAAAAGTTTTTGAAAAAAATTTAGGGTGATTGGCGGTTCCAATAGAGTTTTGTGTAAGGCTTGTAATTAGGACTTGCAAAATTCAAGGTTTTAGCATCCCCCCCCCACACTTAAATTACAAATTGTCCTCAATGTGTCCCAAAAATAAGTTTTTAGGTTGATTGAATATGTAAAAGGTGTGTTAAAAACAAATATTTTATGTTACTGGGCATCTGGGCACGGGCCGTGGTGACCGGGTACGACCCCGTGTTCAGATTGTTAGTAACAGAAAGTAACAGAAGGCTGGGCACAGGGGCGTGTTCAGTGAACACGCCCCGTGTCCAGGTACCTGAACTGGGCGTTTTTCTGCAGACCATTGAGCACGGGGCGTGTTGGCTGAGCACGGCCCGTGCTGAACTTGCTGTAATGAAGAAGAAATGTCGGGAGGCTCTGTTTTTGTGCATAGGGTGTTGGTTCAAGCCTCCCTTAGTATCATTCACCATCCTGAGTGTGTTTTACCCATTACAACATCATCCAAACACCAAATAATTTGAGAACCATCATTCATTAAAGAGAAGATTACAATAAGTTTCTATCAATAAAAGCATAAACTAAAACTTAGATAAGTAGGTCAAGAAACACAAGAAATCTAAAACCGCAAAGAAGTCCTAGCCTATAGTTTATTTTAAGAGCAAAATTTCCGACAAAGATAATTTTTTCGGTTGAATGAGGCTTGAAGAACTTCTCTTTAAGGTATGGTCCCTCACACGTCGTTGAGTTATTCTTCTATCTCCCTAGGGATAAGAAAGGCAGGCTCATTGGCATCATCGTTTTGAGGGGGTGTAACTTCCACCGGAACTTCTTGCAAATTGCCAAGGGGAGGTTCTGCGGGGATGTCATCCCACCCGGTGGGGTTATTGACTGAAGTGCTAAGTTCCAATCTTCTTAGGGAAGGATTGGTTCCATGGGAGGTGTCACAAGAATGTTCAACCTTTGGTGCAAGAGGTTGATTTCTTGGAAACTATTTTCCAGCCCACTGTCAGATAATTTATACGGTTGATTAGGACCTCTTCTACGAATGTCATTTTGTCGAGAGCTTCTCATAGTGCCATTACATAGCGTACAAGAGTTGCTTCGATTCCCTTCGACTATTTCTGGAATGTGCTGAAGAGGTTCCACTGTTTTGGCTTGACATTCTATGAAAATAAACCGAAAAGGGTTCATCTTAATGAAACAGTACCTCGAACACGGCCCCGTGCTCACCGAGCACGACCCCATGTTCACCTCTCTGCAGATTTTTGGAACAAGGAATCTTGGAGCTTTAAATTATTTTTCTGATTTTTGAGGCATTTTTAAGCAGAAATAACTTAAAACAGTGTTGTAAAACTTATTTTTAACAAGATTCCTTGAATAAAAACCTAACAAATATCACAATAAAGCTTAAAACCATGGTGATTTCAAGCTCTAATGGAGGTGTTGAGGGAAAAATGAAGAAGAAGGCAATGGACAAAAGTAGAAAAGACAAGATGGTTGTTGAGAACCTTCTTTAGAATATACCTAGTATGGTATGTGTGAAGATCCCACCAAATCTCTGTCTTTGGAATGGTCCAAATATGCAGGAATCTTTGCTGCATTTATAGAAAACGACAGCAGGCTGGACACGGCCCTGTGTCGGATGGACACGGCCCCGTGTGCAGAGGAGATTCTGACACTTTTTGTCCGTATTCTGACCGAAAGTTAGACGAGAATCTTTTGGTGGACACGGGGGCGTGCTGACCTGGACACGGCCCCGTGCCTAGAAGCTGTTTATGAAGTTTTGTCTATAACGAAAGAGGTTATTGGAGAGGGTGATTCCTATGCTAAATGTAGGTGGACAAGTCCAACCCTTATCCGGGCTCTCATTAAAGAAGGTGTATGTCGAATCGCTCAGGTCTATGTATGCATCGACGGAAGTCGATGGGGAGTCCTTCATGGCACAATCGACACAGGGACGACTATCGCTCAAGTCTTCGCAAGAGTTAGAGGTGATTTCGAGAGCAACGATGTTGTTATAATTCGAATGCGGTCTCACTAATTCTTCTTGATTGTCGTCTTGATATGAATTAATTATATCCACCTCAAGTTCTTTTATCCATCGGAGAATTAGTTCTTCTAGCTGAAAGAACTCTTCAAGAAGCATTTCATCTAGAAGGGAAGATTGAGAGCATTCGAGGGAGAGATAGGGATTATTTTTACTTTCACCCATCTTAAGGCTATAGGAAAACAATGGGTTTATATAGTGGGGAGTATAATTTAAAAAATAACATTTTAAATCTTCATGAGTTCCTCCACATAATTGACACCACGAACTATAAGAGGAGTGAAAGGAAAAATTATCAATATCACTCATGATTGCGTCAGAAATTACCAGCCGCCGGGATCTTACGGCTCTGTTTTCAGTATCTGAAGCTTGGGCACGGGGAGTGTTCAGTGGGCATGGCCCCGTGTTCAACTACTGTCTAACTTAAAACAGGATTGCCAGTACCAAAGATTGGGCACGGGGCGTGTTCAGCGGGCACGGCCCGTGCTGAGCTCTGCAGAAGCTGAAAATTTCTAAAAAAAATATATATCCTAAAAACAGAAAAATAAGAAAAACGATTAGGCCGTTGATTCCTAACTTTCTTAAAATCCTTGTGTCCCCGGCAACCGCGCCAAAAACTTGATGTACGTTAGGTGTGATATAATTTTTATGTATATTTTGAGCCCTTTTTAACACTTTAGTCAAGTTTTAAATTTATAAAACACGATATTTTACTAACACTAAACATACATATGGGCAAGTGCACCCATCGTGAGCGTAGTATAACATTGGTAAGATACCGAGGTCGTCCAAGGACACAAGAGCTTTTAGTACCGGTTTATCCTCAACGTCTAATCAAATCAAAATTTAGGAAAAAGGTTCTAAACATGAAATTAAAAACTAAAAATGCTGAAAATAAAAATAAAATAAAAACAGATAGACAAGATGAATCACTTGGATCCGACTCGCCTTTAGTGTAACCTTTGATTATTTCCGCACTTTTGCACTTTTTAAGAGATTATCTTAGTTATAGTAGTAGGCCCCTCTTTTGAAGGTGACGTTACCCTCAACCCAGAAGTTTGAGTCAGCAAGGATACAATCCTAAAGGGTTGGATTATTGAAAGATAATTAATTAAGTTATTAATGCGTAATGTGGTAAGCCCCTCTTTTGAAGGTGACGTTACCTTCGGCTAAGTGGTTTGAGTCAGCAGGGATACAATCCCAAGTAGCCGGGTTAATGTGTTAATAGTAGTTTACATATGAGGGGATCAAGCCATTCGCACCCCCGCCATCCAATACCAGTGGGTATTGAAGGAGGTCCTAGTAAGCTTGACCCAGGTCCTTGCAGGATCTATACACTGAACAAGGCAAGAACCTTACCAAACCATTCCCTTAACCCCCGACCAGGTAGCCAACATATCTCTATATAGACCGTAGAAATATGAATGGTGTAAATCTTTTATTTTATATAGACAGTAAAATAATGCCAAGACACCACAGACAAATGATAAGGAAGTTTCACCTTCAACATAAGAAACTAGTTATTAAAGTCATTAATACAAAACCAAACAAAAAGTGCGAAAAGATTAAAAATAAAAAGTATTACACTAAATGCTTGTCTTCACCAAGTGATGTAAGAGACTTAGGCAAACATGGCCTTTGATTGTCAAGAACTCCTATTATCAATCTTGGATCCCGAGACTACTACACACACACTCTATGATGGATGATGGATGATGGCGGTGGATGTGGGTTGATTGGTGGTGGAGTGTGGGTGAAGTGTGAGAGAGGTGGTTTGCCAAGGGATGCTTTTGAAGTAAACCAAGCACCTCTATTTATATCCTGCACAGAAGCCCGGACACAGCCCCGTGCTTGCTGGGCACGACCCCGTGTCCATCCACTTTCTCTTTCTTCATTAATTGCAGTTTGTCTGCATTAGTTGACCACGCCCCCGTGTCCGCTGGGCACGGCCCCGTGGGCAGAAGCGTATCTGTACTATCAAGATTTGCTTGGATTATGCGAATTTTAGCGTTGACCACAGCCGTGTTGAGCTGGGCACGCCCCCGTGTTGGGAAATAGAAGCTTCTATAACTTTGTCTTTTCTGCAGACACTTGGGCACGCCCCCGTGTCCGCTGGGCACGAGGCGTGTTCAGCCTTCTGATCTCTTGTTTTTGCTTGGGAAGATGCTGTCGAGGGGTCGGGCATGCCACGTTTATTCCTTTTCTTGTAATTATGTTAGATTTTTCTGCATATTTGCTCCTTTTGTTCATTTATGCTCATTTGATCCTGGAAATACAAAAGGAAGAAAAACACTATTTTCCAACATTAGTACTAAAAAGGGTTAGTTTTATGTAATTTATATGTTGCATTTTACACACATCAGTAGGATTGGAATTACAATGTCATTTAGGCATCCATTAGATTCGTAGCCTAGTAGGCTACCCCAAAAGCTTCTAGGTAGCTGTATTTCCCCTAAAAAGCGAGAATAACAAAAAGGGGAATCCCCTTTTAGGTAAAAATCAACAACATCCTTTGACCATTTTTCGGACTCTTCGGTTGGAAATGCAAAATTTTTTCTTTCTGGAGGGTAGCCAGCAGGTTTACTCGACTGAGTGGACGACCCGGAGTTATTTAGGATAACGTTTCGGGTCGGCTTGGGAAAAGACGAAGTGTTAGAACGACCGCTTGGACGTCTTAATTTGTTTAGAATCGAGCATGAGTTTTTCTCGACAACATGCGAATTGTCTTGTTCATCAGCTACTTGCTTGTCACCTTGGTTTGCCATAATTGATAAAAGTGGTTGTGGTTTTTGTGGAGTTGTCATACTTGGTGGGGGTATTTAAATATCAATTTACTTTTTCCTTTAAACATTTTTTGGGTTTTCACTAAAATTAACTTTTAATATTGTAAATCATTTGTCAATAAAATAATAATAAAACATATTGCACAAATAATAACAACAAATAAGACAATATATTAATTCGAAAATGTATTACATTCTTAAACCAGTTAACTATGGGTCATTCGGTGGAAACAGGTTCAAGTCGTTACCCTAGTTTAAGGGGTTTGGTTCTAGATTTTCATAACGGCTCCGGTGATCTTCTTGACTTTGGTTATGAGCAAAGTACTGTAGTCCGTTTGGCTGTTCGGCATAAAGGTCATGATTTGTGATGAGGGGGTAACAAACCCCGCCTGACTTACGTGGGGGTCCACAAACTGATTGTCGTTACCCACATCATTTTGTGTCAATTCCAATAAGTCGTTCATGTTATACCCGTCGGAGTTGCATGCCGTAGCCAAAAGTGACTCCCATGTATCATTAGCGCCGACAAACGTACTGCCAACGTTTTGTGCCCCACCAAAGTTTCCAGCATAATTTTTATTTTCATTAACACCGGATCCTGATCCCCCCTGTTTCGAAGTTCATGCCCCAATTTGATGTCCCCGGCTCTTGAACATTTCTACGACCACGTCCACGACGGTGTGGCCTCCCTAACCTCTGTGTACGAGGATATGAAACAAGGTCCACCGGCTCCTGTGTCAGGTGAGTCAGATACTGTGTGTATTCTGGAACATTAGACATATCAAGGGCCTGATATGCCGCACCCTGAATAAAGTCCAGATTTTGAGATCGGTGTATTAGACCCATCGTCTTCGACTGCAAAAAAATAATATAATAATAATACTTAATTTTTAAACTAACAATAACTTGAATAATAATAAAGGTAACCTTGGATAATTTTAAACTTAAATATACCATCATTTGGACCCTTTCTCCTTCATCTTGGAAGCCGCTCATGGGGCCAGGTGGCAACTGTGGGTTCGTCAGATATAACACGGTATGCTGCATGTACCACGCCATATAATCATTGGCAATGGAATAAGATGTGATGAATTCCCCGTTTACCAAGTTTTGATGACGTATGTCCCACCCACGAACATACTGATCGTGACGAGATCTCCAGTTCCACCCGATTTTCCCGATCCGGTTTAAGGAATGAAGCCTGGCATGCTCAGTATTACTTATGGCAATTGGGGTAGGTATATACTGAACCATGCCAAACTGTCTCATGACGCGTTGAGGATAGTGATGCTCTACAACCTCGTAGTATATCAGAGGGTAAGCACTCCGCCAAATTCCCATACCACTCCGACATATCTAGGGGAGTCTATCCACAATGTCGTCGTAGGGTCTCCAATTAAACTGAAACAAAAAAATTCAAACTCTAGAAACGTGTTCAAAATAACTTTTATATGTCAACAACTAACTACCATACCATTGCCTCGTTCATAAATTGCAGTTGAGATCTATATGTTTTCAGGCAATGTGTGGGAACCTCTGTACAGCTTAAGCTTCCCTTCCACCTACAAAGATAAATAATAAATTAACATAGTCTTATATACATACCAAAAAATAATTTAAAATTTTTGCAATTTAGTATACCGGGCAGCTAACGGGGCATTGTAGTTGAACTGGGCAATAGCAGGAGCAAAACAACGGAACCTCTCCCAAGCCCACACTTGTAGAAGCGACATTGGGCCAGTAACGCTTATAGCATCAGGTGCTGTAGCGTTACAAAGATTTCTGTAAAGGTGGGATAACACAGCATTGCCCCAACTAAAACCCGAACATGCGGGCAAATCTTCAAGAAACTCCAAAAAATTTAGAGAAATCAGGTTGTTTGGATTATCAGGTAAGACTGTGCACCCTATTAAATAAAAAAATTATTAAGCGTGCACGAATAATGCACTCTTCATCCGATGCTTCGTTTTCGGAAAAATCCGACTTTATTTCTTCTAAAACTCGCACCGAATTAACCCTTTTGCCCCTCACTTGAGTTTCTGCCAGGGTAAACCCCAACAGATTTTGACACCGTGAAACTGTAGTATACAATGTTATACCAGTTTCAGCCCCACATACAGGCTCCCCCTCTATTGGTAGCCCCCATAGCATGTTAACATCCTGTAATGTAACAGTTGTTTCGCCGAAAGGAAGGTGAAACGTGTGAGTTTCTGGCCTCCACCGCTTAACCAACACGTTTATTAACGTGTGGTCTATATACCGGTACCCAATGTCCAGGATCCCACCGAATCCTGCTACACGTATTAAAGTTTCTACCCGTGGTCCAACCGGATGTTGTTTCAGATACTTCCAGAGCGACCGATTAGATCGTTTAATATTTATCGGGTTACTGTAATTTTCAGGATTTTTGAAAACCTCAAACGCCCGGTGAACCTTGTTAAAAAACAACACCGTTGCATTAAGAGGACCAGGATGACATTCGAAACTCATTTTCAGCAGATCAAATTTCACAGAAAATATATTTGTAAAGTAAGGTTTGAAGGTTGGTTTCTTAGGTTTTTGAAACGAAGGGTGCTTCTGGTTGGGTATATATTCATCTTTACACACCCCTTTCTCTGCAAATATGTACACTTCAGAGATTTGACAAGGCTCTGTATTACTTATCCCTGTATTTTAAGAATCCAAAGGCATAAACAGTGTAATTCTTACACACGTCTGAATTTAATATTACAATGAATTTGAATTCTGGATGGTGTAGTCATATCATGCATTGTAAGAACGCATGCATTGTAAGAACGCACAGGTCATGCATGCTATAGAAAAGAGGAAGAGTTCTGAAAACTGCATGTGATAGTACTGCATATTGCAGTCTTTATTGGCCACAATTTCAAATTAAAAGTCACATGTGACCTGCACCTACAACAGTGAACATTATTACATTTCTGTCTGATTTAGCGACCTTATTTAACATTTCAGAACCAAACAGCAACCTTATGGAACATTTCTGAACCATTCAGCGATCTTTTATAACATTGCAGTATCATTCAACGACCTTTTTGAAGAAATCTGTTTGAAACAACAATCTTTTATAACATTTCTGTCCCATTTAGCGATCTTTTATAAGGTGGCACTCCCTTTGAGCGATCTTGTATGAGTTGGTGCTTTGAAACAGCGACCTTCTTAAGGTTTTGGTATGAAACAGCGACCTTCTATAAGGTTTCTGTTTCAAACAGCGACCTTCTATAAGGTTTCTGTTTCAAACAGCGACCTTCTATAAGGTTTCTGTTTCAAACAGCGACCTTCTAGGGGCTTGCAACTTTTGCAGATTTTTTACTGAACTTGAGTTGAAGATCGCTGTTTGAATTGGCGACCTACCTAGATTTGTAACAAAAATCCTGGATCACCTAAAGGCACTTTTTTTTTTTTTTTTTTCTAAACCACTTATTTATGCAAAAAATTCTCTAACATCCCATCGATAGAGTTTCTCGTTGGGTTAACGGATATGTCACCGGGGCGTGACTCCATTATACCAATTATGTGTAGGGAAAGCAATATAACTAACAAAACAACCCCACTCTCAAACTTCTAGACCTTTAGCAAGGAGTTGGTTTGTCCACGATAGTCCCCGACAAGTCCTTCAAGATGGATCTTCCATATTTACGCTTTTACTCCCAAAAATAAAAAAAAAGTATTTAACAATTAGAACGAGTTTACAAATCAACTAAAAGCATGAAACGTAATGGTTTAGGAATACACATATATCCTGTATGGTAAGAAATGGATCACTTTTTTTATTAAAAAAAAAAAATAAATAAATAATAATAAGAGTAAATTTCTGTTTTCATCCCTGAGGTTTGTCAATTTTAACTAAAGCGTTAAGAAATGCAAACCTTAGGGATGAAAACGTTAAGAAATGCAAATCTTAGGGATGGTTTTGTTATAAATTAGATTTTTGGACTAAACTAGTTAAAATGGACAAACATCAGGGACGAAAACAGAAATTTACTCTAATAATAATATTTTCGTTATTTACATAGGTACTATAAGTAATAGCAAATACTCTAATACAAAATGAATACAATCATATAAACTATGAACTAAACGTTACATGAACTTAAATAAATTCGAACCCATAGGTCTTCAAAATGTTATTCGAAATTGTTTTCTTCTTGTCTTCACTACTACAAAGATAAGCAAACATATGTTAACGCTTGTGGCTGAGGGATCGTGTTCACATGTGTCTCTTAGAACATATCTCGTGTCTTCTATTGGATGGACACATATTTCTCTCATGGTACAACAATCAAAGCAATGTGTACTACCGGACATGGTTATGAGCCTGAGGTTACAACTGGGTAAACTATGTGTTTAGAAATTACAGAAAACTTTGTGATAGTGGAAGGATTAGAGAATACTTTTCTCTAAAGTCTATGAAACTTGTTAACAAAATTTCTCTAATTTTGCTCTTTTTAATATGTTCTTTTTCCTCTCCTGATAAAACGTCCATTGATATTCATTTTATATTCTATGAAATAGGAATAATAACTCCATATCTATACTACCTTATTAAAGAAACTGGATTTTCTACCGTTATGGTAATTTTACATTGTGTACACATTTTAAATCAACATGTACAAGAGAGCCAAACTATTTTAGAGGGGGTAAACTTGTGTAGTATCCAAAAATTTAAGACACTTTAGAGATTTTGGCACCTCTGTAACCTATAATTAAGATGACATATGAAAAGTCTAAATTAATTGTTATTGTAAATAAATTTATGCAATTAAATTGATAAATATAAATTAATAATTGTTGTTAAATACAATTAAATTGATGTAATAAGTACAGATAATAAAAAAAAAATTCAAAGAGTTGTTATTGTCTCTTTGATTGAACCGTGTAAGTTACCACCTCCATCTTTGAAACCTAAGCATTCCATTGCAAAAGAAAACATTAAGCGATTAATTTACTCTGCATTATTGGAAGAGTTTTGTAACTGATGGAAGTAAAGAGCCATAAATCTCATTGTCAAATCAAGATTATATAAGTTATAAGAAAAAGAATATTTCAAAAGAACATACAGAATCTTTATTTCTCAAGCTGTCATCTGAATCCCACGATCTCCATTCTTCGATGTAACACCTCGCAAAATCATGTCCAATAAAGTATCAACACGTGTCATGGACTTTAAACGTGCAACGTATTGATTATGAGGGACTAAAGTTGACAAACGAAGAAAGTATATGTATATAAGGATACAAAGTGTCAACATTGAAAATTTTGCCTTTTTAACAACCCTACATGATGTCTATACCCTAAAACGAATGTATCATGAAGCGTGTGAAACCGTTTGTGGAAGAAAGTGAAAGTTTACAAGACGCGAGGGTTAAATGTGTCAACATGTTTAAGTTATACCTCTGAGTGACCTTTTAGCGAACCCGGAGCCTTGTAACGATTAATTATACTCCCAAGAATAAGTGATAAAAATTTCACAAGGTTTCGATATCGTATGAGAAAGATACGCTAACTTTCGTAATTAAGGGGTTAAAAGCGTCAACGAGCCAAAACTTGTGTTTTCGGTTATCGTTTAACGAAACCGGACCTATTGATGTTTGGTTATATCTCATGGATCATAGAAATATAAATTTCATGGGTTAAAAGTGCTTAAAATGGAAGAAATTACGCTTTAGAAGGTCCAGGGTGGTGAAAGTGTCATTTTTAAAACTTGAATTGATGATCAGCTACATGCTGGCGCTACGCCAGCACCTAGGGTACTCCCCGTCGCGCAGCGCGACGGACTGCCAGTTCAGCAAATGTTGTTTGGACGTGGCAGCTTGCATGTTTGCCGAATTCCGCGAGTTTGCCACCCTCTAGCTCCTTGAAACACGTCCCTAGGCACTTGTCTTCATCCCTGGAGTTGCCATAACACTTGTATCCATCTCCTTGATCCTCCATGGCTATATATAGAGCCTAATTGTTGCAACTTATGAACTCACATTTGAGCACTTCACTTGAAAAGCTTCCAACTCATTTTCTGGAGATCCCTGGAGCTCAAGAGCACTTCCCAAGCATCCTTAGTCGTGCATAGGACTTCAGTAAGTGTCCTTAACCTTTCTTAATTCAGTTTTACTTAGTTTATTAGCCTAGAGTCAAACCGTCGTAATTAAGGTTTAACTTCGTGATTAATTAAGATTTGACCAGTCAAATCTCGAATTAAAAGTAGCTTTGAGTTGGTAATTATGTGGGTAATAAACCCTTAAAAAGGCACCCTCTGATTCCCATTCTAACTAGGTCAATTGTCGGGTCAAAGTTAATTTTAAAAAGTCAACAGAAAGCTAATTTTCGCATAAACACATAATTAACAATGTAGAAGCTATGAAACCTGTTTTATCACTTGTATAAATTGCTAATTAATGTAAGAACATGTCTAGGCATGTTTAACCCGACAATTTTCAGTTTAAGCTCGGTTCGGAACCGAAAGTCGCATAAGTGGACTTTTGCTTTGACTTTCAGTTCTGACCCATTATAGCATATTTTAGAAATGCCTTAGAGCTTTTTTAGGACCAGGTTACATGTTAGTATAACCTTTTGTGGTTATACAACTTGGTTCATTAGTTATTTGATTCATGTACATGTTTCCGTTATATGCCTAAATATTGACCATAATGCCCTTTTGACCTTAAAACAAGAATTTTGAAAATGTGAGAGGATAATAATCTTTATTACTAATTTATAAACATGTCCCTAAATTTTCACATCAGTTTGAGGTCTAGGTTAAGAGATATGCTCAATAGCGTAATTAGAAAGCTTTTTAGTAATTAAACGACATAATTAGCGTAAAGCCTATCTAAACCCAATTTTTGATACCAAACTTTTTACCTACTGATGTAAAATAATATTTTGGGATTTTCAAAGATTTTTATTTATTTTTAAGCTGAGCATAACATAGGGTTCTAGCCTTAATTCGGTAATTGTCCGTTTTGCCCTTTTGGCCTATAAAATGAGTTTTACATAAAATTTTGATATCAAACCTTTTGCTACTGATTTCATATAATAAATAAAATGTTTTGAGTCTTCTGGAATGATAAAAATATCAGCTTTTCATATAAAACCCGGAAATCGCTTAAAATTGCCTTTTTACGCGTTTTTAACGCATAGTATAAGTTAAAACTATTTTTAACATATAAGGTTTGATACCTACGGATGTTTTAAGCAAATTTATATATTTTAACAGTAAAGAAAATTTTTTAAACTCAGATTCCCTATTTTGACCTTTTAAGCTTATGTGAAATTACCAAAATGCCCCTAAGGTGCATAGTTTGGTTATAAATGGTAAATTTCACATATATGTAATACCCTACTGTTATGACTTATAAAAATAAATATTTTTACTGATTTTATCAGACCTGAATCTCAGATTCATATTTAATCTCTTTTATAAGCTTTAAATGACCAAAATGCCCCTACAGGGCATAGTTTGAGTTTAAATTCGTTTTGGGCATAATGGAAGGTATCTTACTAATATCACAACATATTTAAGGCATATTAACTTAGGAAACCTGTTCATGACTCATTTGGTTACCCGTTACGCATTATTCGCGTCCGGTGCGGTTTATGTAACTAGTTTGCATAAATTAGCCGAAACGGGTCAAATCTTATCATTTTTATCTCAAAATCTAGAATGTGTTTAGTTTACCCATATTATACAAGTATACAAACTTGTCGGGTCTAAACCACATTCTAATCCAGTCTTCGCTTAATCGTGCGTTTTGAACCGTATATTTTAAAAAAAAAACTAACCGGTCTAAGTTTATTCTTAATTAAGACCCGTTAGGAATCTAATAGGTTATTAAAACCTTCGTTCCAGATTAGGAGCCCGGTAAAAGCTACTTGCACTTGCTGTTTGTGAATTATACTTGCTCATGTAAATACTTTTAACTTATTTTCTCTATACGGGCTTGGGATACGGTATTATAATAATACCGCTTGGTCGGGTGTGTAGTCATTTAAATCAGATTGTGATTAATGTATTTACATAACCTGTTTTAATCTGTATTATTTGGTGTATGGCCTTTGGGGGTTAAATGACCATGTCCCGGATATCCTTGACATCATTCAAAGAAATGGTCACGACGTAAGCACGGGGTGTAGGCATACACCTGACAGTTGCATATGTAAAAACTGGTAATCCACTTAAAGGAATCAACCTTGTGGGCATTATACCTGTGGCGTGTCATTTAATCATGTCCGGCTCTTCTAACCGGCTCTAATGGACGACAAATAAGTAAAACTGTATACAAGATTATTTTTAAATAATTGTCCCAAGTTATAAAAGATATTTTGTGCCTTGTGCATTCAAATCAATTTTTAAACTCTTTTCAAAATGAGTCAGTTAATTGTATTTACCAGTGTAAACTGACGTATTTTCCAAAAAGGCTAAGTGCAGGTACTAGACGAAATAGGCTGGCTACTCCTGGCATCATTAATCAAGTCTTGCAAGCTCTAGATGTTAAAGTCTGTTGAACAATAATCTTTTTATCTTTCGATCCGCCTGTGGATCCATTACAGTCCGTTGTGATACTTTGATATTACTATTTATTCGGTTTGTAATGTGATTCATCTTTTGCTTCCGCTGTGCATTTAAAATTGTGTTGTTTGACTATGATGATATCAACTACGTCACGATACTCCCCACCGGTAATACGTGGAAATATCGGGGTGTGACAGGTTGGTATCAGAGCCAACATTGAGTGAATTAAACACTAGTCTTTTGTGTTTAATCTCAATGACACAGTTTGCACATTTCCTCGACTTCCGAGTCTAGACAAAGAACTTAGGAAAAATCCAAATTTGTTTTAGTTTAATTTTAATTTTGTCCTTTATAGTTCCTTGTTGTTCTTTTATTTGTTTTGACAGGTTCAAAAAGATGCCACCAAGAATCAGAGGAAGAGGTAGAGGCAGGGGGGCCATTCATTGCCCCAATGATCATGAAGCCGGGCCTTTACACCGGCGAACACCATCCGACACCCAAAGCAGAAGTCCTCAGGAAAACTGGAGGACCTATATTGAACCCGCAAGGCGCTCAGTCTCGCTGAGCTCCTCCCCTTCTTACCAAAACTCCTTCGGGCCTCAGTCTGAAAACGAGCCCCATAACTCGCACCATTCTTTTATACCTCTCCAAAGCCACAGCTCACCTTTCGACGACCTGACACCTGTCTTCCAAAGTTGGTTCAACCCGGCAAACTACATTGAAGAACCGGTGGGTTTTAACCCATTGGGACCTGAAGATCACTTCTCGGGCGACCATGCGATGGACATGGACGAGGAAACCGATCCCGCAGAGCCATCGTCCGGAACCCCTACGCACCTCATCGAAATTTCGGATGGGTCACCCTTTCTTGGATCACCTTACAATGGTCCCGACAGCTACGAGGCGCGGTTTAACCAGATCGACTGGGTGTTTACTCCCAGTTACTACAACTCACCACAGCAGCAGCAGCAGCAGCCACAACAGGATCCCTCCGAGGATTCCCGTTTTGTAGCGGTTACTCCGCCACCACCGCCAGTGCAGCAACAGCCTCCGGAGCCACCGAGGTGTAGGAGATCAACCGCACGGATGTCCGTGTGAGGGGGAGTCCGTATCAGCACTACTCAACCATCTAGTGGCAGTCACTATCCGCCACTATACGAAGACCCACAGATGGGTGGGCCTTCTAACCCTGTTTCTGAGGTGCAGTCTCCACCAGTCGCACCGCCACCAGTGGGTTTTAACAACCCAATTCCTACATACGCCGGTTCAGCAGCGTACAACCCATTTGAGCAGCCGGCCCATACCAACTACAATTACGCTGAGGCTGACCCATACCTGGTAGCGGTAACAAACTACAATGCCCTTCATCCGGAAGGAACCTTTGGAGTCCCATATCAGACTGGGTATCCACCCTATGGGTACCCACCCTATGGGTATCAACAACCGCCACCTCCTCAACCTCCGCTGTATCAGCAGCCCCCGCAACCGCCAGTGATATCGCCACCGCAGCATCAAGAGATTCTTCAAAGGTTGAGTCAGATGGAGGATGAGGTTCGGGAAGAACGTAGGCAAAACCAAGGAATTTTCAAGGGTCTGGCGAACTTAATCAAGGGGAAGACCAAAAAGGGTCATTAAATCCTTTATTTTGTTTATTTGTATTTCTTTAATGTTTAATCAAGTCCCTGCGTGGACATCTGCTTCTGTAACCAGTCCCTGCGAGGACTCGTAGTTCTGTTTAGCCCCTGTGTGGGCATGTCTTTCTGTTTAGCCCCTGCGTGGGCAAGTATTTCTATTAAGTCCCGTTTAGGGCAAAATGTACTCTTTTTAAATTATTAGTGGCATGTTATTATTTTAAAATTTATTTGTCATTATATACATAAATGTAATATGTATGAAATAAATAAATAAATAAAAAATATGTCATTCCTTTTACAAGATCTACCATTATGATAAAATGATAAAATCTAAAAAGGACAAGACCTAGCCCATGTGTCATCTTAAGACAGGGCCAAGATGGTAGTTCCCCAATTAGATTCAGATCCTTATTAACATTGTTCTGCGCTAAATATTAAAAGAATCTTAAAAGTAAAACCTAGCCACATATCATTCTAGATATGGCCAAGATGGTAAAACCTATTTAAAAGATTCAAATCCTTGTTAACATCTGTAAACATGTTAACATTCTTGACAAAATGTGTTTCGATAAAATCACATAAGTCATCTTTAAATTGGATTATTCCAACTCCCTCCTTATTTATATAATCATCCATTTGGGATGAAGTGCCTACGGGCCATAATTACCGTCCTTTGAGACTAAAGACAGTGGTAGCCTGCGACTCCCTGTCAAGAAATGGTGATGAACTTTGATTCAAGCCTTAATACCTCGATCCTATAAGATCTTGGTTTATAATTTGAAAATGTCCTTGTGACTTGGCCTTTTGTGCCATTATTATATTTAATTATGACTAGGATTATTAATGAAAAATCCTGAAGGAATTACTTAACAAAATTAACCAAAATGGTTCTTTAATACCATGGTTAATAAATTGATAAAATGACAAATCTATTATATACCTCTAAGAGATTATTGTCATCCTTTTATGTAGCAATCAAGCTACATGGCTGAGTCCGAAGAAGTCAACAGTCATCCAAAGGAGAATCATGATACCACCAAAATCAACGTAACTGGTGCAGAACTTCAAGCATTGATTGACAATACTATTACCAAGGCCTTGGATAGGCAGTTTAATGAATCTAGTGGTACTCGAAGCAGGACCCTATCTGTACCCCACTCTAAACCTAAGACTCACTCTGAAGCTCATAGTAAGCTACCTCCTAAACCTAAGGGGTCAAAGAAAGATGATACCGACCATCACTCCTCCAATCAGCAGAGTGTTCCATCGAAGAAGATTGAACTCAAACGAGAACCACGTGGTAAGTCCTGTACATATAAGTATTTCATCTCCTGCAAGCCTAGAGACTTCACAGGAGAGAAAGGAGCCGTCGATTGTATGACTTGGCTCGATGAAATGGACACCATGGTTGACATCAGTGGTTGCGCTGATAGGGATGTTGTGAAGTATGTATCTCAGTCGTTTAAAGGAGAAGTACTAGCCTGGTGGAGGTCTCTAATCCAGGCTACTGGGAAGATTCCATTGTACAATCTGTCTTGGGATCAGTTTGTTGCTCTTATTAAGGAAAATTACTTCCCTCAGCACGATGTTGAAAGGATTGAATCAGACTTCTTATCATTGGTGCTGAAGAATTTAGATTACCTCACTAGTTTCAATACCCTGTCCCGACTGGTTTCGTATCTGGTAACACCGGAACCCAAGAGAATAGCTCGATTCATCGGGGGTTTGGCCCCAGAGATCAAGGCCAGTGTCAAGGCATCCAGACCTGCTACTTTTAGGTCAGCAGTCGACCTATCTTTATCCCTTACCTTAGACGCGGTCAGTCTAAGATCGCTTAAGAATTCGGAAGAAGGTAAGAGAAAGCATGAGGACGATAACTCATGGCGATCTGAGAAGAAGCACAAGGGTAACACGGACCACAAGAATAAGTTTGGATTCAACAAGGGTAGTCATCAGACAGATGAAAAGCCAAAGTGCAAGACTTGCGAGAAACGTCACTTTGAAAAATGCAGATTTGAATCCAAGTCTCAGTCAAAACCATTTGCATGTGGGTTATGCAAATCCAAGGAGCACAAGACGATAAAGTGCAAGAAGATAAAGGATGAAACGTGCTATAACTGTAACGAGAAGGGGCACATCAAGTCCAACTACCCTAAATATGCCAAAAAGCCTGAGGAAGCCAAGAAGACCAACGCGAGGGTTTTCCGAATGGATGCACGAGAAGCTGTTCAGGACGATAATGTGATAACAGGTACCTTTCGCATAAATGAAGTTTATGCAAGGGTATTATTTGATTCAGGTGCTGATAAGTCATTCGTAGATAATAAGTTTTGTAAATTACTGAACTTACCTGTTAAAACCCTAAGCGTGAAGTATGAGGTTGAATTAGCTGATGGTACCATAGAAACCGTCTCAACCGTGTTAAATGGATGTTTCATATCCATTAGGAACCACTCTTTTCCGCTATCCTTACTTCCTTTAAAGTTAGCTGGTTTCGACATAGTTATAGGCATGGACTGGTTATCTCATAACCAAGCCCAGATCGTTTGCAACAAGAAGCAGGTGGTGATCAAGACTCCGTCTGGTGAGCCACTTACCATTCAGGGAGATACCCAGTATGGACTGCCTGAGCAAGTGTCTATGCTCAAGGCATCTAGATGCTTGAAAAAGGGTTGTGTCATTTATATGGCACAAGTTTCTATTGATGAGCCGAAGCATAAGATTGAAGACATCCCTGTCATTTCTGAATATCCTGAAATTTTTCCTGAAGAACTACCTGGTTTGCCACCAGATAGGCAAGTAGAATTCAGAACTGACATTATTCCTGGAGCGGCACCTATTGCAAGGGCACCTTACAGGTTAGCACCAACAGAGATGAAAGAGTTGAGGACTCAACTAGATGATTTGTTGGCAAAGGGTTTTATACATCCTAGTTCGTCTCCGTGGGGAGCACCAATCCTGTTTGTGAAGAAGAAGGATGGATCGATGCGTCTATGCATCGATTATCGTGAACTTAACAAGGTCACTATCAAGAACAGATATCCATTGCCCAGGATCGACGATCTGTTCGATCAGCTGCAAGGGGCAAGTTACTTCTCCAAGATTGACTTAAGGTCAGGCTACCATCAATTGAAGGTTAGAGATGAAGATGTGCACAAGACTGCATTTAGGACTCGTTATGGTCACTACGAGTTCCTAGTGATGCCTTTTGGGCTCACTAATGCACCAGTGGCATTCATGGACCTCATGAACCGTGTATGCAAGCCCTACTTGGATAAATTTATCATCGTCTTCATTGACGACATTCTTATTTACTCAAAGAACCAAGCTGACCATGAGAAACATCTTCGTTGTATTCTTAAACTTCTACATCATGAGAAGCTCTACGCCAAGTTTTCAAAGTGTGAATTTTGGCTTAGCGAAGTCCAGTTTCTTGGACATGTAGTTAGTAAGCGTGGTATCCAAGTGGATCCCGCTAAAGTTGAAGCTGTCATGAATTGGCAAGAGCCAAAGACGCCCACGGAAATTCGTAGCTTTTTGGGTTTGGCAGGATACTATAGGCGATTTATTGAAAACTTCTCAAGGATTGCTGCACCCCTAACCTCACTAACCCGTAAGAACATCAAGTTTGACTGGGGTCCTAAGCAGCATGAATCTTTCGACATCCTTAAGCAGAAGTTGAGCAATGCACCTGTGTTGACATTGCCGGATGGAATAGAAGAATTTGTAGTATACTGTGATGCATCACACACTGGTATGGGATGTGTGCTAATGCAGAAAGGCAAGGTTATTGCCTATGCTTCTCGAAAGTTAAAGGTGCACAGAAGAATTACACCACCCACGATTTGGAGTTGGGTGCCATTGTATTTGCACTGAAACTTTGGAGGCATTATTTTATGGTACTAAGTGTGTGATCTATTCTGATCACAAAAGCCTTCAACACTTGTTTAATCAGAAGGACTTAAACATGAGGCAAAGACGATGGATGGAAACTTTAAATGACTATGATTGTGAAATCAAATACCATCCAGGCAAGGCAAATGTGGTTGCCGATGAATTAAGTAGGAAGGAAAGGGTGAAGCCCATAAGAATCAATGCTAAAAGCATTGAATTGAAAAATAGCTTAAATGAAAGGTTTAGCTGCTCAGAAGGAAGCTGTGTTGGAAGCTAACTACCCAAATGAAAAACTGGGAGTCACTGCAGAATAGTTGTCATATGGAAAGGATGGAATCCTAAGATTGAATGGGCGGATATGGGTTCCAATCTATGGAGGACTTAGGGTAGTGATCCTTCAGGAAGCCCATAGTTCTAAGTATTCCGTTCATCCTGGAAGTGACAAAATGTACCAGGATTTGAAGGCGAATTATTGGTGGATAGGCTTGTAGAAGTCTATAGCTACTTATGTAGCCAAATGTTTGACGTGCGCGCAAGTTAAAGCTGAACACCAGAAGCCGTCAGGTTTGCTACAACAGCCTGAACTTCCCACCTGGAAGTGGGAAATGGTGACTATGGATTTTATCACCAAGTTGCCAAAGACTAAACGAGGAAATGATACTATTTGGGTGATAGTGGATAGACTGACTAAGTCAGCCCACTTCTTACCTATTAAGGAAACGCACAGCTCAGATAAGTTAGCTCAGCTGTAAGTGGATGAGATCCTATCCCTCCACGGAGTGCCAATGTCTATCATCTCTGATAGGGATACGAGGTATACGTCGCATTTCTGGAAAAGCTTTCAGCAATCCCTAGGCACTCGATTGAATTTCAGCACAGCATATCATCCCCAGACGGATGGTCAGAGCGAGCGAGCGTACTATTCAGACACTCGAAGATATGCTACGAGCTTGTGTTATTAACTTAGGAGGAAGTTGGGATGATCATATTCCATTGATTGAATTTTCATATAACAATAGCTATCATTCTAGTATTCAAGCTACACATTTTGAAGCTCTGTATGGAAGAAAGTGCAGAACGCCCGTTTGTTGGGCAGAAGTTGGAGATGTCCAACTAACAGGACCTGATATAGTCCTGGAGATGACAGATAAGATTGTACAGATACGAGATCGTCTCAAATTTTCCAGGGATAGGCAGAAAAGCTTCGTGGATAAAAGGCGTAAACCTCTAAAATTCAAGGTTGGTGACAAAGTGTTACTGAAAGTATCACCCTGGAAAGGGGTAATGCGATTTGGCAAGAAAGGCAAGTTAAGCCCAAGATATATAGGACCATTCGAGATCATTGAATGTGTCAGAACAGTGGCTTATAAGTTAAATTTGCTTGAAGAGCTCAGTGGTATTCATAATGTATTCCACATCTGCAATCTGAAGAAATGTCTAGCTGATGAATCACTAGTCATACCGCATACGGATGTGCACATAGATAAGAGTCTGAAGTTTGTTGAGAAACCTTTGTCGATAGAGGATCGACAGGTTAAGAAGCTTCGAAGGAAGCAGGTACCAATTGTGAAAGTTAAATGGGATGCACGTAGAGGTCCCGAGTATACGTGGGAGGTAGAGTCCACAATGAAAGAGAAGTACCCTCATTTATTTCAGTAAATCTCGAGGTCGAGATTTCTTTTAAGGGGGTGAGGATGTAACACCTCGCAAAATCATGTCCAATAAAGTATCAATACGTGTCATGCACTTTAAACTTGCAACAGATTAATTATGAGGGATTAAAGTAGACAAACAAAGAAAGTATATGTATATAAGGATACAAAGTGTCAACATTGATAATTTGCCTTTTTAACAACCCTACATGATGTCTATACCCTAAAACGAATGTATCATGAAGCGTGTGAAACCGTTTGTGGAAGAAAGTGAAAGTTTACAAGACGCGAGGGTTAAATGTGTCAACAAGTTAAATTATTCCTCTGAGTGACCTTTTAGTGAACTCGAAGCCTTGTAACGATTAATTATACTCCCAAGAATAAGTGATAAAAATTTCACAAGGTTTTGATATCATATGAGAAAGATACGCTAACTTTCGTAATTAAGGGGTTAAAAGTGTTAACGAGGCAAAACTTGTGTTTTCGGTTATCGTTTAATGAAACCGGACCTAATGATGTTTGGTTATATCTCATGGATCATAGAAATATAAATTTAATGGGTTAAAAGTGCTTAAAATGGAAGAAATTACGCTTTAGAAGGTCCATGGGGGTGAAAGTGTCATTTTTAAAACTTGAATTGCTGATCAGCTACATGCTGGCGCTACGCCAGCACCTGGGGTACTCCCCGTCGCGCAGCGCGACGGACTGCCAGTTCAGCAAATGCTGTTTGGACGTGGCAGCTTGCATGTTTGCCGAATTCCGCGAGTTTACCACCCTCTAGCTCCTTGAAACACGTCCCTAGGCACTTGTATCCATCTCCTTGATCCTCCATGGCTATATATAGAGCCCAATTGTTGCAACTTATGAACTCACATTTGAGCACTTCACTTGAAAAGCTTCCAACTCATTTTCTGGAGATCCCTAGAGCTCAAGAGCACTTCCCAAGCATCCTTAGTCATGCATAGGACTTCAGTAAGTGTCCTTAACCTTTCTTAATTCAGTTTTACTTAGTTTATTAGCCTAGAGTCAAACCATCTTAATTAAGGTTTGACTTCATGATAAATTAAGATTTGAGCAGTCAAATCTTGAATTAAAATTAGCTTTAAGTTGGTAATTATGTGGGTAATAAACCCTTAAAAGGGCACCCTCTGATTCCCACTCTAACTAGGTCAATTGTCGGGTCAAAGTTAATTTTAAAAAGTCAACAGAAAGCTAATTTTCGCATAAACACATAATTAACAACGTAGAAGCTATGAAACCTGTTTTATCACTTGTAAAACTTGGTAATTAACGTAAGAACATGTCTAGGCATGTTCAACCTGACAATTTTCAGTTTAAGCTCGGTTCGGAACCGAAAGTCGCATAAGTGGACTTTTGCTTTGACTTTCAGTTCTGACCCATTAGAGCATATTTTAGAAATGCCTTAGAGCTTTATTAGGACCAGGTTACATTTTAGTATAACCCTCTGTGGTTATACAACTTTGTTCATTAGTTATTCGATTCATGTACATGTTTCCGTTATATGCCTAAATATTGACCATAATGCCCTTTTGACCTTAAAACAAGAATTTTGAAAATGTGAGAGGAAAATAATCTTTATTACTGATTTATAAACAAGTCCCTAAATTTTCACATCAGTTTGAGGTCTAGATTAAGAGATATGCTCAATAGCGTAATTAGAAAGCTTTTTAGTAATTAAACGGCGTAATTAGCGTAAAGCTATCTAAACCCAATTTTTGATACCAAACTTTTTACCTACTGATGTAAAATAATATTTTGGGATTTTTGAAGATTTTTATTTATTTTTAAGCTGAGCATAACATAGGGTTCTAGCCTTAATTCGGTAATTGTCCGTTTTGCCCTTTTGACCTATAAAATGAGTTTTACATAACATTTTGATATCAAACCTTTTGCTACTGATTTCATATAATAAATAAAATGTTTTGAGTCTTATGGAATGATAAAAATATCAGCTTTTCATATAAAACCCGGAAATCGCTTAAAATTGCCTTTTTACGCGTTTTTAACGCATAGTATAAGTTAAAACTATTTTTAACATATAAAGTTTGATACCTACTGATGTTTTAAGCAAATTTATATATTTTAACAGTAAAGAAAATTTTTTAAACTCAGATTCCCTATTTTGACTTTTTAAGCTTATGTGAAATTACCAAAATGCCCCTAAGGTGCATAGTTTGGTTATAAATGATAAATTTCACATATATGTAATACCCTACTGTTATGACTTATAAAAATATATATTTTTACTAATTTTATCATACCTAAATCTCATATTCATATTTAATCTCTTTTATAAGCTTTAAATGACCAAAATGCCCATACGGGGCATAGTTTGAGTTTAAATTCGTTTTAGGAATAATGGAAGGTATCTTACTGATATCACAACATATTTAAGGCATATTAACTTAGGAAACATGTTCATGACTCATTTGGTTACCAGTTACGCATTATTCGCGTCCGGTGCGGTTTGTGTAACTAGTTTGCATAAATTAGCCGAAACGGGTCAAAGCTTATCATTTTTATCTCAAAATCCAGAATGTGTTTAGTTTACCCATATTATACAAGTATACAAACTTTTCGGGTCTAAACCACATTCTAATCCGGTCTTCGCTTAATCGTGCGTTTTGAACCGTATATTTTTTTTAAAAAACTAACCGGTCTAAGTTTAGACTTAATTAAGACCCGTTAGGAATCTAATAGGTTATTAAAACCTTCGTTCCAGATTAGGAGCCTGGTAAAAGCTACTTGCACTTGCTGTTTGTGAATTATACTTGCTCAGGTAAATAGTTTTAACTTATTTTCCCTATACGGGCTTCGGATACGGTATTATAATAATACCGCTTGGTTGGGTGTGTAGTCATTTAAATCGGATTGTGATTAATGTATTTACATAACCTGTTTTAATCTGTATTATTTGGTGTATGGCCTTTGGGGGTTAAATGATCATGTCCCGGATATCCTTGGTATCATTCAAAGAAATGACCACGACCTAAGCACGGGGTGTAGGCATACACCTAACAGTTGCATATGTAAAAACTCGTAATCCACTTAAAGGAATCAACCTTGTGGGCATTATACCTGTGGCGTGTCAGTTAATCATGTCCGGCTCTTCTAACCGGCTCTAATGGACGACAAATAAGTAAAACTGTATACAAGATTATTTTTAAATAATTGTCCCAAGTTATAAAAGATATTTTGTGCCTTGTGCATTCAAATAAATTTTCAAACTTTTTTCAAAATGAGTCAGTTAATTGTATTTACCAAGGTAAACTGACGTATTTTCCAAAAAGGCTAAGTGCAGGTACTAGACGAAATAGGCTGGCTACTCCTGGCATCATTAATCAAGTCTTGCAAGCTCTAGATGTTAAAGTCTGTTGAACAATAATCTTTTTATCTTTCGATCCGCCTGTGGATCCATTACAGTCCGTTGTGATACTTTGATATTACTATTTATTTGGTTTGTAATGTGATTCATCTTTTGCTTCCGCTGTGCATTTAAAATTTTGTTGTTTGACTATGATGATATCAACTACGTCACGATACTCCCCACCGGGGCCACCGGTAATACGTGGAAATATCGGGGTGTGACATTCGACTATCTTCTAATAACACACAAACATCCGCCATATTTTTATGGTTGTTCAGCGCTAAATGTAAGACCCGTCTCTATTAATCAACATTATAATATTAAACACGCATTTTATACGAAAATGCAAGCTTACAAAAACTTTTCCAAGTTAAACTTCTTACATAATTAAAAACATTCCAAAATATAATTTCAAGTGTTTACAATATCCACTTTTTAAACTAGAACAAAATAAGATCGTTGCGGAAGCTTCGAGATATGTGTTCGGTTCTCCTTTCTTGCTTGATCCTCATCCGGAGTTCCAGAAGACATTCCTAAAATCAAAATCAACATAAAAGTTAGTTTTGACAGTTTCACAACAAGTTATAAACATATTTCCATCCAATTCATTCATCCATTATTCAAAATTCTTGTTTCCTTCGAATTCAAATTTCCGGTTCTTAAACCGAATTATTTGACCCGTTATGGGTTTCGTACCATATCCCTATATGCACAACCATTTTTAGTAACTCTTTAATGTTTACTAATACGATCCATTACCCGGATCATATCATATTAATTTTCATGGTTCTATATACGCGTTTGACCCGTTATGGGCATTTATATCAAAACTATAATTTTGTCAACTCTTATAAAAAAAACTCTTATTTCTTCCAACCATAATCCATATTATGGTTGGTACATGTACCCTTCACGAGAGTATCATTCCTTGTGCGTACCTGGCACAGGGTCAACATTGACTCGTTTTTAATACATTGCATTACCTTTCGCCAACCTTGGTAAAACATGCTCATACTTTCCGCTTGCTTGTATTTATGACACTTAACAATACATAATATTACCAAACATCATTTATATTGTTATACAACTTCTGACCTAGTATTGAGTCAAAACTAAGTGTTTAAGACCCCGAAACAATTTCTGCAAGTATGGACCAGTTTGCTGTCAACAACTATTTTGTTGACAAACGTCCGCGAAAACCACGTTAAACAACTTCTGAAAAATTTATAAAAATTACCAATCATCATTTATATTGTTATACCACTTCTGACCAAATATTGAGTCAAAACTAAGTGCTTAAGGCTTCGAAACAATTTCTTCCAATACGGACCTGCTTGCTGTCAACAACTATTTTGTTGACAAAACGTCTGCGAAAACCACGTTAAACAACTTTCGAAAAACTTATAAAAATTACCAATCATCATTTATATTGTTATACCACTTTTGACCAAATATTGAGTCAAAACTAAGTGTTTAAGGCCTCGAAACAATTTCTGCAAATACAGACCTGCTTGCTGTCAACAACTATTTTATTGACAAAATATCCGCGAAAACCACGTTAAACAACTTTCGAAAAATTTATAAAAATTACCAATGATCATTTATATTGTTATATCACTTCTGACCAAATCTTGAGTCAAAACTAAGTTTTTAAGGCCTCAAAACAATTTATGCAAATACGGACCTGCTTGCTGTCAACAACTATTTTGTTGACATAACGTCCGCGAAAACCATGTTAAACAACTTCCTAAAAATTTATAAAAATTACCAATCATCATTTATATTGTTATACCACTTCTGACCAAATATTGAGTCAAAACTAAGTGTTTAAGGACTCGAAACAATTTCTGCAAATGCGGACCTGCTTGCTGTCAACAATTATTTTATTGACAAAACGTCCGCGGAAACCATGTCCATTTTATTATTCACAATGCTATCCATTATACAAGTAAGTATTCTATTCTAGAAGGTGTAAGCTTTACTTACCTTGCATCCGGTTATTCTTTTCCGCGTGCTCAATCCGTTTGACTCGCTTCCTTCCCAAGCTTCCATCTAGCTTGTTAAGCGTCAAACTATCATTATAATTTGTAAGACGGTTAGGTTAGTCATTATCAATTATGACTATTACACTTTACGTATTTCATATAAAAATATGAGTTTATGATCTCCTATTCCCGTAATTCACGTTACAACGTGATCGTATCCTGTACTACTTTTCTTAACCGTGAACGCGTCACGTCACGTTCAAGTTTATCTCGACTTCCTGATGTGCGTAAAGTGTGATAGGTATTTAAGTATATTTTAAGCCCTTTTTACACGTTAGTCAAGTTTTAAATTTATAAAACACGATATTTACTAACACCAAACACACATATGGGCAAGTGCACCCATCGTGAGCGTAGTATAGTGTTGGTAAGATACCGAGGTCGTCCAAGGACACAAGAGCTTTTAGTACCGGTTTATCCTCAACGTCTAATCAAATCAAAAGTTAGAAAAAGATTTTAAACTAGAAAATAAAAACTAACTAAAATGCTGAAAAATAAAATAAAAATAAAAACAGATAGACAAGATGAATCACTTGGCTCCGACTCGTGTTTAGTGTAACCTTTGATTATTTCCGCACTTTTGCACTTTTTAAGAGATTATCTTAGTTATTGTAGTAGGCCCCTCTTTTGAAGGTGACGTTACCCTCAACCCAGTAGTTTGAGTCAGCAAGGATACAATCCTAAAGGGTCGGATTATTGAAAGATAATTAATTAAGTTATTAATGCATATTATGGTAGGCCCCTCTTTTGAAGGTGACGTTACCCTCGGCTAAGTAGTCTGAGTCAGCAGGGATACAGTCCTAAGTAGCCGGGTTAAAGTATTAATAGTAGCTTACATATGAGGGGATCAAAGAGTTTGGACCCCCGCCATCCAATACTGGTGGGTATTGAAGGAGATCCTACTAAATTTGACCCAGGTCCTTGCAGGATCTATACACTGAACAAGGTAAGACTCTTACCAAACCGTTCCCTTAACCCCCGACCAGGTAGCCAACATATCTCCATATAGACCGTGGAGATATGAATGGTGAAAATCTTTTATTTTATATAGACAGTAAAATAATGCCAAGACACCACGGACAAACGATAAGGAAGAATCACCTTCAACATAAGAAACTAGTTATTAAAGTCATTAATACATTACCAAGTAAAAAGTGTGAAAAGATTAAAAATAAAAAGTATTACACTAGACACTTGTCTTCACCAAGTGATGTAAGAGACTTAGGCAAACATGGCCTTTGATTGCCAAGAACTCTTACGATCAATCTTGGATCCCGTGACAACTCACATACTCTATGATGGACAATGGATGATGGTCGTGGATGATGGTGTTGTGATGGTGGTGTGTGGTGGGTGAAGTGTGAGAGAGGTGGTGTGCCAAGGGATGGTTTGCAAATGAGCCAAGCACCCCTATTTATAGGCTGAACAGTAGCTCGGGCACTGCCCCGTGTCCATCCTTCTTCTCTATCTTCATTAATTGCTCTTGTCTGCATTACTTGACCACGGCCCCGTGTCCGCTGGGCACGGCTCCGTGTGCAGAAGCATATCTGTACTATCAAGATTTGCCTGGATTCTGCGAATCTTATAGTTGACCACGGCCCCGTGTCTGTTGAGCACGACCCCGTGGTGGGCGATAGAAGCTTCTACAACTTTGTCTTTTATGCTGACACTTGGGCACGCCCCCATGTTCACTGAGCACGGGGCGTGTTCAACCTTCTGTCTTCTTGATTTTGCTTGGGAAGATGCTGTCGGGGGGTCAGGCATGCCACGTTTGTTCCTTTTCTTGTATTTATGTTAGATTTAGCTGCCTTTTTGCTTCTTTTGTTAATTTGAGCTCATTTAATCCTGAAAATGTAAAAGGAAGACAAAAACACACTTTTTCCAACATTAGTACTAAAAAAGGGTTAGTTTTATGCCACAATTGATGTAATTTATATGTTGCATTTTGTGCACATCAAATACCCCCACACTTGAATCTTTGCTTGTCCTCAAGCAAAACTCTTTATAATGTGGCTTTACACTCCCAAATGGAATGGGTAGAAGAGAAGATTTTTGGGCTTGTCATAGAGTGTCGGGATTTCCAAGATTCTTTATTAAGTTTTATTTTTATTTATTTACAATCCTATTCGTCATGATTTATTTAAAACATTACATAAGATAAATTACTTATTAGGGCATAATATGCCTTTTTAAAATTCCATTTATATACAAGTTCACATACCTCACGGGGATCACTCAACACTCGGCCGAAGATGTATTTTAGTGAATCACTCGAGAGCAGCATGGAACTTACTCCTACCATAGGCTTGCCAAGCAATCAATCCTCCTCCTTTTTAACTATATACCTTTGTAAATATCAAGGGGACTTTTTGGGTGAAGGGTTAGGCTTGGGTTAAAGGTAGGTGGTTGGGTTAGTGGTTAGTAAAAGGGCGAAAGGCGTAAAAGCGTCGGTTTTCGTAAGACTTTTTATTTTTGCAATTTTTATTTTGATGAAGCCATTATTGAAACAAAGTTATTTTTGATGAACTTTTTTGTTTATTTCTCTTTTGCTTCATCATCAACAATTTTTTTATTTTTATTTTTATTTTTTTATTTTTTTTATTAGTCATACGAAAAACCGAGCCTGTTACTAAAACAAAGGGTTAAAAATAAAAAGGTTTTGGTGGGTGAAAGGGTGTTTGGTTTGGGTTAAGAAATGAAAAGGTTTAGGCTCAAAGGGGTTAACTAGGGGGATTTTGGGTAGGTGATAAAAAAAAAGAAAAATAATGGTGTAGAAATAAAAAGGGTTAGTCCTAATGCCTCCATCATTTACTTACTCGGGTTTAAGTTGGTAAGGACCGGGAATGCATCGTCGTGGCAAGTTCTAGAGTCGTAAGAACCAAGCGGCTATTCACACAAGAAATGAAAATGAGCATTTAGTTTAAAGATATGTATTTGTATGCTCAATAAAGGCTCAAAACTCACTTTTTGTGGGAATGGGTTTTTTTATGTGATCATGTATATATAATCACATTTTAACTAAACTTGTCATGCCGTTTCATAATTTTCTTATGTTGGTTCTTTTTATCACGACGCTATCGGTTGTAAATTTGTAAAAATATAACCTTTTTAGAACTTGAAATTCCCAAGTTAAACCTAGACAAGTAAAAAAATGAAAAATTTTTGAAAAAATTTGGGGTGATTAGCGGTTCCAATAGAGTTTTGTGTAAGGCTTGTAATTAGGACTTGCAAGATTCAAGGTTTTAGCATCCCCCCACACTTAGATTACACATTGTCCTCAATGTGTCCCAAAAATAAGTTTTTAGGTTGATTGAATGTGTAAAAAGGTGTGAAAAAGCAAAATTTATGTTACTGGGCGTCTGGACACGGCCCCGTGGTGACCGGGCACGGCCCCGTGTTCAGATCGCCAGTAACAAAAGTTTGTAAAAAGAAACAGAAGCCTGGACATGGGGGCATGCTGGGTGAGCACGCCCCGTGTCCAGTTACCTGAACTGGGCATTCTTTGCAGATTGTGCAGCACAGGGCCGTGTTGGGTGGGCACAGCCCATGCTAAACTTGCTGTAATGAAGAAAATTTCGTCGGATGGCCCTGTTTTCGTGCATGGGGTGCTGGTTCAAGTTTCCCTTGTTATCCTTCACCATCCCGAGTGTGTTTTATTCCTGAAAATTAAAACTAAACTAGAAAACATAAAAGTTAATCTAAACTAAACTAAGGATAGTTCCGCGGAATGCCTCCATGGTGCGCCACGTTTATAAGGGTCCTTGGCTAGACCCATAGCCTGGTCATATGTTACCCAAGTGGGATGTTTTGCATCCCACGCTACACCGTCGGAGAGCATCATCCAAACTTGAGTCAATGACCTTCATGTAGTTGACCGGGTCTTCGTCTTCTACTCTTTTTCCGACTCCAAACTTTACTTCCTCGTCCCCCACCCTCAATGTTAATGTTCCATCTTTCATATCTACCACTGCTTGGGCCATAGCTAGGAATGGCCCCCCTAGGATGAGTGGTACTTTGGTATCTTCCTCCATATCTAGTATGACAAAGTCGGCCGGAAAGACAAATTCGCCGACTTTGACCAATAGATTTTCAGCGACACCTTGTGGATATTTGACGGATCTATCAGCGAGTTGTATGCTTATTTTTGCAGGACTTGTTTTTCCTAGGCCGAGTCGACTGAACATTGATGAGGGCATGAGGTTGATGCTTGCCCCGAGATCAACTAGTGCATTACGAATGGGAGATTTCCCAATCGAGCAAGGAATTGTGAAGCTCCCGGGGTCAAGCTTATTTTGCGGAAGTTTGTTGAGTAGTAAGGCAGAGTATTCTTCGTCTAAGTTAACTAATTGCAATGATTCAATTTTCCTTTTATGAGTGAGGAAGTCCCTCATAAATTTTGAATATTTAGGCATTTGAGTTAGGACTTCGATAAATGGAATATTAACATGCAATTGTTTTAGTAAATTTTCGAACTTTGCGAATTGCTCATCGGTCTTTTGACGAATTAACCGACCGGGGTATGGAACCGGAGGAGTCTTAGTAGGCCCTTGAACTGGTGGAGAAGCCTTCTCTTGTTGGGGCGCGAGTGGAGTTGTGGTTTAGCTAGATTGGCTTCTTTCAGTTGGTGGAAGTGGAGCCTCTTCGGGACCCACGATACGGTTTCTCAATGTTATGAGATGTACTTGCGCCTTTGGGTTGGACTCTGTATTACTTGGTAACGCGCCTTGTGGTCTCTCGGAGAAATTTTGAGCTATTTGATTTAATTGTTTTTCAATGTTTTGAATGCTAGCTTGTTGATTTCTAAAATTCGATTCCAATTGTTGAAATCGATCCGAGTTTTTCTTTTCGGTGTCGGAGATGAGGCGAGATACAGTATCTTCAAGCCTTTCTCGTCCACCTTGTTGTTGAGAGAAATTTTGTGGTTGTTGAAAGTTTGTTCGTTGATTTAGATTTTTTTTTGTTACTACTATTGCCGGGTTCTCTCCAACCAAGATTGGGATGGTTACGCCATCCTTGGTTGTAGGTACCCGTTGGAGGACCCGACGGCCTAGGCCTATTATCAATGTAGTTAACCGTTTCTGTTTGATCATCTAATTCTTTCATACAACTCCAATTTTCATGTGGCCCACCACACACCTTGTTAGGATCTGAGTTTGGTTTTGATTGTGTTTTACTTTTGAAATAAGATGAATGAGTAGTGCAGCGGAATTAAAGATGGAAACAAACTTTGCACACAATCAAACAGGAGAATTGCTTTAATCAAACATTTTCAACAAAGAACCGAAAGATTGAATTTATTTCAATAACGATTACAATGCATGTATGAATACAAACTCCCCCTCAGCCCAAGCTCACAGTGTTTGTTCGTGCAGGAAGAAGATTTTGTGAAGAGCTGATAGAACAGTGCATGGTACTGTTCTATTTATAGGCACGGATAAACCACTGAGGCATCAATGCCGACGTCACCATGAAAGTGACATCTAACCTCCTAACAACTGATCTATACAAACACTGCTTAAGCTATCAACTGCTATACAATACATTACATAATTAAACTAAACTACTGCTGGTCCTTCCACTGTTGTGACTTCAGCAGTACTTGATAATTACCAGCAGTGCTTGACCCAATAGCAGTAGATTGAACAGCAGGGCTTTAGTTTTTGACTTGATCAGCGGTTGACTTGATCAGCGGTTGTAGGTCAGCAGTTGTAACGATTAGTAGATAGGAGGTCAGCAGATGTTGAAACCACTTTCAAGGGGAGAGACTTGTAACACAACATCTGCTTATGCTGGATCCACTGTCCTGATCCAGTTTTGGCTTTAATTATCTGTTCCTCTGATAGGGTTCAATCCCAACAATTTCCCCCTGGAACAGATAATGCCAAAACCCTTCATTATTGTGGAACTTTATTGCCTCATCAACAGTTTCCTTATCTGACCTTTAAGTTGTAACTCAAAGTCTAGGGCATCTGTGTCATCTTCATCCTTACAAAGTGGATGATCAAGGAGATCCTGCATATCTTCAAGACTTAGGCCAAGTGCTTGTTCCCTTGTTATTTTCTTCACTTCTCCACTAGACTAGAACATAGTCAGTTCATGGGTCTGTTTGTCAGTTTCCCACTTTAGTACTTTTGAGCCTGGTGGGTTTCTTGGGAGATTTTTATTGGATGAGGAGTTTGGTGATGCTAGCCTATTAATGACTGTCTGAGCAGTGCTTGCAGGTTGATTTAGGCCAAGAGTTTCTTCTATCATCCTTTTAATTCCTATTTTTACAAGGTCATCTCCTGCCATCATTTCTTCCACTGTTTCAGCATCCAACTTTTTTTGTTGCTTTCTTTTATAGATGGCAGCACCAGTTGGAGCAGTGGGTCTCCTGCTTTGCAGCTTTGGTGGTCTTTTTGAAACCTCTGCTTCAGGGTAGTCAGGTTTTTGTGGAATTGTAGGATCTTTCTTCCTTAATTCCTCCAACCTTTTGTAGGTGGTCCTGACTGTGTCTTCTTTCCATCTTGCCACTTGATTTTTGGACCCATAGTCAGCAACAACTAATTCCTTTTTCATTCTCTTCAGCTCTAGTGACTTTTCAGGCACATTCTTTTTGTACTTTGACCAATCTGGAGGAGTATGTTTGACCTTATTCTTTATCATTTCTTGAATCCTGGCTGCTTCTTGTTCAAGCTAAGGAATGGTCCACTCCTTGTACATATGCTTTTCTCCCTTGTACTTCTTGGTTGCCATGATGCTTTCAATGTAGTCTTTTCTCAAAGTTTCATCTGCTTTCTCTGAGATTTGTTGACAAACATTTTTTTGCAAATTGCTCTAAGGATCTGACTTGAGTAAATAGAAATTGATAATGCCTTTGAATTTCCTTGTCAGTTTTCCCTTGAGAGCTTCTTTTGGAGATATCCTCTGCCTGTTGAGCCTTAATTTTCAAGTACTCTTCAATGTTGTTAGGCCTAGGATATCCTTTAACTGATGGTAACTTCCTTTTAGCAGGATCATCCTCATAGTAGAAGGATTTAATCTCTTCTCTGACTGCAATGAGTTCAAGAGGATATTGGAAACCTGTAGGAGTGATGATAGGGATTGGTTGTTGTACTGGAACTGATGAGAGAGGAACAGGGTTTGGAATAAGTGCAAGTGATTGTGAAGATGTTGGTGGTGGTGATGGATTATCATCTGGTATGAAAATCCTTCTCCTTTTTATTGTAGGAGAGGCAGATGATGTTTTGGGTGGATCAGTGGTGGTGATTTGAGTGGTGGATGGAGACTGACTAACAGTTGTTGAAACAACTGGTGTACAACCACTGTTGCCATTACAACAGATGTTGTAACATCTGGTGTCTTCTGCTTTTTGGCAGGAGGTGATGGTGGTGAGATTTTTGGTAGTGGTGGTAAGGCAGTGGTTGTGGTGTGTGTTGAAGTGGTGTGTGTTGAAGTGGTAGTTTGAGGTTTGGAGCCTTTAGTAGGTGGTTTGGAAGCATGCTTTTTAGGTTGCCTCACTTGTCTAGTGGGCTTTTTCTTTTCTTCCTTGGGATTTTTATCATCCATAGGTTTAGAAGGACCTTGTGCATTTAGCTTCATGAAAGCTCTCTTCTCCTGTTCCCACCTGGCTTTATCCTTAGCCTCTCTATCCCGTTTTACACTTGCTTTTGCTTCAGCTAGTGCATTTTCAGTAACATCAATCTCATGTTGCTGATCAGCTAGTTCTCTTTGTTGTCGGAGCAATGGTTGAAATAAACTCCACAGCTCATTAGATAATGGAGCAGCTGTTGGGGGTGATGCAGCAGTGGATGTAGACTTTTGAGAATTTGACACCTGCTGCAGCATTGTTTTGATGTCTGCAACAGATGATTCAATTCTGTCCACTCTCTTCATCAATTCTTTATATATTAAACCATCACCCAAATGAATGGGATCATCTGATTTCCCACCAGCAGTGGTTGTATCAATGGTAGACTTAGGGAATGTATTCCAAAAGTCATCCACTGATGCCCCTTGTTCTTGGTACTGGGGACTTCTTTCCTCATTTGTAGACACTTTGAACAGCTCACCAGTGGTTAAAGAAAACTCACCAGTGGTTGCCTTAGTTGTCTCTGAAGAAATTGCCTTCAAGGGAGTCTTATTGATAGAACAACTGACCCAATGTAGACCAGTGGGTCCAACACTAGTAGTTGTTGCTCCACTTGAACTACTGACATGAGTTACTTGTAACTCCTGCAGTGTAACCTCCTCAATTGTTGCTGGGATTGCAGAGGTATAGGCATCAGACCCAGTCACTTGTGGGAGTATACTCTTATTGATAGGTGGTTGAGAGGAACTGGTTTGTGTCTGAGCTATATCAACTGCATGCAACAAAGGTAGCATGGATTGTGGTAGAATGAGGGGTGAAGGTATTGGTGTAGAAAGAGACATGTCCTTGGGATCAGGACTGAGGAAGATGGATCCAATTGGACCCAGAGCTTCATAATGTGGGGTCCCTGTGCTTACAACCTGATCTTTTTGTGAGGAAGCAGGAGGAGTTTTAGGCAAAGGTGGAGATCTTTCTACCAACTGCTGTGAGGAAGTAGCAGTAGTGGTTATTGGTGACTTTTGTGTTGTCACTGGCAGTTGCTCTGGGATCTCATCTTCCAGAGTTGCCTTTTTGATGGGTTTGGGGGGTTTTCTGGATGGTTTCTTTTTGGTAAGGGCAGGTGTGGGTTTCAAAGCAGTGGTTGTGCTGCCTTGATCACCTGGAACAGTGGGCTCAGCAGCAGATACCTGAGGAGCAGTGGTAGCTGCTAAAATCTGCTCAGGCACCTCTGCTTGTGTTTTTGTAGGTTTTAACATTCTTGTGAATGTTTCAGGTGTTAAACTGTTTATTTTAAAAGGAGGACCCTGTACAAGTACATGGGCATTATTTTCTGAAATTTTTTTTTATCAAAATAGTAACTCAAAAATCTTGGAAATAATAGAAAAGCCTTTTTCTCAACATTTTTGACCAAATTATCGAAGATTACCCGGGAATAATTAAAATTTTCACCTTTAAGTATAGCATAACCCAGGTATTGAATCTTCAACGGGATTTCATTGAAAGCAGTGGTTTTGTTAGAAACACACATAAGGAGGGTATGAAATAAAAACCTTATGGCTGATGGAAAACTACCCTTTTGCAAAGTATCTATTTTTATTTCTTCTCCATACCCTCTTTTAATGAAATCTCCTTGGTACTCTGTTTTCGGAAAAGAATTTTTACCTTCCAGATCATTGAGCTCAAATACTTCAGATATGGCTTGAGGTGTGATTGAGATTTTTACACCTTTTATTGTGGAATTGATGGCAACAACCTTTTTGTCCATCTTCTCAAGAGTAGCATTTTTCCAAAATTCTCGTTGAGTAGCAAGGTAGACGGTTGCATTGTAAGTGAGCAAAGTTTTGTACTTTGTGAAGGATAATGTGTCTATGATGAATCGAAGGTCTTTGTGTCACTGGGTTTTTCAAGAATACCCAAGTAATTATGAGACCATTTATATGGAATTTCAACCTCGGTAGGCTCCTTTGTTTTGGATTTGCTTTCCTTTTTCACCATGATTGAAACAGAGAATGGGAGAAATGAAGTGAAGACGATGATGGTAGGGAGAGAATTTTGGGGAAAAACTGTTTTGAGAATAGAATTTTGAATTCGATTTGACAGTGAAAACCCTGTTTGGGGGTTTAGGGCAGGGTTTTATATGATGAAAAAGTGAATGCTGACGTGGCAGCGGTTACAAAGATCTGACGGATAAATACTGACCACGTGTCAACCCCTGATGAAAGGATGAAATAATGGAGGACAATTGTTTGAGAAACCACTGATGAAGCAATGCCAGTGGTTCACAAAGGAAAATGAAAACAATGGGTGACTTTTACTATCAGTGGATAGCTTGTGTCAGTGGTTTTAAAACACTGAAGTGTGTCATCAGTGTTTACCAAGGAAAATGAAGAAACAAAGGTTGACTTTCAGCAGTGGATAGCAAATAACAACAGATGTTTGCACCAATCAGTGGTTATGGTAGACTTTTAAGGATTTAATGAAAATTTCATTTTTAGCTATTTTTAAGGATGGATTTTTGATTTTCTGAAAACATTTTAATGCTTTTATTCATAGAAAAACAAGATTTTGCTTGTTATTCCATGTTTAGCATGCCAATCCTAGAGACCAAGCTTTCAAAGGTAGATGTATCTAAAGCTTTTGTGAGCACATCTGCCAGCTGGTCTTTAGTTGGAACATGATGCAGAGAAATCAAACCTTTTTCATAGCAATCCCTCACAAAGTGATGTCTGATGTCGATATGCTTGGTGGTTGAATGGGAAACTAGATTTTTGATGATATTTTCTACTGCCTGGCTATCCAACATGAGTGGTGTCTTTAAGGCAGTGATACCAAAATCCAGCAACTGATTTTGAAGCCACAGGAGTTGTACAACTTGCAGCAGCAATGTATTCAGCTTCAGCAGTAGATGTTGAAACAGCTGCTTGCTTTTTGCTTTGCCATGAAACCAAGCAATTGCCTAGAAACTGGCACCCTCCTGAAGTGGACTTCCTTGTGGTGTTACATCCGGCAAAGTCACTGTCTGAAAAGCCTGAAAGCTGGATATTCCCATTAGCTGGATACCAGATACCAAGTATGGGAGCACCTTTTATGTATCTGAAGATCCTTTTTACAGCAATGAGGTTAGATTTTCTGGGAGCTGATTGACTTCTTGCACAGACACATATTGCAAACATGATGTCTGGTCTAGATGCAGTTAGGTATAGTAAAGACACAATCAAGCTTTTATAAAGTGTTTGGTCAATCAGCTCATCCTTTTCATCAGACATGACTAGCTTATTGTTGCCATGGGTGTGCTGCATGGTTTACAATCATTCATATCAAATTTATTTAAAAGTTCTTTAGCATATTTTCTTTGATGAATGAAAGTTCCATTTTGCATTTGCTGAACTTGGAGACCAAGAAAGCATTGCAGCTCACCCATTGCACTTATTTCAAACTCAGCTGTCATGAGTTGCCTAAACTCTTCACACATTTTATTACATGTGCTTCCAAAAATGATGTCATCCACATAAATTTGGACAATCATTAAATCCTTTCCTCTCCATTTTAGAAACAGTGTTTTATCAATGGTTCCTCTTTTGAAACCATTTGAGAGTAGAAAGGTGGAAAGAGTTTCATACCAGGCCCTAGGTGCTTGTTTCAGGCCATACAAGGCTTTGTTTAGCCTGTAGACATGATCTGGATAAAATGGATCCTCAAATCCTGGAAGTTGACAAACATACACCTCTTCTTGAACTGTACCATAGAGGAAAGCACTTTTGATATCCATTTGGAACACCTTCATGTTGTGGTTGACAGCAAAGGCCAGGAACAGCCTTATAGCTTCCAATCTTGCTACAGGGGCAAAGTTTCATCATAGTCTATCCCCTCTTCCTGTCTGTAACCTTGAACCACAAGCCTGGCTTTATTCTTGACAACAATGCTCCTTTCATTAGTTTTATTTTTGATGACCCACTTTGTGCCTATGGGACTTACATCCTTTGGTAGTGGCACAAGCTCCCATACTTGTTGTCTTTTAAACTGTTGGAGCTCCTCTTGCATGGCTTCTACCCAGCTGTTGTCTTTCAGTGCCTCTTGGTACTTGACTGGTTGATGGAGTGATAGAAAACCAACAAAAAGACAAATGTTTTGGGTTTGGCTTCTTGTGAGCACCCCTTCATTGATGTTGCCAATGATTTGGTCAGGTGGATGAGATCTCAAGAAGATTAAATCTCCTTGGTATGGTATGATGGCATTTGTTGGTGAAGGCTGCAGATGTGTATCATCTGAGCTAACGACTGCTGGTGACTTTGATGACCCAGCAGTGGCTTCAAAATGTGGTGGAATAGGAGGTAATGGTGTGGACACATGCTGACTTTTATCCACTGTTTGGGGACTTTTGTCAGCAGTGTTTGATGATGTTGAAACAGAGGTTGATGGGCTACTTTAGTCAACAACTGTTGAGGTAGCAGTGGTTGAGCTTTGACAGCTGTTTTGTACAACTGCTGCTTTTCCCATTGAGACAGAATTTTGTTGAGGAATGATGATCTCATACCCATAGTCTGGTGATGAATCCTCTGATGGACCTGCGCTGTTAGTCTTGACAGCAGTATTTGCAAAAGTGAATTTATCAAGATCAAACAAATCAGCAGGATTTGCTGGGATTTTCATTGATGACAGTTCATTGAACTTCACATTCAAAGTCTCTTCCACTGCCTTAGTCCTGGTGTTGAACACCTTGTAGGCCTTAGTAGTGGTAGAGTATCCCAGATGATAACCACTGTCTACTTTGGCTGCTAATTTTGAGATGGAATCTTTTAAATTCAAAATAAAGCATGGGCAGCCAAATACTTTAAAGTATGAGATTAGTGGTTTGATTTTATACAGAATTTCATAAGCAGTCTTTTTGTGCCTGGGGTTTATTAAAACTCTGTTTTGGACATAGCAAGCAGTGTTTACTGCCTCTGCCCAGAAAGTCAAAGGCAAACCTGAGTCAGCAAGCATGGTCCTAGCTGCTTCAATCAGTGTCCTGTTCTTTCTTTCAACTACCCCATTTTGCTCTGGTGTTCTAAGGATGCTGTACTGCCTTACAATCCCTTTCTTCACACAGAAGGCATCCAACTCCTTATTTTTGAATTCTGTGTCATTGTCACTCCTGAAGACTTTTACTGGAAGGTCAAATTGCTTTTCAACCTGTGTCACAAAGTCTTGCAAAATGCCTGCAGTCTTATCTTTTGAGTGTAAAAAGAAAGTCTATGTAAACCTAGAGAAGTCATCAATAATAACCAAACAACATCTCTTCTTCTTGAGACTCATGACTTGAACTGGGCCAAACAAATCCATGTGCAGCATTTACAAACACTGGGTTGTTTTGGACTCTTCAATGGACTTAAAGGAGCTTTTATGCTGTTTTCCTTTTAAACAGGAAACACAATGCTCAGGACATGAAAACAATTTTTGTGGTGAGAACCTCTTACTAGGCCATTTTTTGAAATTTCAGTGATTGTCTTAAGGTTTGTGTGCCCCAATCTTCTGTGCCAAAGTTCTGTCTCTTTGTTAGAGGCAGCTGAGAACAGACATGCATCAGTTCTGGGACACTCTTTTGACATATCAACAACATAAACATTGCCACTTCTTTGAGCAACAAGTTTTGTTTTTCCATTTTTTATTATTGCTTCAATCTTTTCAACCATTTCTGGTCCAACAATCCTATAACATTCCTTTGTGAAGAATGATCCATACCCCTTATCACTCATTTGTGAAACACTCAGGAGGTTGAATTTTAGATTGTCTATCAGATTGACATTTTCAAATTTTACATTTCCAGTTTGTACTGTACCAGACCCCAGAACTTTCCCTTTACTATTATTACCAAAGGATATATCACCCCCTCCATGGATTTTGAAATCTTTGAGAAGGGCTTTACATCCTGTCATGTGCCTGGAGCCTCCACTATCTACATACCAAAGACTATCTAAGCATGCAGAAGCTCCCTGCACATGAAGTAAAAGGATTAGTTCATTAGGGTCTCCAAAGCCAATAAGGCTTTGGATGGGGTCTCAACAGTGTCTGGGACGAGTTCAGATGCATGGGCAGTGGTTAGGTCAGGGGTTGGGACAGTTTTAGGACTGTTTCTCTCTAACCACTATTGTGGGTTTTGACCAATCACCTTCTGATAACCAAAAGGATGCCTGTTTACTCTTGGTTTAGAGGGCCTTTTGTAGGTCTCATAAACGTGTGGAATCCTTTGGTAAGATGATTGTCCCTTGCCTTTTCTGAATTGGTTGGCAGGGGGTGCATCAGTCACTTGAACATCTCTTTGGACAGATGTTTTATTCAGCTGTTTTGTAACAGGTGTTTGGACTGGCACAAACAGTGGTTGATTCTTGGTGAATTTGACAGATGATGTTGATGGACTCAAGGATGTTTTAGCAGTGTACTCATTCTTTTTCACATCAAAGTTTTTGAGATACACACATGCTTGAGTTTTGTGGTTTGTTTTACCACAGATGGTGCAGCTTTCAGCAGGGACAATGACACTTGTTTTGTTTAGATCATATGCTTTTAAATGAAAACAATCTTTTGTTAGATGATTCCTTTTTTCACAAAATTCACAAAACAGGTTTTTGATCTTTTCTCTCTTCTTTCTCTTTTCAGACTCCTTTGCAATAGAGTTTTTAACCTCTGTTGGGATGTCCTTGAGAGGGATGACTTTTGCTTTTGGAGCTTTAACACCATCAGTGGTTGTGAAATCCATGGGTTTAAAATTTTCAAGAATGTCACACTCGTCAGACCATATGGGTTTAAATTGGTATTTCTCAATTTCCTCAAAATTAGAGGATCCCACTGGTCTCTCAAGTGTGATTTTGTTACCAAGTTTATCAGTGATTTTCACTTCTTGGCCATTCTTGTTCGTGGGAATCAATTCAGTGGTTACATCAGTGGTTTGAATAGATTTTTCAAAAGCAGTATTTCATCATCATATTTTCTATAACCAACACCAAATTTCACATTGCTTTTAATATGTTTTTCAAGCATTACTTCATACCCTTTGCAGGATTCCACCCACTTTTCACATGTGATTTGGGTGGATTCCAACTCCTTTTTACAAACATGATATTTTTCTATCATTGTTTGGAGTTGGGTTTTGGTAATGCTTTGCTCTTCTTTTAGACAGCTAATTTCTTTGTCTTTTTCAGCCAACTTGATTTTAAGTTCTTTTAATGACTTTTCAAATTTGACTTCATCAGTTAAGACCCTATTCTGAAGGTTTTCATTCACCTCTTTGATGCTAGCAAAAGCAATAATGCATTTGTCTGAACACAGATTTTAACCTGAGGTGATACCTTGGCAGCTGCCATCATAGCATAATCACATTAATGATTATTTTCTTCATCAGCTCTTTCTTCTTTCTCACCCTCTTTTTCTTCTTCTTTTTCTTCCTTATCTTCTTTGGACCAAGGATCAACCAGTGGTTCAATCAGGGTTTCTGAATTTTCTCCCAGCAGTAGTTCACCAGCAACTGCAGTAACCACTGCTTCAGCCACTTTATCCACTGTTTCAGCACTTAGCTGCTCTCCTTCAGCTTCAACCCCTTCTGGTATTGACTCTAATGCCATCAGACAAAATTCATCATTAAAAGTATCACTAGAAGCAAAGAGTGCAAAATTTTCATCACCAAGCTCATCAGACAAGCTGCTCCAGTCAACAAAGCCTTGAGTGAAAAAGCTTTACTGATCTGGTTGAACTACTGTTGGAGCAGCTGGTTGAGGTGCAACAGGTTGCACTTGTGCCTGAGGGACAGGGGTTTGTAAATACTGAATTTGTGGAGCAGTCGTTTGAACATAATGCACAGGCACATGGGTTGCAGCATAATGAGCAGTGTTAACATGAGCTGCAGGGGTATATTGGGTATAGTGGACAGTGTTTTGGTGTTGTGGTCTAGGATTTGAGCTGGGATGAGTTATAATAGGACTAGGGGTGTTCAAGATCGGATAATCCGATTTTCGGATATCCAAAAATCGGATATCCGAAAATTTTGGATAGTGAATATTGACATCCGAATCCGAATCCGAAATTTTGGATATCCGATTTTCGGATATCCGAAATTTCGGATTCGGATGTCAAAACGGATATCCGAACTTAAAAAAAAACAAAAATTCCGTTTTCTAATTAGACCAAAACTAAACCTGTATTGTATCCAATTTTCCGAGTTTATAATATCTAAATCATTCAACAAACCGATAATAAAATCCAAGCTTAAAAAGTTCAAAGTTTCAAAACACAACATATTCAAAACAATCCAAAGTTTTGAACAACTAAAATTCAAAACAATACATAAATTCCGAAAGTAGTTCTTATAATAAAAACAATAAATCCAGCCACTAGCGCTAGTAAACATCCAATATTCATCCCTTGTAAACCAAGCATCCAATATTCAACCATTATAAACCTGCGATAACGTAACTTATATTATATATATGTACAATATATCAATAATACATATTTATATGTGAAATGTATTTAAAACTTTAGTAAGCCATAATTCAAGACACATATGGCTGGATATCATCCCTTGTAAACCTGCAACAACATAATCTATTATATATTAAACACATTGATGGACAGTAGAAACAAAAATATAAGGTTGAACATCAGCTATAACTTAATAGAAATAAAAACACCTTAAGCCGGCTCGATCGTTTCATCAACAGTTTCATCTATGACGATGGTGGGTTGTTCCAGTGTTAACTCCTTCATATCTACAATATAATAGAACAAAAAACACATTAATTAAGAATGCATATGTACAAAAAAGCAAAGAATAACTTATTCAGCAATCAGATCTAGAATAATAAACCAGTAGATCTACAAAAAACATTAGTCTATAGTTGACCAATCAAAAAAATTCAACAGATCTGGTGTGGTGAAGTATCAGATCTGATTTCAATCATAGAAAATCGTTACTTTTTTTAACATCTATCTACAGAATACAAGATTATTCAATCAAGAAATAAAATCAAAACCCTAAATCCTAATTTCATAGTTTCACAGACAAACATCAAGAACAAACTCTACAAACTACAAATCAATCTAGAAACTGATGAATAACCATTAAAATGATAGATTTGTTACCTTTTGTAGTAGAAATTACAAGTTTCCTGATGAAGATGTGAACTCAAAAACCACCAAGTATCTACAATCGATTACCATGTAGATGTTAGATACTGATATACATCTCAAAAAATCCGAAATTTACTGTTAGATACTTAGATATAGAATATAAAGATGAGAAATTGAACCAATGGTGTGAATCCAAAATCGTAGACTTGTAGGATATGACAAGGAGAGCGGCAATCAGATATGTGCGTAGGATATGTACGTCCGATCGAAGATGGAACATGGAAGTGGAAGAAAGGTGGGAGAAGGGGGCGACACTTTGGACTGTGAAGTGTGAATTGAACAAGAAACCCTAATTTTTTAAAATGTGAGTATAGTATACTCTGTCATATTTTAGTAAATGGGTAAGGGCCATTAGGAATGTAGGATTGGGCCGAATGCACAACCAAACCCATTAACATATTAATATTTTTTTTTGTTTTTTAAGTTTCGGATTCGGATAATCCAAATATCCGAAAATTTCTAGAATTAACATCCGAATCCGAACTTTCGGATTATCCGATTTTCGGATATCCGAAATTCAGATATTTTGGATACGCGTTTTCGGATATTTCAGATTCGAATTTGGTTTCGGATTTTTTTGAACACCCCTAAATAGGACCAGTGGTTTGACTCCAACACTCCCTAGCAAAGTGACCTAGTCTATTGCACTTATAACACTTGATTTTTGATTTATCCAACCCCACCCTCAAATTCCCATGTAACCCTGGGAATTTTCTCCCTGTTTTTTTATAGAATTTGCTTGTTCTTACACTAAGCAAAGCCAATTGATGCAAAATGTCCATTTCTTCTAAGTCAGTGGGATCAAAGTGCTGCAAGTCATTGAGTTCAAAGCACAAGTTATCTGAGTTCTGGCTTTCTCCATTTGCTGTGAAAGCAAAGTTGGACGAGTGAGGATCAGAGTTAAAATTACCTCCAGCAGTTATGTCAATAAAATGATCGTAACTCTGATCCTTACTGCTGCCAGACTCTTCTTGACCCATAAGAGTTGTGTTACCAAATGAATAATCATCTGTAACTTTGCCAGACTCTTGCAACTTCTTTTTCTGGTTTAACTCCCTTTCATAAGCCAGGAGTCTACCATGAAGTTGGGTCAGTGTCAGGTCTTTGAACTCAGCAGAATTTCTAGTCACAAAAGTGATTGTGTCCCATTTTTCAGGTAGTGATCTAAGGAACTACTATTTTGTGTTGATTTTGGAAATTCAACTTTAACAAGTCTTAGCTCACTAATGAGACAACTGAAACGTTCAAACTGTTGGGTCAATGATTCACCCTTAATGTGATAAAAGGTTTCATACTGCTGATTCAGAATTTCCCTATTGTTTTCAATTACTTCTTCAGTTCCCCCAAATTGTTCCTTAAGTGCATCCCATAATTCTTTGGCACTGTTACAATGTAACAGCCCATCATAGATTTCATTTGGTAATGCAGATGCAATGATGCTAAATGCTTTGGCATCCAGTTCAAACTTTTGAAAATCAGTTTCAGTATAGTTTTCATAACTTTTAGGTTTGAATTTCTTTGGATCCTCAGCACTTGGCACCATTGGAACATGGGGACCAAAAACAACTGATCTCCAACATCTGGTATTTTGTTGAGCAAGGATATGACCCATCCTTCTCTCCCAGATGTTGTATTCATTACGTTTAAGCATGGGTGGTTTGAAAAGAGAGCCGATGTTATTCTTATCGTCTTGTGATTGTGACGTCATCCTGGTTGTTTTACAGGCACTGATTAATCAACTTTGATGGTGAATAAACCTTACTCTGTTTTTCAACAAAACGAACAAATATCAGTATCAACGATTATGAGCTGAACTATTTACGTCAAAATGATTGTTAAATCAAATTTGACTGTCCGGGCTCTGATACCAATTGTTAGGATCTGAGTTTGGTTTTGATTGTGTTTTACGTTTGAAATAAGATGAAGATGAATGAGTAGTGCAGCGGAATTAAAGATGGAAACAAACTTTGCACATAATCAAACAGAAGAATTGCTTTAATCAAACATTTTAAACAAAGAACCGAAAGATTGAATTTATTTCAATAACGATTACAATGCATGTATGAATACAAACTCCCCCTTAGCCTGAGCTCACAGTGTTTGTTCGTGCAGGAAGAAGATTTTGTGAAGAGCTGATAGAACAGTGCATGGTACTGTTCTATTTATAGGCACGGACAAACCACTGAGGCATCAATGCTGACGTCACCATGAAAGTGACATCTAACCTCCTAACAACTTCTAACAACTGATCTATACAAACACTGCTTAAACTATCAACTGCTATACAATACATTACATAATTAAAGTAAACTACTGCTGGTCCTTCCACTGTTGTGACTTCAGCAGTACTTGATAACTACTAGCAGTGCTTGATCCAATAGCAGTAGATTGAACATCAGGGCTTTAGTTTTTGACTTGATCAGCGGTTGTAGGTCAGCAGTTGTAACGATCAGTAGATAGGAGGTCAGTAGATGTTGAAACCACTTTCAAGGGGAGAGACTTGTAACACAACATCTGCTTATGCTGGATCCACTGTCTTGATCTAGTTTTGGCTTTAATTATCTGTTCCTCTGATAGGGTTCAATCCCAACACCCCTTACAAGCCATAACCGAGACCATTTTTTGCCATTTCTAACGTTTTGATTTTTGAAGAAAGGGCCTCGATTTGGGCTTGTAAAGAAGTGCTTTCATCAACCTTATGGGCACCCGGGGCAATAGATTTATTGCCTCGGGGAGTGTGCCACTGAAAATTGGTTTGAGCAATATCCTCAATTTGATTATATATTTCATTTGGGCGACGATTACCTAGAAGTCCCCCGGAGCTAGAATCAAGTGTTTGTCTTGTGTGTGGCAACAACCCATTGTAGAAAGTGGATACTTGTTGCCATACCGTAAGACCGTGATGAGGACACTTTCTTAGTAGCTCCTTGAACTTTTCCCAAGTTTCATATAAGGATTCCCCATCCTCTTGTGAATATGTATTAATTTCAGTCATTAATTTAGCCGTTTTAGCAGGAGAGAAATACTTATATAGAAACTTTTGGGCCAGTTCATCCCAGGTGTTTACCGAACCAACTGGGAGGGTGTTAAGCCAAGCCTTAGCTCCGTCTTTTAGTGAAAATGGAAACATACGAAGGCGGATGGCGTCGTTTGATGCTCCATTGATCCGAAAGGTATCACATATTTCTAAGAAATTAGTAATATGTAGATGAGGATCCTCGTCCGCAAGCCCATGGAAGGTTGCGGAGTTTTGAAGCATTTGTATCAAATGTGGCCGAAGTTCGAAGTTGTTGGCTTCGACATTCGGTGCATTGATAGCGGCGCCAAGATTACCTACGGTGGGTCGTAGGTAATCCATGAGGGTACTTTGGTCCGCCATTGGAAGTGGGTCCCCCGAAACTTTCTCTTGGTTTTTAGCTTTAAGTCTTTTTCTGAAAAAGCTTTTGGGTTCTTCTAGAGGTTCTTTTATGTCTCTACTAGAACTGGAGCTCATACACTACGTAGAAAGTTCAGATGTGGCGCCTGGGTTCCTAGTCCTGCAAAAAACAGAAAAGAACGTTGGTCAGAAGGTTCACCACGGCCCCGTGCTCAGATGAACACGGCCCGTGGTCGAAGATATAGTGATTGTTTTCCGGATCCCTGTTACTGGGGAGTTGGACACGGCCCCGTGTTGCACCGACACGGCCCCGTGCTCAACACTCTGTAACTCTGAAAATAAAAACTGCCAGTGACAATGTTGGGCACGGCCCGTTTACGACCAGGCACGGCCCGTGCTGAGCTCTGCAGAAACTGAAAAATAACGAAAATCCTAAAAAAAAATAGAAAAATTAGAAAAACGATTAGGCTGTTGATTCCTAACTTTCTTAAAATCCTTGTGTCCCCGGCAACGGCGCCAAAAACTTGATGTGCGTAAAGTGTGATAGGTATTTAAGTATATTTTAAGCCCTTTTACACGTTAGTCAAGTTTTAAATTTATAAAACACGATATTTACTAACACCAAACACACATATGGGCAAGTGCACCCATCGTGAGCGTAGTATAGTGTTGGTAAGATACCGAGGTCGTCCAAGGACACAAGAGCTTTTAGTACCGGTTTATCCTCAACGTCTAATCAAATCAAAAGTTAGGAAAAGATTTTAAACTAGAAAAATAAAAACTAACTAAAATGCTGAAAAATAAAATAAAAATAAAAAGAGATAGACAAGATGAATCACTTGGCTCCGACTCGTGTTTAGTGTAACCTTTGATTATTTCCGCACATTTGCACTTTTTAAGAGATTATCTTAGTTATTGTAGTAGGCCCATCTTTTGAAGGTGACGTTACCCTCAACCCAGTAGTTTGAGTCAGCAAGGATACAATCCTAAAGGGTCGGATTATTAAAAGATAATTAGTTAAGTTATTAATGCATATTATGGTAGGCCCCTCTTTCGAAGGTGACGTTACCCTCGGCTAAGTAGTCTGAGTCAGCAGGGATACAATCCTAAGTAGCCGGGTTAAAGTATTAATAGTAGCTTACATATGAGGGGATCAAAGAGTTTGGACCCCGCCATCCAATACCGGTGGGTATTGAAGGAGATCCTACTAAATTTGACCCAGGTCCTTGCAGGATCTATACACTGAACAAGGCAAGATTCTTACCAAACCGTTCCCTTAACCCCCGACCAGGTAGCCAACATATCTCCATATAGACCGTGGAGATATGAATGGTGAAAATCTTTTATTTTATATAGACAGTAAAATAATGCCAAGACACCACGGACAAACGATAAGGAAGAATCACCTTCAACATAAGAAACTAGTTATTAAAGTCATTAATACATAACCAAGTAAAAAGTGCGAAAAGATTAAAAATAAAAAGTATTACACTAGACACTTGTCTTCACCAAGTGATGTAAGAGACAAACATGGCCTTTGATTGTCAAGAACTCTTACGATCAATCTTGCATCCCGAGACGACTGACACACTCTATGATGGACAATGGATGATGGTGGTGGATGATGGTGTTGTGATGGTGGTGGGTGGTGGGTGAAGTGTGAGAGAGGTGGTGTGCCAAGGGATGGTTTGCAAATGAGCCAAGCACCCCTATTTATAGGCTGAACAGTAGCTCGGGCACGACCCCGTGTCCATCCTCCTTCTCTGTCTTCATTAATTGCTCTTGTCTGCATTAGTTGACCACGGCCCCGTGTCCGCTGGGCACGACTCCGTGTGCAGAAGCGTATCTGTACTATCAAGATTTGCCTGGATTCTGCGAATCTTATAGTTGAGCACGGCCCCGTGTCCGTTGAGCACGGCCCTGTGGTGGGCGATAGAAGCTTCTACAACCTTGTCTTTTATGCTGACACTTGGGCACGCCCCCGTGTTCACTGAGCACGGGGCGTGTTCAGCCTTCTGTCTTCTTGATTTTGCTTGGGAAGATGCTGTCGGGAGGTCGGGCATGCCACGTTTGTTCCTTTTCTTGTATTTATGTTAGATTTAGCTGTCTTTTTTGCTTCTTTTGTTAATTTGAGCTCATTTAATCCTGAAAATAGAAAAGGAAGACAAAAACACACTTTTTCCAACATTAGTACTAAAAAAGTGTTAGTTTTATGCCACAATTGATGTAATTTATATGTTGCATTTTGTGCACATCACTTCCCTTTATCATACTTCTTCTTTTCGAATGTATCGTCTTGCACCTATCGGTGTTAAGACTTATATCCTTTAATATTAATCATTTCCAAATTCGTCTCATAATATTCATATCTGTTAAAACGTCGTTTCTTACTAAAACTGAATTTTAGTTTAACGTTTTATCTTAGACTTATGTCAATTACTCATACCAAGGAAATTGACATCCAGTAATTTATTCTTTTCCGTTCTCGTTTTACACAGGGAATAATAACCAGTTCCCTCGCTTTACACTATTGACCCGTAGGTTCTTTCACTTAGCCTCATAGGCTATTTCTTTAGAATTTTCACCTTATTAAGGTGAGACCCCAACATTTCGTTTCTTTCTATCTGTGACCCAAGGGTCTTTTTGGTCCCGTAGACCTTAACACTACTTGTAATCTTGAAGGTTTTGATGATCCCGTAGATTCATCTTTTACTCGTGTCATTATTAAGAATGTGTATATATATATATATATATATATATATAGCATCAAGGCACCCCTCGTTATGTTTGGAAGCATTTATTTTTGCTTTTGAAATTCAGTTGACCTTGACCGTAGTCTAAGGCTTCATTCGTTTACTTTCGGACTAATCTTCCGACTTTATGTCTGCTTACATCATTTACACGTCGGTTTGTTATACACTTACCGTTTCTCGGTTCATACTTATACTTCTTTACAACCCATTACCCGGGTTCTTTTATCTTAATGTTTTTACCCTTTACATAGGTTTATTAATATTTCGCGCTTTTATTTATTCGGTTCGCGCTTACTTACATTAGCCAGCGTTATTTTTTATTTAACTCGTTTGACTTGTGTCACACCCCAACCGATGGCGGAATCATCGGGGAACGGCACTGAGCGAAATAGATTGTCCATGAATATCCATAACAACTATTAATTACCAGATACTTAAACATCATGTCCCATACAATAACAAATCCAAATAAAATAGTCATTACACACAATTGTCTAACAAACAAGTACTGATCCGACAACTCAGATTTCAAAATAGACAATTTATTTATTTGTTTCTAGGACTCTTTCCTAGCCTCGATTTCATCACACAGCAAACAAGGCATCCTATCATCGTATGCATCTGCCACATATGTTAAAGTAAAAGTCAATACACATAGTGTAAAGGTGAGCATACAAGTTTGATAATAACATAATAGAGTTCGAATTTGTTTACGCATAACCAGTACGTACAACGTGTGATGTGAAGCATGTTAGTTATCGACATGATCCTATCGATACCAATGACTGAAGGTTGACTGCCCAAGGCAGTTTGTAACACACATTCACCACTGTGAACCAAGTGATTAATTGTCCTTAACAACCCCCGAGTGAACAGGTGCTGAGTCCAAACTATAGTACTATCGTTGCTAAGGCAGGTAGACAACAATCTATGTGTAAACATAACAAACAAGCATTCATCGAGTCATGTATAACATACAGTAGCGGTTAGCGTTAAAGTATTTTGTAGTGTGTTTGATGTGATTTAGAATAAGTAACCTATGTAACACCCAAAAGTGCGTAAAGCAAAAAGGGTTCGAGTATACTCACAGCGATGATGGATTAAAGGGAGCGCTAGAGTGATATTAGCCTGAACAGAACGATAGTATAGACGATAAGCGGCGCGTAAAACGGTGCAAGGAACCAAGTGTCGAACAGCAATCCAGTCAGATGGCAATCCGATCGGACGGTCGTTCGATCGGATGTCAATCCGTTGGAATGGTCATCCAATCGGATGGCTATTTGGTCGGACTGACACCTTGCTTGGGTAGAATGTGTTTGTGTATGATGGTTTGACTTTTGAAGTTTTTGTTGTAGCATTTTGAAAATAGAGAAGTATCTGTACCCTTCAAGTCGGTCGATCGAACGGTCGTTCGATCGGACGTCGATCCGATTGGCAAGGCTTCTCAGTGTGAGAACAAGTTCACAGCAGGACGATCACTCACCGAATGGCAATCCGATCGGGTGGCAATCTTGTGCGATGAACATGTTGAATATCGTTTAAGTGTTGAACCAATGTGCAACCCGATCGGATGGCCGGTCGACCGGATAGTAATCCGTTCGGATGGCAATCCGATCGGACGGTAATCCATCCTGACGATCAGTTCGTCTTGTCACTTGATTTATTTGAAGTGTTGTAGTTTGAACGAGATGTTATGATTGCTTGTTTGAACAATAGGAACCTTATCTCGACCCAAGTGACCCGACCGAACAGGAATCACCCTAGTCCGACCAGTACACATTTCAAGATGGTTGTTCATGTTTAAACCCGAAATCAACTATCTCTCGGATAGAATTCAGATTCAGAACTGATACATCACTAAGAATGAGTAGAAGATCAGAACCAGCTCTGATTCCACCGGGTTTGAGTGCATTGAGTGTAAAAGAGTTGAAAGAAAGTTAGAAGAACCATCTTTCAATCCTTTTCACCATGAATATGTTCAGATCTATGCAAGATCTTTGTTCATTCATGTGGAAATCGTTCAGATCTAAGTTGTTCTTGGTGGATTAAAGCCAAAACATGAAGTTCATAAGAACTCCATGGTGACATCATCCTAGAACACTTCAAATCCATTGATTTCATGATTAAAAGTTGAGATTTGAAAGACAGAATGATGAAGATGCGTGTGTAGATCATAGAAGTACAAGATTTAGATTGAAAACTTACAAGAATTGAGAGAAATCAGGAGAAATGAGCTTGAGTGCGGCTGAGTCGAGCAAGGGAGCTGTCACCATCAAATGAGGTCACAAATGGGGGTATTTATAGGGTTTCCCAAAAAGAAAACTGGGAAAAAGGCTGGTCGATCGGGTGAAAGTCCGATCGGGTGGCAGCCCGATCGGGTGACAACTCGATCGGATGGAAATCCGATCGGTTGGCCACTCGATCCTAGTGTTTGGCGCGATGAGTTTTGTTGTTTTGATTCGCGTGTTGAGCGTTGAGATTTGATTTGAGGAAGCGATGCGTTAGTATTTCCTATTAATCCTAACTACTATATCTAACATACATTCACTATACTTAACTTGCGTTAGCGTTTGCGATTCGATTCGATTGCAATAAAGTTGCGATTGCGTTTCGATTAATCACCACAACATAATATAAATAAACATGCACAAATAACACATAAGTAGCACACACACATAAAACAATATCTAGAACGCATAAAATTCGAGTTGTGAGTGCGATTGCTATAAGCGATAAAACATGCGATAAATCTCGATTAAACCTCGATTATTAACAAGTACTCCACATAATACAACTAATGCGATAAATTAGGTAGATTATCTACAAGTCAAAGAAGTCAAAACAGTAGATGAGCAAGGAGTGACAAATCGCAATTAGCAATCTTTTCTCCCTTTGACTTCAATCTTGACTTTGACTTTTGAAACACGGGATGTTACAGCCTCCCCTTCTTAAGGGAATTTCATCCCGAAATTATGTCGAAGCCGTAACAAACAACTGCGGGTACTTCGCCTTCATGTCACTTTCGAGTTCCCAAGTGAACTATGCGCCTCGTTTGCCTTCCCAACGGACTTTCACAATGGGAATGCGTGAGCGCCTGAGCTCCTTGGTTTGTCGGTCCATGATCTCGACAGGCTTTTCCACGAAGTGTAATGTTTCGTTCACTTGTAGGTCCTCGAGTGGAACGTGTAAATCATGCTCAACCAGACACTTTCTGAGGTTCAAAATGTGGAAAGTCGGGTGGATGTTGCTAAGTTCCTCTGGTAGTTCGAGTCTGTAGGCCACTTTTCAGATCCTCTCCGGAATCTTAAAGGGTCCAACGTATCGAGGCGCGAGTCTCCCTTTATTGCCGAATCTGACCACACCCTTCCAAGGCGATACCTTTAGGAGTACATGGTCACCAACGTCAAATTCAAGGGGCTTGCGTCATCTATCAGCGTAACTTTTCTGACGACTCCGAGCTTTCAGCAGATTGTCCCGAATCTGGAGGATTTTGTCAGTCATTTCTTGCAATAGCTCAGGACTGGTTAATTGCGAGTGCCCGATCTCGTGCCATACAATAGGCGATCGACATCTTCTTCCATACAATGCCTCAAATGGCGCCATTTGAATGCTGGAATGACAACTGTTATTGTACGAGAATTCGACTAAAGGTAAGTATGCGTCCCAATTACCACCGAAATCTATGACACACGAACGGAGCATGTCTTCAAGGGTATGAATCGTTATTTCACTCTGACCATCGGTTTGGGGATGGAAAGTGGTACTTAGATTAAGCGTAGTACCGAGAGCAGATTGAAACGTTTCTCAAAGACGCGAGGTAAACCGACCATCGTGGTCAGAGATGATGTCGCGAGGCATCCCATGTCGACAAATGATCTCATTGGTGTAGATTCGGGCTAATTTTTCTACCTTATAGTCTTCTTGTATCGGTAGAAAGTGAGCAGATTTAGTCAAGCGGTCAACAACAACCCAGATGCTGTCGTGACTTGATGGCTTGCGCGGAAGTTTTGTTATGAAGTCCGTAGCTATACTCTCCCATTTCCATATAGGAATCTCGGGTTGAACAAGTAAGCCAGAGGGTCTTTGATGTTCGGCCTTGACTTTGGAACAAGTCAGGCACTTCGAAACGTAGATAGCGATATCTCTCTTCATGCCCGACCACCAGTACTTGTAGCGAAGGTCCTGGTACATTTTATCGGCACCAGGATGAATAGAATATCTGGATTTGTGGGCTTCATCCATCAAAATCCGTCGTAAATCGGTCCGTTTAGGGATCCAAATTCGGTCCAGATAAAGGAATATACCATTCGACTTATGTAAGACCCTAACACGTATTTGATAAAAGTCGCAGCGGAAATTCGTGCCATAAAATTTCTTTCATTACAAACGTCTTGACTTACTTGAAAGTTTATTTAAAAAAAATATCTCTTTTACAAAACAAAAGCATAACTCCCGTTTACTAAAGTACATACTCGATTATTCCCGTACAATCTATCTTGTGACTCGGTCTTCGATCTCTATTCCTTGTGATAATCGCCCGTGATCCGTACAACCTACACTCACCACATACATTCATAACATTAGCACACATTATATAAACAAGATTCATTCACGTACACTTCACATTTCGTCACTTTTCAAACTTTAAGCATTTCATCTGCATATCCATTTCCTGGTGAGGCTTCAATAACGTACCTGCATTACTTTTCATTCTCAAAGTACACCATTAATAACGTTAACACTCAACGTGTCTAATTCATGCATACATACGTACTTACATACATACATACATACACATCTACATACGTACATACCTTTCCTACAACTTTACATACGTGCATACACTCATACATGTCTTTATACATACATACATACACAACTACATACGTACATACCTTTCCTACATCTTTACATACATGCATACACTCGTACATATCTTTACACACACATACATACACATCTACATACGTACATACCTCTCCTACATCTTTACATACATGCATACACTCGTACATATCTTTACACATGCATACATACACATCTACCTACGTACATACCTTTCCTACATCTTTACATACATGCATACACTTGTACATATCGTTATACATACATACATACACATCTACATACACGTACAAGATCTTACATACTTCTTACATACTCATACGTTAATTACATGGGACTTAGACTTTGATTTATAGCCCATAATCATCTAAGGATCGATCAAAATCATGTTTAGGAAGCCCGCCGTAGTCCACGGATAACAAACCGAAGCCTACGATACATAAATCAACTTAAATAACAAATTTCATGTTTTTGGACTTGGGGAGGGCGTCGGCGACGGCCCTAGGGCCCGTCGGCGACGGCCCGTGGTTCTTCCCGTAGCCAAAAACCCCGTAGACAGGTAAATAACCCGTCAGCAAAAAAACTAACTTTCTGGAGTCCGTCGGCGACGGCCCCCTTACCCGTCGGCGACGCCCTCTAGTTTTTGCAGTTTTCTGCAGTTCCGTTTCGTCGTTCGTACGCACTAAAACGCGCGTAACTTTTGAACCGTTTACCCGTTTAACCTCCCGTTTCTTCCTACATGCTTGTAAATTCACATTCTATCATATGAACTTAAAATCCCATGTTCGGATTAAGGAAATTCTTAACTTACACGCTATCGGCTTATTATTCATTTACGGTTATTCGATCCGTTCATGTTTTCATCAAACAACACATTCGTTTTAACATCAAGGCTACGTTTTGACCCGTTACATCTACTTAACAAAAATCATTGGTTTCATACAACACATCCTTATTGGTCCTCACTTAACATACTTAACTAACTAGCACATAACTTTACATAAACAACTAAGAAGCGATTACGGAAATCACTTACCTTGTGCATCCGTGTCCGTATCCACTTCCTTGTCTCCTCTTGACCCGTTAGCCTTTCATGCTTGAGTCCATGCTAATGTGATTCCTATCCTTTCATGTCATCACAATCACGTCATGGTTAGTATACGTGCTCATTCATACTAACATTCATTTCCTTCCATTCATACATTACTTGCATTTTTATTAACCATATACCACATACATAAGGCATAGACTAAAAGGCACCTTGTTCCACATTCACGCAACTCAATTATCATCGTATACGATATGTAGATCATCTAGTACATAACACATTACTTTTCTACTATTATAATTGTGTCCGAAAGGCTAACCATGTTATAATTTCTCGGTTGACTTTCAGAAAGTCAACCTTCTAGCATATAACTTCTAACTTTTGAACACGCATTCATGTTGATATAGTAGACCATATTAATGACATCATATTCATTTCATACATAATGTTGTATGACACATACAACTACATGATCACCTAATCACATACACGATATACACATAATCAATTTACACATACTTATGCTTTCATGATTCTACATTTGACAACCACATCGCTAAGTTAGCCAACTTAACGTAATTCATGACATCATCCTTTACTAGTATGGTCATATGTTATACATTAGTACCCATTCACTTCTTGATCGCGATTAAGACAATTAAACAATCCATATGTGTGCATTACATCACTCATGCATATAACACACTCTTAGATTATACATCTACCCAATTGCTCCTTAACTATTTTCACATATAGATATCCATCAAGGACATACTTATCATGATATTTTACTACTAAATACATCATGCCTACATTCTATACATATTCATTCGTTATTTACATCCAATCTCATCTAATAATCTCACTTATGCATTTCATCAAACACTTGGCGGGCGTATTACAATTTAAGCACAAAGTACAAGTAATTCATGCTTACCACCAACATTTGGCTCCCATTCATCAAATAACACAAATCATTCATGCATAAACATCAAACATACTAGTATTACATTTCTTTTAATTCTTCTAACAAGAACCCATCATGCAAATCAAAATACATCAATATTAAGCAAAATTGGACATGGATGATTCACCCATGTCATCATCTTCATCATAACAAATGGGTTTCATCCAAAAACATTAAATTAACCTAAATCATGCATAACCCATGTCCAATATGATGATTCTAACACACACCCATTCTCAATTTCATACAAATTCGCGATTTACATCAAAACCCACTTCGTGAAAGATCACCAATCTAACTTCTAAGACATACCTTACGATCCCCTTGTGATGGTGATCATTATTCCATGTTTATTTGCGAATTTGAGCCTTGAATCATCCCTTGATTTGAAGCTTTTGAAGAATTAGGGCTTGGCTCCTATGGAGCCCCTTCTGATCGTTCCAGAACACACACGAGATGTGTGTGTTTGTGTGTGTTTTTATTAATTTAAAACATAACTTTCCCCTTGTCCATCTTTGGTCCCTCAAGTTTATACCTTTGCTTGTTTTGATAAACATTTGACTAGGTATAATAACCTAGTTATTACATTCTATTTTATTAGACATGGGGTCTTACTAACAATTTTAATAATTCGAGTTTTGGGGCGTTACAAGTCTACCCCCCTTAAATGAGGTTTCGTCCCCGAAACCTTCCTTATTCGAATCAAACCAATTCTACTCTTACCCCTTTCACGTTGTTCATTCACAATACTTATGTAAGACTCTATTCCAGAGCTCTTATTAGTGTCCTTCATTTCATATTGCTAGTTTCTAGCACATATCATCCCTAGCATTTCATTCATTGAACTTAATCCAAAAGTATACAATCCTTACTCGTATTGATTTTAAGTTTACGGCTTGTCTCTAGCTTCCTATTTAAGCATATTACCTTCATATATCGAAATAGATCGATTTATTTCATTCTACTCATACATCATGTACAATCTTTCATTTTATTCGCTTTGAGACATCCTTAGCATCCCATTACTAATGTTACTTCTAATTATCTTAATGTTTATACGAGAGGTCAACATATCATCATAGGCATACTATAATCATTTATTTATATCAATACTTACTCATAATCATAAGCTAAACATCTTACTAACCTTGACTTCGTCGTGTATGCCAACGGTTTGTGGTCCGAGTCGGCCCGTTTCTTCATGGGTTCATGTAATACTTTCATTGATTGCTTCCATTGATTTGTTGAGCACCCGCCTATGCGCATCCTTTCAACAATGCCTTGTTCAAATGAACATGGCCAACAAGCCCAACATCAAAATTAGCACTTTCCATCGATACTCGTCATTATTACTTTTTCTCCATACTTATTTTATTTGGGGTTTTAAATGCTCCTAATTCTTTTATTCTTAAAATTATTTCATTAACCTTTTTGCAAAACTTCCCCTTCCCGGCCATACTTAAGTTATCGTTCGGGTTGTATCCCGTCATTCATTCCGACTCACACGAGTCAATTAACAACGTGTCTAATATGTGGCTTAATCAAAATTTTCTTTTCTTGACTCAAATTTTAAGTTCGCATATCATTTATGGTCATTCTTTCGTCCTTAAATCCGTCTCGCGGATTCAAATATTGTATTCATATCCTTCATTCCTTGAATCCGTCTCGCAGATCCAAATTTTTGCATTCATACATTTCATTTCATGAATCCGTCTTGCGGATTCAAGCATTGCATTCACATCTTTCATTCTTTGAGTCCGTCTCGCGGATTCAAGCATTGCATTCATACATTTCATTCCTTGAATCCGTCTTGCGGATTCAAGCATTGCATTCACATCTTTCATTCTTTGAGTCCGTCTCGCGGATTCAAGCATTGCATTCATACATTTCATTCCTTGAATCCGTCTTGCGGATTCAAGCATTGCATTCACATCTTTCATTCTTTGAGTCCGTCTCGCGGATTCAAGCATTGCATTCATACATTGTTGATCCGTACCGTCTTACATATTCAACATTCTTTATTCTTATCATTCACACTTTTCATTCTTACATAGTACTCTCAATCTCCCGAGAGTCTTATTACTCATTTCACCCACACGCCCACCAGCTACCTAATTCTACCAGACATACCTGCAATAATTACCACGGTCTCACGAACGTCATATGCTTCTTACGTACTGGCCAGGTGCGCAATCCACACACTAGTTTCGTGCCTTCGTGTAATCATCGCCTTATGTCCGAGAAATGGGTTTCAGTTTCGTGCATATTTCTAAAACTTCCCCAAGACGACATCATTGTCTTTCGTTTAATAACTACCCTCCCAAGGAGATCTCTTCCTTTTTCTTTTAACATTGGTACCCATATATAATAGTAGCGTGTACCTGGGGTTAATTTGCCTATTTGCATCTTTGCCTGCCTTAGCATTCATCCTATTCTGCATCCACGGATCATCCTCTTCAAACTTTTAAGCTTACCTTTGGATCTTGAATGAGTCATGGATTGTACGGGTTCCTTATCAAAAGAGCACACAGGTTTAAGTTCAAGTACCTATATTCTCGTACTTGATTCTCTCAAACCAGGGCTCTGATACCAACTTGTAAGACCCTAACACGTATTTGACAAAAGTCGCAGCGGAAATTCGTGCCATAAAATTTCTTTCATTACAAACGTCTTGACTTACTTGAAAGTTTATTTAAAAAAAATATCTCTTTTACAAAACAAAAGCATAACTCCCGTTTACTAAAGTACATACTCAATTATTCCCGTACAATCTATCTTGTGACTCGGTCTTCGATCTCTATTCCTTGTGATAATCGCCCGTGATCCGTACAACCTGCACTCACCACATACATTCATAACATTAGCACACATTATATAAAAAAGATTCATTCACGTACACTTCACATTTCGTCACTTTTCAAACTTTAAGCATTTCATCTGCATATCCATTTCCTGGTGAGGCTTCAATAACGTACCTGCATTACTTTTCATTCTCAAAGTACACCATTAATAACGTTAACACTCAACGTGTCTAATTCATGCATACATACGTACTTACATACATACATACATACATACATACACATCTACATACGTACATACCTTTCCTACAACTTTACATACGTGCATACGCTCATACATGTCTTTATACATACATACATACACAACTACATACGTACATACCTTTCCTACATCTTTACATACATGCATACACTCGTACATATCTTTACACACACATACATACACATCTACATACGTACATACCTCTCCTACATCTTTACATACATGCATACACTCGTACATATCTTTACACATGCATACATACACATCTACCTACGTACATACCTTTCCTACATCTTTACATACATGCATACACTCGTACATATCGTTATACATACATACATACACATCTACATACACGTACAAGATCTTACATACTTCTTACATACTCATACGTTAATTACATGGGACTTAGACTTTGATTTATAGCCCATAATCATCTAAGGATCGATCAAAATCATGTTTAGGAAGCCCGCCGTAGTCCACGGATAACAAACCGAAGCCTACGATACATAAATCAACTTAAATAACAAATTTCATGTTTTTGGACTTGGGGAGGGCGTCGGCGACGGCCCTAGGGCCCGTCGGCGACGGCCCGTGGTTCTTCCCGTAGCCAAAAACCCCGTAGACAGGTAAATAACCCGTCAGCAAAAAAACTAACTTTCTGGAGTCCGTCGGCGACGGCCCCCTTACCCGTCGGCGACGCCCTCTAGTTTTTGCAGTTTTCTGCAGTTCCGTTTCGTCGTTCGTACGCACTAAAACGCGCGTAACTTTTGAACCGTTTACCCGTTTAACCTCCCGTTTCTTCCTACATGCTTGTAAATTCACATTCTATCATATGAACTTAAAATCCCATGTTCGGATTAAGGAAATTCTTAACTTACACGCTATCGGCTTATTATTCATTTACGGTTATTCGACCCGTTCATGTTTTCATCAAACAACACATTCGTTTTAACATCAAGGCTACGTTTTGACCCGTTACATCTACTTAACAAAAATCATTGGTTTCATACAACACATCCTTATTGGTCCTCACTTAACATACTTAACTAACTAGCACATAACTTTACATAAACAACTAAGAAGCGATTACGGAAATCACTTACCTTGTGCATCCGTGTCCGTATCCACTTCCTTGTCTCCTCTTGACCCGTTAGCCTTTCATGCTTGAGTCCATGCTAATGTGATTCCTATCCTTTCATGTCATCACAATCACATCATGGTTAGTATACGTGCTCATTCATACTAACATTCATTTCCTTCCATTCATACATTACTTGCATTTTTATTAACCATATACCACATACATAAGGCATAGACTAAAAGGCACCTTGTTCCACATTCACGCAACTCAATTATCATCGTATACGATATGTAGATCATCTAGTACATAACACATTACTTTTCTACTATTATAATTGTGTCCGAAAGGCTAACCATGTTATAATTTCTCGGTTGACTTTCAGAAAGTCAACCTTCTAGCATATAACTTCTAACTTTTGAACACACATTCATGTTGATATAGTAGACCATATTAATGACATCATATTCATTTCATACATAATGTTGTATGACACATACAACTACATGATCACCTAATCACATACACGATATACACATAATCAATTTACACATACTTATGCTTTCATGATTCTACATTTGACAACCACATCGCTAAGTTAGCCAACTTAACGTAATTCATGACATCATCCTTTACTAGTATGGTCATATGTTATACATTAGTACCCATTCACTTCTTGATTGCGATTAAGACAATTAAACAATCCATATGTGTGCATTACATCACTCATGCATATAACACACTCTTAGATTATACATCTACCCAATTGCTCCTTAACTATTTTCACATATAGATATCCATCAAGGACATACTTATCATGATATTTTACTACTAAATACATCATGCCTACATTCTATACATATTCATTCGTTATTTACATCCAATCTCATCTAATAATCTCACTTATGCATTTCATCAAACACTTGGCGGGCGTATTACAATTTAAGCACAAAGTACAAGTAATTCATGCTTACCACCAACATTTGGCTCCCATTCATCAAATAACACAAATCATTCATGCATAAACATCAAACATACTAGTATTACATTTCTTTTAATTCTTCTAACAAGAACCCATCATGCAAATCAAAATACATCAATATTAAGCAAAATTGGACATGGATGATTCACCCATGTCATCATCTTCATCATAACAAATGGGTTTCATCCAAAAACATCAAATTAACCTAAATCATGCATAACCCATGTCCAATATGATGATTCTAACACACACCCATTCTCAATTTCATACAAATTCGCGATTTACATCAAAACCCACTTCGTGAAAGATCACCAATCTAACTTCTAAGACATACCTTACGATCCCCTTGTGATGGTGATCATTATTCCATGTTTATTTGCGAATTTGAGCCTTGAATCATCCCTTGATTTGAAGCTTTTGAAGAATTAGGGCTTGGCTCCTATGGAGCCCCTTCTGATCGTTCTAGAACACACACGAGATGTGTGTGTTTGTGTGTGTTTTTATTAATTTAAAACATAACTTTCCCCTTGTCCATCTTTGGTCCCTCAAGTTTATACCTTTGCTTGTTTTGATAAACATTTGACTAGGTATAATAACCTAGTTATTACATTCTATTTTATTAGACATGGGGTCTTACTAACAATTTTAATAATTCGAGTTTTGGGGCGTTACAACTTATTCTCTAGCTGGGCTCCATCGTTGAGAATCCTTTCCTTCTTCAAAGTGCGTTCGGTAAAACAGGCATGTTGGGCTTCGCGGATAAGGGTTTTGAGATCATGCTGGGCTTGAATATTATGGGCGCTGTGCAAATATCTCCGTCTGCTGAGAGCGTCGGCAACGACATTTGCCTTACCAGGATGGTAATGAATCTCACAGTCATAATCAGTGAGAATTCAACCCATCGGTGTTGGCGCATGTTAAGTTCCGTCTGGCTGAGGATGTGTTGTAGGCTCCTATGATCTGTGAAGATCGTACACTTGGAACCATACATGTAGTGTCGCCAAATCTTCAGCGCAAAAACAACTGCACCTAGCTCGAGATCGTGGGTTGTGTAGTTCTTCTCGTGGATTTTGAGCTGGCGAGACGCGTAAGCGATAACCTTGTCTCGTTGCATGAGAACACAACCAAGACCAAGGTTTGAGGCATCACAATAGACTATAAAGTCATCGTTTCCGTTGGGTAGAGTGAGAATGGGAGCATTGCAAAGCATATGCTTGAGGGTTTGAAAGGCAGTCTCTTGTCCAGTTCCCCAAACAAAAGGCTTGTCTTTGTGCGTGAGAGAAGTGAGCGGCACAGCGATTTTAGAGAATCCTTCGATAAATCGGCGATAATAGCCCGCCAATCCGAGAAAAGAACGGACTTCAGACGGGTTCTTAGGTGTAACCCAAATCTTGACAGCTTCGATCTTCGCGGGGTCGACGTGAATACCTTGACTATTGACAATGTGACTAAGGAATTGAACCTCCTCCAGCCAGAATTCACACTTGGAGAACTTGGCATAGAGTCGATTCCCTTGGAGTAGCTCGAGAACCAAACGTAGATGTTGCGCGTGTTTGGTTTTCGACTTGGAATAGATCAGGATATCATCGATGAACACGATGACGAAGCGGTCGAGAAAAGGTTTACACACGCGATTCATCAGATCCGTGAAAACCGCGAGTGCGTTAGTTAGACCAAAAGGCATAACAACGAACTCATAATGGCCGTAACAAGTACGAAAAGCAGTTTTGGGTATATCCTCCTCTTGAATGCATAACTGGTGGTAGCCTGAACGTAGATCGATCTTGGAAAAACACTTAGCACCTTGTAACTGGTCAAACAAATCATCAATGCGGGGCAGGGGATAACGATTCTTGATTGTCAGCTTATTCAACTCCCTATAGTCGATGTACATCCGGGACGACCCATCCTTCTTCTTGACGAAAAGGACTGGTGCGCCCCAAGGAGAGGTGCAAGGGCGAATGAAGCCTTTGTCAAGTAATTCCTGGAGCTGACTCAATAGTTCGTGCATTTCGGACGGAGCGAGTCGATAAGGAGCTCTAGCAACAGGATTTGCTCCAGGAATGAGGTCGATGCGGAAGTCGATATCACGACTCGGAGGAAGTCCGGGGAGATCGTTAGGGAATATGTTGGGAAATTCACGGACAACGGGGACTTGGTCCACCTCCTTAACTTCCTTTTTATCTGCTACTACAATGTGACCCAAGAAAGCTCTGTATTCCTTGCGGAGATACTTGCTAGCTTGGACACATGACATGAGTTGGAGTTTCTTCGACGCGACTTCATCGTAAACACATAATTGATCACCATTCGCGAGCGAGAATCGAATCATCTTGTTGAAGCAAACAACTTCAACATGGTTTTCGCGAAGAAAGTCCATGCCTACTATGACGTCAAAACTACCGAGCTGCATCGGAATAAGGTCGATAGGAAAGATGTGATTGTTGAGTTCGAGAGTAAAAACACGAAGAACAGAATAGACGGCAACGGTTCTTCCGGTGGCAACTTCAACGTTGAACGTCGAGGAGAGATGGGCGCGCTTACGATTAAGGAGCTTTTCGAACTCAAACGATACAAAACAGTTATCGGCACCAGTATCAAACAAACATGAAGCATAAATGCCATTCACAAGGAACATACCATTGACCACGTTGTTGTCAGCCTGAGCCTGGCGCACATTAATGTTGAAAATTCGAGCACGAGCTGCTTGCTGCTGTTGTTGTTGAGGCTACTGCTGAGGCTGTTGCTGGGGCTGCTGCTCTTGTGGCTCTTGTTTCAGCACTCAATTCGGGCACATGTTTGCAAAGTGGTTGGGATCACCACATGCGAAGCATACTCTAGCATTGACCGCGGGTGCCTGAGCCGCTTTCTGGCCTTGAGGAGCATGAAGTAGAGCTTGATGAGCAGTAGCTAGTGCTGGAGCTTGACGAGAACCTGTACGGCAGTTGGCAGTGAACTGGCCGTACATGTTGCAATGCACACAAAATCTGCAGGCGATTCCCACTGGGTGGTGATAAGTACAAGTAGGGCATGCCGGGTAAGGACAAGTATACGCACGCTTTGCTGGCGGTGCGTTGGTAACCGGGGCCACTACTTGGCGGTGTTGCTGCTGTTGTTGAGCTGGAACTGTTTGGAGCGGGGCAGTAGTGGTGATAGCATAGTTCTTGTTGCTGGAGTTGCTATTGGTCTTCCTCTTGCGACGTAGAGCCTTTGAAGTCTGAGGAGCGGTGGTTTCAATGGTTGGTGCGGTGGTAGCTTGGTGCAGATTCTTGGTGGCTTTATCCCAGTAGCCATACTTAACTCGCTTGTCGTTTATTTCAGCGGCAAGCAGGTAAGTTTCCTCGATTGTTGCTGGTTTTGAAGCTTGCAAAAAATCTGTGACACAATCTGGCAGAGCTCGAATATACTTCTTGATCGTCACATCAGAAGTCTTAACTTGATCAGGACAGATTATGCTAACTGTTTGAAGCGAGCAGTTAAAGCAGCATTGTCACCATCCTTCAGCTTGATATTCTAGAATTCTTCCTCCAACTTTTGGCGCTCGTGGGGAGGGCAGAACTCTTTCAACATGACGTCCTTCAACTCATCCCACGTCAAACCGTAAGCTGCATCATTTCCGCGTTTGTTCCTCTCGACCGTCCACCAATCTAAAGCTCAGGATTGGAAGACGCCGGTTGTGTTGAGAGTGCGGAGATCATCGGGATAGCCACTCGGGTGCAGGGTGACCTCAATCGAATCATACCATTGAAACAAAGCCGTAGGGCCATCTTTTCCAGTAAATTCTTTCGGTCCACAAGCTTTGAACTGCTTGAAGCTAAAAGCAGCTTTAGGAGTTTCAGTCATGGACTCTTCAGAAGACTTGCTAGCATTCTCGTGTAGGTCGTTAACGATCTGAGGAATGACTTTTGCTATCTGCTTAGCGACGACTGCAGCAAGGCGTTTGTCTTTCTGGTTTCGGCGAGCAGTTCGAGAGTGACGGGGTCCAGATGATGACATTGTCTGAAACAGACATCGTCATAGGACTCAGACACAATATAATCGAATCTCACCTCACTCTCCTAATACTACTAAAGCTCAGGAATACGATCATGTATCACATAACACATAGGCACATAAACACAGGTTCATATAAGCACAGAAACACATAAGCACGTAAGGCACAGTAATACAAGAGGCAGTTAGAATACAGAAACCTATCATTCAAGGTTCGCGCGCGATATAACGAGTAGCATAGTGAGTAGCATAGCATAAGTAACATCATAGCATACGTTTATCCCCAAGTAGTAGCGATTTATTGGCGTTTTGAGGTAGATGTGTAGTGCGTATCGTGTGCGTGGATCAAGCAAAAGCGAGAAGCGAGTAAATCACCAAAAATCGAAATAAACAGGTAAAATCACATTCACATAAAACGACATATATCAGAGTCAGCAGTTGCGGGCTCAGAATCGAAACACATAAAATCAGCGATTGCGAGTTTGAGATTGTCTAAGGCTAAATAGACATTGACTACCCAAGGTGGTTCGACTATTCACAAGAACCTGCAGTGCACACTTTGGCTTTCTAGATTGTGCTCTTGCCTCGGTTTCGGGCGATCGGCACACATCCTTTCAGTTACAGTGTGACTACCAGTCGTTGGAATCCGTCGAGCCTTTGGTGAAAGTTTTGTTAAAACAAAATAGAGCACGGAACAAGTCATCAAGATTCGGGTTTCACCCCTGACTTAATAACTTTGTTTCTGTTTTGATAAAATTGAGAGGAAATTTGCGTTGAAATACAGATTTCACTCCTGGTTCAGCGCAATTTTCCTGTTCGTAGATAAAAATGCGAGTCGAGCAAGCGATTTTGGTCGAGAGTTTGCGGTTTTCAAACGTAATCTTGACCCAATCACTTGTTCGTTTTTGAAAATTAGAGTGCAGTGATAGTGTATCGTAAGCGAGAATAGCGAGAAATAGCAGTTAAGCTCGTACAAAAACCTCTGCGATTTTGATCGAGAGTTTGCGGTTTTCACACCTGTATTACTTTTCTTGACCATGAACGTGTCACGTCACGTTCAAGTTTATCTCGACCTCCCTTTATCATACTTCTTCTTTTCGAATGTATCGTCTTGCACCTATCGGTGTTAAGACTTATATCCTTTAATATTAATCATTTCCAAATTCGTCTCATAATATTCATATCTGTTAAAACATCGTTTCTTACTAAAACTGAATTTTAGTTTAATATTTTATCTAAAACTTATGTCAATTACTCATACCAAGGAAATTGACATCCAGTAATTTATTCTTTTCCGTTCTCGTTTTACACGGGGAATAATAACCAGTTCCCTCGCTTTACACTATTGACCCGTAGGTTCTTTCACTTAGCCTCGTAGGCTATTTCTTTAGAATTTTCACCTTATTAAGGCGAGACCCCAACAATTCGTTTCTTTCTATCTGTGACCCATGGGTCTTTTTGGTCCCGTAGACCTTAACACTACTTGTAACCCTGAAGGTTTTGATGATCCCGTAGATTCATCTTTTACTCGTGTCATTATTAAGAATGTGTGTGTGTATATATATATATATAGCATCAAGGCACCCCTCGTTATGTTTGGAAGCATTTATTTTCGCTTTTGAAATTCAGTTGACCTTGACTGTAGTTTAAGGCTCCATTCGTTTACTTTCTGACTAATCTTCCGACTTTATGTCTGCTTACATCATTTACACGTCGGTTTGTTCTACACTTACCGTTTCTCGGTTCATACTTATACTTCTTTACAACCCATTACCTGGGTTATTTTATCTTAATGTTTTTACCCTTTACATAGGTTTATGAATATTTCACGCTTTTATTTATTCGGTTCGCGCTTACTTACATTAGCCAGCGTTATTTTTTATTTAACTCGTTTGACTTGTGTCCCACCCCAACCGATGGCGGAATCATCGGGGCGCGGCACTGAGCGAAACAGATTGTCCATGAGTTTCCATAACAACTATTAATTACCAGATACTTAAACGTCATGTCCCATACCATAACATATCCAAATAAAACAGTCATTACAAACAATTGTCTAACAAACAAGTACTGATTCGACAACTCAGATTTCAAAATAGACATTATTTATTTGTTTCTAGGACTCTTTCCTAGCCTCAATTTCATCACACAGCAAACAAGGCATCCTATCATCTTATGCACTTGCCACATACGTTAAAGTAAAAGTCAATACACATAGTGTAAAGGTGAGCATACAAGTTTGATAATAGCATAATAGAGTTTGAATTTTTTTTACGCATAACCAGTACGTACAACGTGTGATGTGAAGCACGTTAGTTATCGACATGATCCTATCGATACCAATGACTGCGGGTTGACTGCCCAAGGCAGTTCGTAACACACATTCACCACTGTGAACCATGTGATTAATTGTCTTTAACAACCCCTGAGTGAACAGGTGCTGAGTTCAAACTATAGTACTATCGTTGCTAAGGCAGGTAGACAGCAATCTATGTGTAAACATAACAAACAAGCATTCATCGAGTCACGTATAACATACAGTAGCGGTTAGCGTTAAAGTATTTTGTAGTGTGTTTGATGTGATTTAGAATAAGTAACGTATGTAACACCCAAAAGTGCGTAAAGCAAAAAGGGTTCGAGTATACTCACAGCGATGATGGATTGAAGGGAGCACAGGAGTGAGATTAGCCTGAACAGAACGATAGTATAGACGATAAGTGGCGCATAAAACAGTGCAAGGAACCAAGTGTCGAACAACAATCCGGTCAGATGGCAATCCAATTGGACGGTCGTTCGATCGGAAGTCAATCCGTTCGAATGGTCATCCGATCGGATGGCCATTCGGTCGGACTGACACCTTGCTTGGGTAGAATGTGTTTGTGTATGATGGTTTGACTTTTGAAGTTTTCGTTGTAGCATTTTGAAAATAGAGAAGTATCTCTACCCTTCAAGTCGGTCGATCGAACGGTCATTTGATCGGACAGCGATCCGATTGGCGAGGCTTCTCAGTGTGAGAATAAGTTCACAGCAGGACGATCACTCGACCGGATGGCAATCTTGTGCATTGAACATGTTGAAAATCATTTAAGTGTTGAACCAATGTGCAACCCGATCGGATGGCTGGTCGACCGGATGGTAATCCGATCGGATGGCAATCCGATCGGACGGTAATCCGTCCTGACGATCTGACCGTCTTGTCACTTGATTTGTTTGAAGTGTTGTAGTTTGAACGAGACGTTATGATAGCTTGTTTGAACAATAGGAACCTCATCTCGACCCAAGTGACCCGATTGAACAGGAATCACCCTAGTACGACAAGTACACGGTTCAAGACGGTTGTTTATGTTTAAACCCGAAATCAACTATCTCTCAGATAGAATTCAGATCCAAAATTGATACATCACTAAGAATGAGTAGAAGATCAGAACCAGCTCCGATTCCATCGGGTTTGAGTGCATTGAGTGTAAAAGAGTTGAAAGAAAGTTAGAAGAACCATCTTTCAATCCTTTTCACCGTGAATATATTCAGATCTATGCAAGATCTTTGTTCATTCATGTGGAAATCATTCAGATCTAAGTTGTTCTTGGTGGATTGAAGCCAAAACATGAAGTTCATAAGAACTCCATGGTGACATCATCCTAGAACACCTCAAATCCACTGATTTCACGGTTAAAAGTTGAGATTTGAAAGAGAGAATGATGAAGATGCGTGTGTAGATCATAGAAGTATAAGATTTAGATTGAATACTTATAAGAATTGAGAAATCGGGAGAAATGAGCTTGAGTGCGACTGAGTCGAGCAAGGGAGCTGTCACCATCAAATGAGGTGACAAATGGGGGTATTTATAGGGTTTTCCAAAAAGAAAAGTGGGAAAAAGGCTGGTCGATCGTGTGGCAGTCCGATCGGGTGGCAGCCCGATCGGGTTACAGCCCGATCGGATGGCAATCCGATCGGTTGGCCACTCGATCCTAGTGTTTGGCGCGACGAGTTTTGTTGTTTTGATTCGCGTGTTGAGCGTTGTGATTTGATTCGAGGAAGCGATGCGTTAGTATTTCCTATTAATCCTAATTACTATATCTAACATACATTCACTATACTTAACTTGCGTTAGCGTTTGCGTTTCGATTGCGATAAAGTTTCGATTGCGTTTCGATTAATCACCACAACATAATATAAATAAACATGCACAAATAACACATAAGTAGCACACACACATAAAACAATATCCAGGACGCATAAAATTCGAGTTGCGAGTGCGATTGCGATAAACGATAAAACATGCGATAAATATCGATTAAACCTTGATTATTAACAAGTACTCCAAATAATACAACTAATGCGATAAATTAGGTAGATTATCTACAAGTCAAAGAAGTCAAAACAGTAGATGAGCAAGGAGTGACAAATCGCAATTAGCAATCTTTTCTCCCTTTGACTTCAATCTTGACTTTGACTTTCGAAACACGGGGTGTTACAACTTGTTCGTGTGAAATTTCATCACTTATGAATGTCAAACTTCATTCTTTATTCTACCCGTTCAACTTTGAAATGTTTGAACGAGATTTTCAAAATTTATGTTTGCAAGATCTTGTCGTCTTTTAGTCATAACTCTCAATCTGAGTCTTTTGACTTTCAATCCGAGTTCCCGTCTCTTGGTTTACGCATTCACTCAATATCCTACCCATCTATCGGGTATTTTACTGAAGTCATTATTATTGCAACATTTCCGGTATGTGTTAAGACTTCGTTTTGATTCATTTGGTCATCTTAGCGAAATCCATTGCTTTTATTCAACCAAGTTCCCACTCCTTATTTTAATCCGTTTGACTTGTCCGAGTGAATTTCATAACTTATGACAGTCAAACTTTATCCCTAAGCCTTAGCATTCTTATTAGTCGGTTTGTATTTTCATTTACTTTGATTCTTGTCCTTTTCTTGAGCTCGTTATTCCGATGTAATATGCTTCCGTTACCCGGCTTGCGTTTACATTTATTATCAAATATCTTACTTGTTTGATCTGTTTTGGGTACCTTTTTCTTATTTGTCCCAATCACCCCGTCCTTACTACATCGGACGTAAATGTGTCCATCATAAGAAGTTAATGGTATCATGTGTTCACTATTTACTTGGCCAGAGTAAGCGATCAACACATGATACACATGACCTTTTCATAATTTTCACATCACGCCCTATGTAAGTAATGCCTCTATTCTTTCTATATCTTTGATTCCATTTAGTAAAACTTTATTTAATTGCTAAACAACAATCATTAGTTTTACTCGTTTTGCACTTGAACGTATAAAAAGTTTTTCTTTTTATCAAACTATTATGTAATCACATTTGTTAATGTAATTGCTACTTTTCTCAATAGTATTATATTGAGAATTATTCACTTGGATGTTTACTCCCATCCAAGTTTCCATATGAACTAATCCTGTTAATGCTTTGTTATTCATCATCGTGAATAACACTTATTTCTACTTAATTGTTATTGGAAACTTCATCCTGAATAGATATCCTATTCAGGTTTTCCAAGTTTTATCCTATATATGCAACCGTCATTCTCTACGTGTTTGTTGCATATTACTATTTGTGCGATTAATTTAAAACGTGCACATTGTAATGCTTGCCCTAACGAATTATTAACATATTTCCATTCAATTTATTCATCCATTATTCAAAATTCTTGTTTCCTTCGAATTCAAATTTCCGGTTCTTAAACCGAATTATTTGACCCGTTATGGGTTTTGTACCATATCCCTATATGCACAACCATTTTTAGTAACTCTTTAATGTTTACTAATACGATCCATTACCCGGATCATATCTTATTAGTTTTCATGGTTCTTTTACCAATTCTTAAGTTATATACACGTTTGACCCGTTATGGGCATTTATATCAAAACTATAATTTTATCAACTCTCATAAAAAAAACTCTTATTTCCTCCAACCATAATCCATATTATGGTTGGTACATGTACCCTTCACGAGAGTATCATTCCTTGTGCGTACTTGGCACGGGTCAACATTGACTCGTTTTTAATACATTGCATTACCTTTCGCCAACCTTGGCAAAACATGCTCATACTTTCCGCTTGCCTGTATTTATAACACTTAACAAAACATAATATTACCAATCATCATTTATATTGTTATATAACTTCTGACCAAGTATTAGTCAAAACTAAGTGTTTAAGACCCCGAAACAATTTCTACAAGTACGGACCTGCTTGCTGTCAACAACTATTTTGTTGACAAACGTCCGCGAAAACAACGTTAAAAAACTTCCGAAAAATTTATAAAAATTACCAATAATCATTTATATTGTTATACCACTACTGACCAAATATTGAGTCAAAACTAAGTGCTTAAGGCTACGAAACAATTTCTGCAAATACGGACCTGCTTGCTGTCAACAACTATTTTGTTGACAAAACGTAAACGAAAACCACGTTAAAAAACTTCCGAAAAATTTATAAAAATTAAAAATCATCATTTATATTGTTATACCACTTCTGACCAAATATTGAGTCAAAACTAAGTGTTTAAGGCCTCGAAACAATTTCTGCAAATACGGACCTACTTGCTGTCAACAACTATTTTATTAACTAAATGTCCGTGAAAACCACGTTAAACAACTTCCGAAAAATTTATAAAAATTACCAAAGATCATTTATATTTTTATATCACTTCTTACCAAATATTGAGTCAAAACTAAGTTTTTAAGGCCTCGAAACAATTTCTGCAAATACGGACCTGCTTGCTGTCAACAACTATTTTGTTGACAAAACGTCTGCAAAAACCATGTTAAACAACTTTAGAAAAATTTATAAAAATTACGAATCATCATTTATATTGTTATACTACTTCTGACCAAATATTGAGTCAAAACTAGGTGTTTAAGGACTCGAAACAATTTCTGCAAATGCGGACCTGCTTGCTGTCAACAACTATTTTGTTAACAAAACGTCCGCGAAAACCATGTCCATTTTATTATTCACAATGCTATTTATTATACAAGTAAGTATTCTATTATAGAAGGTGTAAGCTTTACTTACCTTGCATCCGGTTATTCTTTTCTGCGTGCTCAATCCGTTTGACTCGCTTCCTTCCCAAGCTTCCATCTAGCTTGTTAAGCGTCAAACTATCATTATAATTCGTAAGACGGTTAGGTTAGTTATTATCAATTATGACTATTCCACTTTACGTATTTCATATAAAAATTATTATTCAATCTTATAAATGGTCAGTTTGACTTTCAAAGATCAACTGTCCCTTTTTAATGTATGAAATGCATAATTGAGTTCAAGGAACTCACTTAGGCATTTCTTCGACTATTCGATAGGCGATATTTTTAGGCCACTAATTTAACCACATTCATCAACATAGTTTACATACATCATATAATCATCTAATTCCATAAACTTATACTTTCATTACGCGAAATCTACTGGTTCTATTTATGAGTGAAACTCGTTTCATCATGTTATTAGACATTCATCCGGTTACCTAATCAAATCAAGTTCTACATTCAAACTAGTAGATATCATGATTTCAAACATCACATTCTTGAATTAAATCACCAATTTCATTACAACACTCAAAACCCATTTCGAATCATGTATGATCAAGTACTCAAACTTGTAAATTGCTTAAGTATCTCGCTTCAACTATCAATTATGATGATTTCAGGCACAAGTATATCATCATCTTCACTATTTAGTCAAAAACCCACTTCCTAGTTTACTTGTTAATATCTTACAAGTAACTTTACATCAAGTTCTTCATAATTTCATCATAACTAACGAAATTAAACATACATAAACATTCAATTTCAACTTTGGATCGTAATCCAACAATCTATTTGCAAGTAACCTACTTGTCTCAATTTTCAACTTTAACCAATCTAGGTTTTATGACATACCTTATAATCCCCATGACTAGGTGATCGTTTTTATGTGTTCATGCATTGATTTAGGGCTTGAATCGAGCTTCAATTTGATGATTTTGTGCAAACTAGGGTTTGAGCTCCATGAGAGCTTCTCCTGGCCATCTCCACGCACGCGCACACACTCTTATGTGTGTGTTGTGTTATTTTTTTGTTTATAATACCATTTTCAAATTATCTAACTTTGGTCCCTCAAGTTTAGCTTTTGTTTAAACCCCCTCATAATACTTACTACAAATTAACCGATTCTCATAACTAGATTTAAATGTTCCTAGTTAACTTAGTGGGTTCGGGAAAGTCATAACCCGTTTTATTTTTAGTCCCGTTGACTCGGGCTTCTTATAAACTTTATTTCCTCAAAAGCATTCGTTTACTCTTTTGTTTATTTATTTTTATTTATTTAATATTATGTTTATTTATTTAAATCCTGATATTCACCGGGTTAATTTTTACCACTAACGGTACTTTACCCGTCCTTTAGTACTAACGTGGTTTGATTACCAAACCCGTTTTCGGGCTGTTACACTAAACCTTTGCCCCAACTCACAACTGACAACTACGCAAAGCTCTTCCCGACAATTGATCGTCAATTCCCTATCTCTCTCCCATAACTTATTGTAGGCGTGACACCAACGTTTAATCGATAAACATGCAATCAACGATGGATATGTTGAATCCTGTCTTCATGTTTCCCATTCATTCAACAACCTCGCACCACGTGAAACCATCTAAACACCACTGCATACTTCCGCCTTTCAATGAGGTAAGAGATTGAAATGTTAAACTGATCGTAAACTTATTTGTTTTGAAGAAGAAACCAGGTAAGAAATAGGAGGAACTGGATTTGCTAAATGACTTGTTTGTTTTCTTAATGCAGCAGCAGGTGAGAATATTCTTTTTTTTTATCGAAACATAGAAGATCTGCAAGCAAATTACATCAGCAACAGAAACTCATTGTTTTTAGGTTTTTTAAGAATATATACATATAATGTGTATTGAACGGTTTCGGGATGGGTAATGTAGAGTTTGTATGGTTATCGTAGCTTGTAAAGGACCATCAAGTTGTAGATAGGTCTTCAGCACAAACATAATGCTGGACCTTTTTACTATATCATAACTTCCATTCCTGCCCTGTTTTTTTATGTGATCTTTATTAACAACATTCGGATTGTTTCAACACTGTGATGTTATTTACCGCGTGTATTTTTATTCTAGCTGCCTAGCAGGTGGGGATGATGGCCGATCATGGGTAATGGGTAGGTGGAAAATTAAATTAGAGAGGTGGAAAATAAATAATGATTTGCGAATGGTGATTTTTTTTTGGTGTGTACAAAAATGGATGTAAAATAAGAATAGAAGTAGGGCTTGATCTTCTACCACGTATATTTTTTTTTGAAAAATAAAAGAATTTTCTATTTAATTTTAATATTATATCGCTAGATTACTTTTGATGAGGACATAGTAGTGTCTTTGTTAATCCTAACTGTTTTTAAATAAATATTTTACAAGTATATTGTTTCTATCAAGTGATGCATTTTACTAAATCATAGAATATGGAATAATTAAAGTAGAAGTTTAAAAGATTATAAGTTAATTAAATTCTCTAATATTATTTAAATATATTATTTGAGAATTAGGAGGATACAAAGTGGAAATTTGTATTCACTCTAGCATGATTAATGTATTTAAATGTTATTTGAGAATTAGGATGCAAACTATTTATCTCTATTTAGCGCCATTGTCGCAACACCACTTTCACCATCATTCGCAACACCGTTTCTTCCCATGGGTTCTTTGTCGTCGCCAACAAACCACCGCAACTACTCACTGTTACTATCGTGCTTCAACAAATTAATCTTAAAATTACCGTTAAAAATTACCTCGTCGCGAAGCGCGGGTGCGTATACACACACGCACACACAAATTATATATGGTTTATTTTTATCATTCAAGGTTTAAATTATTCCCATCCTGCATTGTCATCTCCGTCGCAACGCTCGAGTTCCATACTATTATTACCATGGTTGTAAAACAAGGTCTCTAAGGCCGAGTACTCCCCGAGTAGTCGCTACAAAGTAGGTTGCTAAGGCGACTTTCTTCAACTCCGACTAATTACTCGGAATCGATCAAATGCGGTCAACATCGGCCAAATTCGGATCTAGGAGGTCAACTTAGGACGAGTTTGACTTAAAATAAAATCGAACATAACTTTTATGGTGTCGCAACCCCCGACCCCTGATCCCCGGGAACGGGCGGCCGCGAGCCAGTTTCGGTGGTATCTCGTATTGTCTAATTTGGCAGCGGAAATTTTCATCAGGACCGTAGTTAGGAAATATTGTATCAGAGTAAAATACCACTTTTTCATAGCATTAAACATATGGGATAAACCAAAGTTCATAGTACACACGTTTTCATAGGAATAAATCCTATTTTATTTAATAAAAACATCTATTTTATTTAATAAAAACATCTATTTTATTTTAGGTAACTTTATTGCCACTTTTTCAAGCCTTCAGTGCTGTCCAGCTGGCTTCTATTTGGCTTTCACATTTTGTTACCTGAAACGCGTTTTAAAAACATTTGTCAGTGGGAAATACTGGTGAGTGAATCCCAGTTTAATCAAGTTTCAATAAAAACCATTGTACAGTATTGAGGGCGATCCCGCAATTATATTTGTTTCCAAGACATCACAATTAACATCCATGGTACTGTCAGACCCGACTTGTGGAAATGTTACTCCTTGACCAGGTGGTAACAAATTTTGTATACAAAACCCCAACATACTCATGATAATTGTATTCTTACAAATACTCAATAACTGCTTCATATGTAATTAATTAAGTGAGGTTTTGTAAAAATAGTTAAAAAAAAGTGGATCAACTCACATTGTTGTCTTAGATTTTCCGTAAGAGTTTCCTGGTGACAATCTATAGTTTACACAATTGCACACGCGTTAGTATAATAACCCATTTTAACATTAGTAATACCCTCCCCGAGACGGCATTCCAACGACTACGTCGGGCAGAACCACGACAGCCGTTACGGAGCCCTAGATCAATCGGGCAGCGTATCTAATACGTATCCAGGGGTTATAATACTTACAACGGAGCACAACTTCGCTATTTAAGGGGGTATAATACCCGTGTATAAAGCCTATTATCAGAAATTGAGATTGAGAAAGAAACTTTGAACGAATTCGAATGAAATTCGATGGCCTGCTTATATAGTTGCTGAGTCTGGTTCTCTCGCGGCCCGCGTAAAACAAGACAGGGGCTTACGCGGCCTGCGTCAATCCCAGGTCAAACTTATAGCTGATCCGGGTAAGCACTAGACTCGCCACGATGATGACACGTGTCATCACCGGGCTGTGCCATCTTTCTGATCTTACGCGGCCCGCGTTAACTAACGGGGGTCTTACGCGACCCGCCTAAACTTAAAAATCAAATAAATCAGGTTTTAACCTTTAAACCGCCCGCGTAAGGGTTGGGGTGGGGTCTACGCGGCCCGCCTCAACTTAATAATTAGATTTTTTATTATTTTAATAATATTTAATGTATTTGGGGCCCGTTTTCTCGTATGGGGTGTATTTTGGGACATATTGGGATATTTTAAAATAAATTAGGGTGTCGGAAAAATTATGAGGGTGTCAGTTTATTGAGGATTGTTATATCCTCCCCACCTTGTTTTAGAGCTCGTCCTCGAGATCTACTGGAATAAGTGTGGATATTTTCTTTGCATTTCAGATTCAAGCTCCCACGTGTACTCAGGTCCTCTTTTGGAGTCCCACTTCACTTTGACCAGAACTAGTCTCTTATGCTTGAGGTTCTTGACTTTCCTGTCTTCAATCTGTAGAGGCCTTTCTACAAACTTGAGTTGTTCATTTACCTCTATATCCTTAAGAGGCACTACTAGTGATTCATCAGCTAAACACTTTTTGAGATTAGATACATGAAATAAATCATGTATTCCTACCATTTCCTCTGGCAGTTGTAGCTGATAGGCTACAGGTCCTATTCTTCTAATAATCTCAAAAGGTCCAACATACCTGGGACTTAGCTTTCCTCTTTTGATGAATCTTACCAACTCCTTTCCAAGGAGAGACTTTTAACAATACTTTGTCTCCTACTTGAAATTCCAAGGGTTTTCGTCGATTATCAGCATAGCTCTTCTGTTGATCACGTGCTGCTTTCAGTCGTTCCTTGACTTGAATAATCTTGTCGGATGTTTCTTGTACTATCTCAGGTCCAGATAGTTGCTTTTCCCCAATTTCTGCCCAACAGACTGGGGTTCGACACTTTCGTCCATAAAGTGCTTCGAATGGTGCAGCATTGATACTTGTATGATAACTATTATTATAAGAAAATTCTATTAAAGGTAAGTGATCGTCCCAATTACCTCCAAAATCAATTACACAAGCTCTAAGCATGTCCTTCATTGTCTGAATTGTTCTTTCACTTTGTCCGTCTGTTTGAGGATGATAAGCTGTGCTCAGATTCAATTTGGTTCCCATGGCTTTTTGGAAACTTGACCAAAAATGAGAGGTAAATCGGCTATCCCTATCAGAAACAATTGATAAAGGAATTCCATGTAATGAAACAATTTCATTTACATATAATTTAGCTAGCTGTTCCATACTGAAAGTTTCCTTCATTGGTAGGAAGTGAGCTGACTTGGTTAGCCTATCTACAATCACCCAGATTGTATCATTACCTTTTCTTGTTTTGGGTAATTTGGTAACAAAATCCATTGTTATCAATTCCCATTTCCACACTGGCATTTCTAACTGTTGTAATAAACCTGAGGGTTTCTGGTGTTCAGCTTTTACTTACGAACAAGTTAAACATTTAGAAACATAAGCTACTATGTCCTTTTTCATTCCTATCCACCAGAAATTTTTCTTTAAATCCTAGTACATTTTATCATTTCTTGGGTGCATCGTATACTTAGATTTATGGGCTTCTTCTAATATACGATAACGTAGATTTCCTAATTTGGGTATCCACATTCTCTTCTTATGGAATCTCCAAATTCCATATGTTCCATGTTCTAATTCTTTAATCATCCCTTTTAATCTTTCAGTATCATCCTTGATTACTGATTCTTGTGCTTTTCTGATTTGATCATGTAAATCTACTTGTAGATTTAATTTAAGAGAACGTATCCTTTTTGGCTTTTCATGATACTTTCGGCTTAAAGCATCAGCAACTACATTTGCTTTTCCTTCGTGATATTGTATATCACAATCATAATCACTAAGCATATCCATCCATCGTCTTTATCTCATATTTAACTCTTTTTGCCCAAAAATATACCTTAAACTTTTATGATCAGTGAATATGGTAAACTTACTACCATAAAGGTAATGTCTCCAAATCTTAAGGGCAAAAATTATAGCTCCTAACTCTAGATCATGGGTTGAATAATTTTCTTCATGATTCTTAAGTTATCTAGAGGCGTAAGCTATAACCTTTTGACGTTGCATTAGTACACATCCATAACCTAGTTTGGAAGCGTCACAATAGACTATAAAGTCTTCAGTTCCTTCTGGTAATGCTAGTATGGGTGCATTAGTTAATCTTTGCTTAAGAATTCTAAATGCTTCTTCTTGTTTTGGTCCCCATTCAAACTTAATGGATTTACAGGTTAACTTAGTTAAAGTAATGACTATTCTAGAGAAATCTCGAATAAATCTTCTATAATAACCGGCCAATCCTAAGAAACTTCTAACCTCGGTTGGTGACTCAGGGGTTTTACATTTAGTAATCGCCTCGATTTTTGTGGGATCCACATGAATTCCTTCATGGTTTACTAAATGTCCAAGAAACTGTACCTGTTCTAACCAAAACTCACACTTTGAAAACTTAGCATAAAGCTTTTCCTTTCTTAATATAGTTAAAAGTGCGTGGAAATGCTTTGCATGGTCCTCTTTATTCTTAGAATAAATTAGAATATCATCTATAAAGACAGTTATGAATTTATCCAAATATGGCTTACATATTCGGTTCATCATGTCCATAAATGCGGCTGGGGCATTGGTTAAACCAAATGGTATGACAGTAAATTCATAATGACCATACCTTGTTCTAAATGCGGTCTTAGGAATATCCTCTTCCTGTACCTTTAATTGATGATATCCTGACCTTAAATCGATTTTAGAGAAAAATCGAGCTCCTTGCAGTTGATCGAACAGATCATCGATTCTTGGTAATGGGTACCGGTTCTTAATCGTGACCTTGTTCAATTCACGGTAGTCAATGCACGTACGCATTGATTCGTCTTTCTTTTTAACGAACAGTATCGGCGCTCCCCATGGCGACGAACTTGGCTGTATGAATCCCTTTTCCAGCAATTCATCTAATTGTTTCTTTAATTCCTGCATTTCTGCGGGTGCCAAACGGTAAGGTGCTTTGGCAATCGTTGCGGTTCCAGGTAGTAGGTGAATTCTGAATTCAACTTCTCTGTCCGGCGGTAGTCCTGGTAATTCTTCTGGAAATATATCTGAAAACTGAGACACTACTGGAATGTCTTTTAGTTCTTTTCCTTTAGTGTTAGTGATTATAGAAATCAAATATACTATAGATCCTTTTCTTACATAGCTTGTAGTTTTTATCACAGAGATGAATTTTGTGGATCTAGATGGTTTATCTCCTTTAATTGTGATCGTTTTACCTTTTGGTGAATCTACTTGGATTGACTTTTGATCACAAAAAATACTGGCTTTATTGGTTATTAACCAATCCATTCCTAAAACGACGTCGAATCCTGCCAGATTCATTGGGTAAAGGTTTGCCATAAACTTTTGATTTAAAAATTCTATTCTTGCTCCCTGCAAGATTTCAGAAATCCTAAAGTTTCTCCATTAGCTGTCTCTATTAGACATTCTTGTGGTAGTTTAGTTAATGACTGATTTAGAAGTTTGCAAAACGAAGTATTAATAAAACTTTGGTTTGCACCAGTGTCAAATAATACTTTAGCAAAAACATCATTAACTAGAAACGTACCAGCTATCACGTTTGGAATCATTTTGGCTTCATCGGCAGTTAAAACAAATGCTCTAGCATTTTTAGTGTTCCCGTTGTTCACAGCTGGAGCCAATTTTGGACAGTTTGTCCTGATATGACCTTTCTCTCCACAGTTGAAGCACAGTCCAATACTGGATTTCTTCCTACAATCTTCTTCCTTGTGTCCTGGCATGTTGCAGAAATTGCAAAGAGTGGAGCATTTTCCCGAATGCTTTTACTTGCAGACCTTGCAGAACGGTGCAGAGGTAGAACCCATATTCCTACGATTGTAATTCCTAGAACAGAATTCTTGGGTAAGCCTTTGGGTTAGGTTTTTCCTCTGGTCTTTTTCTCTAGTACGGATTAATTCATCAGTCAAGGTGTTTGTTAATTCTACAGCTTCTTCTATGGTTTGAGGTCTAGCTGCCTTGACTACATGTCTAATCTCTCCAATTAATCCCCATATGTAACGGGAGATTAATACCAGTTCTGGTGATGCAAGGGTTGGTACTATTCTGGCATATTCAAAGAATAACTTTGTGTACCCCTTACTATCCACTCCATTCATCCTAAGATTTAGGAATTTGTTTGCTATTTGCTCTTTTTTCATTAGGAGGGCAGAATTTCCTTTCTACCATATTCCTAAATTCCTCCCATTCCATATTATAAACCCTATCACTTCCTATAGACTGAAGGATAGTGTTCCACCATTCTAAGGTTGAATTCTTAAATAGATTGGAAGAAAACATTATCTTGTCCTCTTCCGCACATTTACTTATTTTCAAAACAGCCTCAGTCTTTTCTATCCAGCGCAAAGCTGCAATAGGTTCTTCATTGCCCGAGAATTCTATCGGTTTACAGGACTAGAATTCTTTGTAAGAACAACCGTAAGACACGGTTCTTCTTCTTTTGGGAATGGGCATTTGAAGTACAGGGCCATTGTTTACGCTGTGTTCTGGTTCAATTGGTCGCTTACTGCTATGTTTACTTTTATTATTCACTTCCTAAACTGTTTGAATAATAAATGGCATTGCATCTATAATTCCTTGTGCCACTATGTGTTGAATAGCACTATTATCCACTTGGTTTCCATTGTTATTAACGCTTGGATTCTCATTAACCAAGTTAATGTTACTTTGGTTATCGTTATTCAGATTTCCTTGATTTCCTTCGTCGGCCATCTGAATTTTAAACATTTACCACATATTAATATCACAAAATAATATTTTAATATAGCCAATCACATGACACGCATTTTTGGGCAAAAGCGTCGATCTTTGCAACTTTACTCTATTCATATATTATGCATCTATTACACACCAGTACTGAAATAAAAATTACAATACCGACTGAAATAAAATTACATTAATAATAGTAGGCATCCATACACACATATTTTATTTTATTTTTATTATTATTATTATTATTATTATTATTACTATTACCGTATCCACCATCATATCTATGGATATGGATTCATCCAGAAATCCATATTGCGCTCGTCATACTTCCAGACGAGTCGCTCTCCCACCTGTCGCAATCGTTCACTACTCTCTAAAATTTCCTCACCAAATGTCCTAAGTTCTTGTACGTTTTCCGCACTCATTGGGGGTGCAGGTTCTAGGACTGGGTTCAGAATCTGGGGTGCGGGATCATGGTATGGGGGTGTAGGTGCCTGGAATTGGTAAGGATCTTCTAAAATCTCCCTAATATATTCATCGTGGAAATAGGGATCTAGAGGATCTAAACCTAGGTTGGCTCCTACATTTGGCATGGGCATGTGTAACACCCCAAAAATATAAAACTTTATATTAGAATTATAAAGTATAAATAATTGAGAATTTACTAACTAGGAATTTTAACCTAGTTAGTTACAAGTTTAGAAATAACTTAAAGTAGGGTTAAAATCAACTAAATTAAATGTTGATCAAAGTTGAGGGGTTCAAGTTGTAAAAATTGAAACTTAATTTTTATTAAACAAATAAAACAAACCAAACACCCCCAAAAGGAGGTGTCTGGTCGTACAAGCATGGCAGGGGTGATCCCCACTCTTCCAAAACCCTAAAACTTCACCAATCTTGCAAATTGAAGGTTTAATCCAAGTTGAAATCGAAATTAAGGCATAAATTAATGATCCTCATCACAAGAGGATTTCAAGGTATGTAAAATTTCATGAAAACCCTCAACTTGAATTCTCATGTAATTGGGAAAATCTGAAATTATAGTTGCATGTGTGTCTTATGATGATCTAGGAACAACTATAGTGTCCAAGGACAAACCCTAGACAAATACAAGTAGAAATCATGTTAAATTTTAGTGAGGATTATGAACACCATTGTAGGTGATTAACGGGTTATGTGTAAATTGATGAACACTAGGAAATTGGGTGTTGTTCTAGTGTAAACTGAAATTGTGAGATAATCTCTAAAATCATTGATGCTAAAAATGAGTATATTGTCTATTTGAAGTTAAATTGAGTGGTAATTTCAAGTTGTGAACTTGGTTTAGATCATGTAGAAATTTGACCCGCAAGGTGTTTGACAAAACGCCTAAATGAGGGCTAAAATGTTATAAGTTGGATGAAAACGCAGATTTGATTATGTTGAGAAATAACGCGTTAAAGCTTATGAAAGAGTTCTAAAACTTGTTATGAATTGAACTCTATAGGCAAGGAATCCGGAACGTCAAGTGGACACACCGTGGGGAATACACGTGGAAAAGGGACGCTTTGAAGGTACGTAACTTGATTAGTTACATTAAACGAGTTGTTGATAAGTTTTGTAAATCTTATTGTTGATTCGAAATTTGCATCGAATTTAGATTGATTATGGTTGGAATATGAATTAAAAGACTTAGTGTAGTCAACGAGCCAATTGGTAGTCATCATAAGTGGATGGTTCCACAAGATGAGCCAACGGATCTATCAGTTGTGAAAATTTTTAGTTTTAAACGTTCTAGTAGTCGATAATGGCGATAATAATCACAAAGGCATTAAACCAAGAAATTGGTAAGAAATGCGGGTGATAATAAGCCCCGGATGTTGGGCATAAAGTGCCATAGGTTTACTAGTAAAAAGGGTAGTAAAATGGTTAAGCTAGAATGGGTCGAATAATTGTAAATGGACATATAGTATTTCAGCTCGTAAATAAATTGTTCGGTATGAAACTTGTAATAGGCATGTTGGTAACGAAATTACAGACGCATAGGAAAAAGAATCACGTTAAACAGACTTACGAGTCAAAAGTTATGGCCATTTTAAGTTAGAATTTGATTAAACTTGGAACTGGAAATCAGCAGCAACAAAAAAATGAACATTCTGGAAAAATGGGGGCCTGGCGTGACGCGAGGGCCCTTGGCGTCACGCGAGGGTCCCCTTCCGGAAATTTTTATTTCTTTTGTGTTATTAACCCTTGGAACTTGTGTGTATCTATTGTAACATGATCAAAACTAACGTTTGTTATGGTTTCGATCTTAGGTGATGTTTGAATGTGACCGGAAGATGATCGAGCTAGATTTTGAAGAACCGAACACTACTTACAAGCTTCCGCAACGTTTTAAATCTTTAATAGACTTTCTTTTGGGATGTAAACAACTTTTGAAATGGTTTTAACTTAGTCTTTGATTTACTAAGGTTTGTATTACGTATGAACTTCCTTTATGAAAGTTATGTTAATTAAGCAAATTGTAACTCAATGGTATAATCTACGATTAAAATCAAGTATAATTAGACGGGTGTTACAGCATGTCTTCATGGATCAGGTAACGTTGCACATAGTCCCTATTGTCGTCCCATCAGGGGTCGTAATTTGGGTCTAGGGGGTTTGGTGTAGGTACCCTAGGTATTTTTTCCGGATTGAAGTCGTGCATCTCTACTTGGTTTTCAGGGTTTTCTATCTCCATGGGTTGGTCAGGGATTGGCAGTTGTGGTTGGGGTGCTATTATCTGTTCCAGATTAGGGTTAGCTGCATTGGTTGCTAGGATGTGGATGTTGGCTATACCCCTATTGATCATGTCTTGGGCATAGACATCTGTCTCTCTCTTGTCTGCTGCTAGTGTTCTCTGGTCTTGTAACTTTTTCATACGTTTCCTATGCTCGTGTGCCCCTCTACTGAACCATCCCCTCTTTTTCTGAGGAAATGGCTCTTCTGATTGAGCCTTAAACACAAAGATTCCTTCTTCCGTATCAGCAGAGTACCCTGAGAGGGCAGGCTGAGAAGAGGAGGTGCCTTCGCTTCTAGGCGAACCAGACAATTGAAGGTACGCGTCAGATGGTCCTTGGTCGCTCATACTGTAAACTAACAAATAGTCAAATAACACATAACAATTAAATACAGTTATGCACGTATTTCTGTAAATTATTTCCTAACAAATTGAATTTTGATGTCAGCAGAACACTTCTGTGGCTGAATCAGTGGCTTAGCTCTGATACCACCTTCTGTCGCAACCCCCGATCCCTGATCCCCGGGAACGGGCGGCCGCGAGCCAGTTTCGGTGGTATCTCATATTGTCTAATTTGGCAGCGGAAATTTTCATCAGGACCGTAGTTAGGAAATATTGTATCAGAGTAAAATACCACTTTTTCATAGCATTAAACATGGACAAACCCAAGTTCAGAGTACACACGTTTTCATAGGAATAAATCATATTTTATTTAATAAAAACATCTATTTTATTATAGGTAACTTTATTGTCACTTTTTCAAGCCTTCAGTGCTGTCCAGCTGGCTTCTATTTGGCTTTCACATTTTATTACCTGAAACGCGTTTTAAAAACATTTGTCAGTGGGAAATACCGGTGAGTGAATCCCAGTTTAATCAAGTTTCAATAAAAACCATTGTACAGTATTGAGGGCGATCCCGCAATTATATTTGTTTCTAAGACATCACAATTAACATCCATGGTACTGTCAGACCCGACTTGTGGAAATGTTACTCCTTGACCAGGTGGTAACAAATTTTGTATACAAAACCCCAACATACTCATGATAATTGTATTCTTACAAATACTCAATAACTGCTTCATATATAATTAATTAAGTGAGGTTTTGTAAAAATAGTTAACAAAAAGTGGATCATCTCACATTGTTGTCTTAGATTTTCCGTAAGAGTTTCCTGGTGACAATCTATAATTTACACAAATACACACGCGTTAGTATAATAACCCATTTTAACATTAGTAATACCCTCCCCGAGATGGCATTCCAATGACTATGTCGGGCAGAACCACGACAGCCGTTACAGAACCCTAGATCAATCGGGCAGCGTATCTAATACGTATCCAGGGGTTATAATACTTACAACGGAGCAGAACTTCGCTATTTAGGGGGGGGGGGGTATAATACCCGTGTATAAAGCCTATTTATCAGAAATTGAGATTGAGAAAGAAACTTTGAACGAATTCGAATGAAATCTGATGGCATGCTTATGTAGTTGCTGAGTCTGGTTTCTCGTTGCCCGCGTAAAACAAGACAGGGGCTTACGCGGCCCGCGTCAATCCCAGGTCAAACTTATAGCTGATCCGGGTCAGCACTAGACTCGCCACGATGATGACACGTGTCATCACCGGGCTGTGCCATCTTTCCGATCTTACGCGGCCCGCGTTAACTAACGGGGGTCTTACGCGGCCCGCCTAAACTTAAAAATCAAAGAAATCAGGTTTTAACCTTTAAACTGCCCGCGTAAGGGTTGGGGTGGGGTCTACGCGGCCCGCCTCAACTTAATAATCAGATTTTTGACTATTTTAATAATATTTAATGTATTTGGGGCCCGTTTTCTCGTTTGGGGTGTATTTTGGGACATATTGGGATATTTTAAAATATATTAGGGTGTCGGGAAAATTATGAGGGTGTCGGTTTATTGAGGATTGTTATATATGGCTATCATATTAAAGAATGAATATCAATTTGACGTATTTTGTTATAAATATTAGTTTTGACATATATTTAATTTCCGAAAACTAATTTCTTTATAATTTGGCATGTCCGAGTATTCCCCGTGTACTCTCCGCCTAGGCCGAGTACTCTCAACTCCCCGGTCGACCGACTAGGGAGCGCCTAGCGACTTTTGCAACAATGATTATTACTATATAAAGCATTTCCTATGCACAACATGGTAAATTCTCATCAAATCTTAAGATGACATATGAAGGTTCAAGTAAAAATACCTAACTACGAGCTCCCCGCCGCAACTACGAGGCAACAAAATAGACAAACCCGCCGCAACGTGTGGGCTTTTCCACTAGTATGGATTTAAAAGACAAGCCAAAAGTCATGACTTATATGGACTTGGAGATAGGGTTGTTCACGAGCCGAGCCGGACCGAGCAAACCTTTGCTCGTGCTTGGCTCGTTTACAAACCGAACCGAGCGGAGCGGCTCATTTAAAACTGAGCCTCAAATCAATCGAGCATTTTTCGAGCAATAAAAATTCCGAGCGAGCGTCGAGCGAAATTCGAGCGATTTGGACAACCGTGTCGCTCGATTTAAATTTGCTGAGAGAGATAGTGACAATGTTGGGTCTCAAGTTTTTATGTCTTTAAAAATATGCACATTTAATGGCACAATATTTTTCTTAGTAATAACAATGTTTTGGCCAACGAGGCGATGATCATATTGAACGAAAAATTACGTTGAGAGCAGGAGACGATCGACTTAAGGTAACGAAATGAAACATTGAGGCGATGAACAAACTATCTTTTATCGGTTTAGGGTTTAACTTTTAGTTTAATGTTAATTTTTTATTGGCGTAGTTGGGCTAGTACGTATAGATATAGTTGTAAATTTGTATATCGTTGATCAAAATCTAATAGAGTGGTACATATAAACTATAAATTTAATTTGTATTTAAGTATATATGTATGTGTAAGTGTGTATATATATAGTTGTGTGTGTATTATGTATAATTTATATTTGTGTATATATATGTGTGTGTATGTATATACATGTTTATATATGTATGTGTATAGGTATATGTATATGTATACTAATTAAAATAATAATTCGAGTCGAACCGAGTCGAGCAGACCTTTGCTCATGCTTGGCTCGTTTACAAACCGAACCGAGCAGAGTGGCTCATTTACAACCGAGCATCAAATTGAACGAGTATTTTCCGAGCAGTTTTCGAACGAGCGGCGAGCGATTTGAACGGCCCTACTTGGAGAGAAAAACTAAAAGTCACTACTTGATTCATGACATGAGTCATGTGTATTTGGGAGAAAAACCAAAATTCTATATTTGATGAGAAAATTGTTATTTCAGTCCTTGAGATTTGACTAAAATTGTCACTTTAGTCTAAATAGTTTTTTTTCTTATCATTTTAGTCCAAATAGTTTTGTTTTCTGCCATTTTAGTCTCTGACTTTTGTTATTTTTGTCATTTTCATCCAACACACTAACTCTATTCAAAAAATTTAGTTAACTTAGGTGAATTTTGGTCAAACCACATTTTTCTTTCTTTTTTTGCAGGTGCGATAGTATCAGAATGGTGTTGTGCCGGTTTACAGTGAAGATGATGGCGGTGGTTGTTGGTTTTCGATGATGGCGGCGGTGTTGGTCGATGAAGATGGCAAAAAATGACAAAAGTCAGGGACTAAAATGGCAGAAAACAAAACTATTTGGAATAAAATGGCAAGAAAAAAACTATTTGGACTAAAGTGTCAATTTTAGTCAAACCTCATGGACTAAAATGACAATTTACTCATATTTGATTCATGAGTCATGATATCAACAAATTCAAAATCTTATTAGGATCACTAAAGTTTCAAATTTTTCTTTTCAACAACTCAACTTCAAGTATTGATGTCTCAATCATCTATGTTTTCTTTGCACACGTTCTATTGAGTTGTGAAATTTCTCACAAATTAATAATTACTAGTATAGTGCCCGCGCGATGCGGCGGGGGTGACACTTTGCATTGCGGCACTCGTTTCTGGTAGTTTTCTTATTCGTATAATAATTATAGTAACATTATTATGGTGAATATATGTTATAAGTATTACACATGTCTAGTAATTATTAAATTTAGAATTTATATTATCAAGTAATTGAAGAAACCATTGACGCAATAAAGTAACACGATAATAAAAAAATAAGTCTTAAACATAAATAAAAGTTATATAAAGTAGTACACGAATAAGGAAATATAAGTCTTAAATATAAAAGTTGAAAATTAAAAGCTCAAGTGTCAAGTACTTTGCATCATGATAAGACCAGTTTAGTAATCATACGACTTAAACATCTCAAGGATGTCATCTATATTGTCACACCACCATTTGTCATCATCGAGATCAACGTCCTTCGGAATATCTTATATCTATTACTATTTGATTATTGATGATGAGTTTCTTCTCTGTTCTCCTCTTTAACTGATACATCAGTAGTAGCTAGCTGGAGTAATTTGTGGAACTAAAAAATGTTAAGTATTTTAGTTACATATTTATATCATGTTACTGTTATAAATAATATAGGATAAAAAACGACGTTCACAATTAAACATAATATAAAAACAAACAAACATTATATCATGTTTTAAAAACATACATACCTGTGTAGAGATCTAAAAGGATGAATATTGAAGCTCCAAAACCACTGAATAATAAATAAGATGAATATTAAGCGTGAGCATAGAAGAATCAATCAAAGTTATACACAACATAGAATTGAAATACATGTAAACCAAAAATTTTAAAGAACAAGAAATTTCTTGAAGTGAAAAAGATTAATGAAGTATACTATATGTAGAACCTATAAATCAACGAATTGAAAAACATGTAGCTTTTTTTCAACTAAGGCTATGAGGTATGGGGCTTGGGTTGGCGCGTGGGTTGGCTAAAAATGCCCAAGCCACCACCCCGGGGGCTTGGGTTGGGGCGTGGGTTTTGGCGTGGCGCTTGGGGCGTGGGTTTGAAGCCAGGCGTGGGGCGGGCTAGTAAGGTGACATGGCGGGTTCTCAATGGCCAAACCAAACTCATGCCCCCAACCCAAGCCCCACCATACCCCATGGGCGTGGGTTTGGGTTTGTTTTCCATGTGTCAACTCATGCCCCCCAACCCACGCCCACCATACCCCATGGTCTAATATTATCTATAAGAGTATTTTTGTACTTATAATCCCTAAAAAAATACAACAGAATCTGGTATTCAGTTTTTGAATATGTATTATGTTTAGATTATGGAGCTTTTTCTTAAAAGTTTGTTGGAGGAAAACTTATTTACCAAACTTAAAAAAAACGTTTTTATAAAAAAAAGGTTTTATGAATACAAAAATGCTTCTAAAAACGTTCTAACCTTTTTTTTTAGGAAAACTAAAATTCCATTTTGTTGAATATGGTATTATATAAAGTTTTTTAATACAACTAATTAGATAAAACAAGTGAGCTTTTTGATGTCAGTTTACTACCTGCTAATGCTAATCCATGTAAGTGTGTGCACCCAACCAAGTAAATATACAAACATACAGAATACAAACAAAGCTCATATAAAACCCGTATGTGCAAGGTTTCGAAATTTAATCTAGTCGCCGGAACAAATTGGTGAAGAATCTTAATCAAACGAAAATCAGATGGAAAAGAGTTAAAATATTATTAAACTGATACTAATGACAACAACATAGAGAGTCTTGAGCATTTGAAATGTGATAGGACACATTGCTTTAATCACTTATACAATAATGCATCATTTACTTATACATTTTAATTCACACAACAATATTGACCAAGACAACTATCGAAATGCCGACAAAACTGAGTAGGTCATCACGGTACCTTTGGATTTTTTAGAACATTATAGTTTATAAAATATGACAAGAATACGTAAAATAATTATAAGTTTATTGTGGAAAGGGATAAGTGTAACTAATTAGCCATAATTTTGTTAAAATAAAGAGATGTAAGTGTAATAATATGAGGGACTAAAATATAATTATTGTTCAAAAGACCAAGTTACCCTCATTTTAGGGGTGTTTTTATAAATAATGAGGGAAGAAGTTCTTATTTTTTGGGTATCTTAAAATACCCCTCCCTCGTGTATTATAATATATATAGATATTAATCGTAACTACATAATTATTTGTATCTAAAGTTTGTGAAAACCAAAATGGTTCATAGTACATTACTTACCATTTGTCACAGCCCGCCAAAATTCAGATCGCAACTCTGGGGATTCCGGAATTTTCTACCAGCTTCATGGGACTTCTATGGCAGATTTTTCCTTAGAAAATTCTGGATTCAAGGCTCCAAAATATCAACAAAGACTAGAGGATTCTTAGGAAAATATCCAAGATATTTTCCTTAATCTTTCTAGATTAGTCTTATGTAAATATCTTAGATATTTGTATATTTTATACATAGAAATCTCTAGATTAGGAATAATCTAGATACTTAGCCACAAGTATAAATAGGTGATGTTGGCTCATTTGCAAAACACCTTCCAAAATTGTAATCAAGCATCCTTTGTAAAGAGTTCTCAAGCAATACAAGTGTTCCCTTTATTCACAATCTTTGTTCCCCTTTGTTCAAGTCATTGAATCGTGTTGCAAGTTGATGTCAAGGCTGATCTTAGCACGGTGACTAAGAGCCGCACGTGGGTTGATGGACTAACTCCTTGACAAGTGGTATCAGAGCACGTCGATTTGCTGGGAAATGGCTGATACGGGCAACAAAGGAGTAGGCATCAATATTGTTGTTGATGAGACTCGTGGACGGGATGAAACACCCCATGGAGGAAGGAAACATCGTGGTGCATCTAAGGACAAGACCTTGGAGAAACGGGTTGTTGAAATGGAGGCCGCGGTGACCGGACTCGGAGCTCAAGTTGATGGTGCATTTCAACGCTTGGATGAGATGGATACAAGCTTTAGCGACCTTCGTGATGGATTGAAGGCTGCTATGGAGTTGTTTCAAGCTGAGTTCCAGTCGAAGGTGAATGAAGCCATCAAGGAGGCTACAGAAAAGGCAATTTATAAGCTTCATAAAGACATGGATGACTTATCCATGGATATGCATCGTAGCCTTCTTGGTCTGGAGACCAAAGTAAACGACTGTAGCAGAATCGTGGCTTCAACCAGAAGTAGCTTTGTGAGTATCACTCTAAGAATCGAAGTACCAAAACCAACACCCTTCATTGGCAAACGGGAAGCAAGGGCTGTTGACGATTTCTTATGGGAAATGGAACGATACTTCGAAGGTGTAAATGTGACTGATGATGCCACGAAAATCAAAACAGTCACACTCTACTTAAAAGAAACCGCGGGCTTGTGGTGGTGACGTAAGCACGCCGAGATTGAAAAAGGTACGTGTATCCTTAACACTTGGGCTGATTTTATTAGAGAAATTAAGAAGCAATTCTATCCCGAAAATGCAGAAAATGAAGCTAAGAGCCGGTTGCGGAAGTTCAAACAAACCGGCACTATCAAGGACTACATTAAAGAGTTTACTACACTTGTCCTTGAAATTCCGGATATGTCCGACAAAGATTCCCTCTTTTACTTTCTCGATGGCTTACAAGCATGGGCCAAAACTGAATTAGAAAGACGCGGTGTCCAAGATCTCTCTTCGGCAATCGCTATAGCCGAGGGCTTAACTGATTATAGCCGAAGGAAATCTAGGAACAAGGACCGCAAAAGTAGCCATGAGAAAGGTGGGGGAGAAAAATCAGCCCAAACCAAAGAAAGCACTACACGTAAGTCTCCACCACAATGGAAGGCCCGAGATAAAAAGCCCTTAAGCAAAGATAATAAGTGCTTCATATGTGACGGGCCACATTTTGCTTGAGACTGCCCCAAGAGAGCTAGCTTGCATGCTATGATTGCCCAAGCCGAAGCTGGTCACGAGGAAGAAGATGTTTGCATAGGATCAATGCAAATACTAACCGCAATCAAGGCTATGGTTGAAACACGTCCATCACCTAACAAAGGGCTACAATTCGACCAAGCTAACATTTTGGGCAACCAAGTTTGGGCCCTTGTTGACACGGGAGCATCTCATAATTTCATGTCTATAGAGGAAGCAAGGCGACTTGGTGTACAGTGTGCTAAAGGAGCAGGAGCGATGAAGACCGTCAATACTAATGCCAAACCAATTCATGGAGAGGCCAAGGACGGGCCGGACTTATTAACTTCTCCGTAGTAGAGATGGACGACTTCAAGGTGGTGCTTGGCATGGAATTCTTCGATAAGGTACGGGCTTTCCCTATGCCGTTTGTTAACTCTTTATGTATCCTGGACGAGGGGAAGACTTGTATGGTGTGCACGGAGCGCGGTTCGAAGAACGGATCAAAGACCCTTTCAGCCATACAATTCAAGAAAGGATACAACAAGAAGGAACCATGCTACTTGGCGGTAGCGAAGGTCGACGAGGAAAAGCCCAAGGAAGCTGTGCCGATAGAGATCAAGAAGGTACTAGAAGAATTCAAGGATGTCATGCCAGCTGAATTACCCAAGAGACTGCCACCTCGAAGAGAAGTTGATCACGAGATTGAGCTAGAACCAGGTTCTAAACCATATTGCATGCCACCACCAGAACTGGAAGAGTTACGCAAACAACTTAAGGAGTTGTTGGACGCTGGCTATATCTGCCCCTCAAAAGCCCCATATGGTGCACCGGTACTGTTCCAGAAGAAGAAAGACGGGTCCCTCCGAATGTGCATTGACTACCGGGCACTTAACAAAATCACGGTAAAGAATAAGTACCCTATTCCTCTTATTGCTGATTTATTCGATCAACTTGGCAATGCTAGGTACTTTTCAAAATTGGATTTACGTTCGGGCTACTATCAAGTAAGAATCGCCCAAGGGGATGAAGCAAAAACAACATGCATCACAAGGTATGGCTCGTATGAATTCTTGGTGATGCCTTTTGGTCTTACTAACGCGCCAGCGACATTCTGTACTTTAATGAACAAACTCTTCCACCCCTTCCTTGATAAGTTCGTGGTGGTATACTTAGACGATATAGTCATCTACAGCCGCACACTAAAGGAACATGTGGAGCATTTGCGGCAGGTTTTTCAGGTATTACGTGAGAACGAGATCTATGTTAAGTTAGAAAAATGCTCGTTCGCCCAAGAGGAATTTGAATTCTTGGGCCATAAAATCAAGGAGGGCCGACTCATGATGGACGATGCCAAAATTAAAGCAATTCAAGCATGGGAGCGACCAACCAAGGTACCTGAATTACGTTCATTCCTTGGCTTGGTGAATTACTATCGTCGTTTCATCAAGGGCTATTCCGCAAAGGTTGCACCATTGACGGATCTACTCAAGAAAAACAAAGCTTGGGACTGGGACCAACACTGTCAGTTAGCTTTTGAAGGACTAAAGGAGGCGATTATGTCGGAACCAGTCTTAGCCCTCCCCGATGTCACTAAGCCATTTGAGTTACACACAGATGCGTCGGACTATGCGATTGGCGGAGTACTTATGCAAGAAGGACATCCGATCGCATTCGAAAGTTGCAAGCTCAATGATACCGAGAGGAAGTATACAGTGCAAGAAAAGGAGATGACGGCGATCGTGCATTTCTTACGCACTTGGAGGCATTATCTTCTCGGGTCAAGTTTCGTTATCAAAACCAATAATGTTGCCACTAGCTACTTCCAAACTCAAAAGAAACTAAGCCCCAAGCAAGCTAGGTGGCAAGAGTTCCTTGCTGAATTTGACTATGTCTTGGAGTACAAGCCCGGGAAAGCGAACGTTGTGGCTGATGCTCTAAGTCGCAAAGCCGAGCTTGCTGCCATTACACGCCTGACATTTGATATCCAAGACCAAATCAAGGAAGGCCTAAATCAAGATCCGTTTGCCAAACATCTTGTCGCCTTAGCTCGAGATGGGAAGACGACGCGATTTTGGTTAAAAGGGGATCTTTTATTCACCAAAGGAGACCGGCTCTATGTACCAAGATGGGGCAATCTTAGGCGGTCCGTGTTGAAAGAATGCCATGATTCTAAGTGGGCTGGTCATCCAGGCATCAAACGGACGTTGGCACTAATCAGAGGTACATTTTATTGGCCACGTATGGCAGACGATGTTGAAGCATACGTGCATACTTGCTTAGTTTTCCAGCAAGAAAAAATCGAGCAACGCCAACCAGGAGGTTTGTTGGAGCCCTTACCGATCCGAAATGGCCCTTGGGAAAGCATTTCTATGGATTTAATCACTTGCATGCCAAAGTCAGAAGGTTCGGGGAGCATTATTGTGGTGGTTGACAGATTTTCCAAGTATGGAACATCCATTCCTGCGCCCGCCGATGTTACCGCAGCGAAGACTGCGAGACTTTTCTTTAAGCACGTGGTGAAGTATTGGGGCATACCACAAACTATTGTCAGTGATCGAGACCCTCATTTCACTGGGCGTTTTTGGTCGGAATTATTTAAGATTATGGGGACAGAACTCAACTTCTCAACCAGCTTTCATCCCCAAACAGACGGGCAGACAGAGCGGGTCAACGCATTACTCGAGTTATACCTCCGACACTATGTAAGTGCTAACCAACGAGATTGGGCTAAACTTTTAGATGTTGCACAATTCTCTTATAACATGCAGCGGAGCGAAGCAACTGGAAAAAGCCCTTTCGAGATAGTAACGGGACGTCAACCATTGACCCCAAATGCCTTAGCCGCGTCTTATGATGGTAATAGCCCAGCTGCTTTCAAGAGTCTAAAGAAATGGCACGACAAGCAGACTTGGCTCGTACTTCCCTTGACAAGGCGGCTAAGAGAATGAAGAAATGGGCGGACGATAAAAGGTGACATGTGGAGTTCCAAGTCGGTGACCAAGTCATGGTGAAACTCTTGCCACAACAATTCAAGTCACTAAGGGGCATGCACAAGGGACTCGTAAGGAGATATGAGGGACCCTTCCCAGTGATTGCTCGCGTTGGCAAAGTGTCTTACCGACTACAATTACCGCCCAAGTTAAAGATTCACCCAGTCTTCCATGTGAGTTATCTCAAGCCTTACCATGCCGACGAGGAAGACTTAGATTGAGGAGGATCTAAGCGGGCACCAACGGCTGTTGTAACATCATTCGATCGAGAGGTTGCCAAGATCGTATCTGACCGCACCATCCGACGACGAGGAGTGCCAAGCTACAAGGAATACTTGATCAAGTGGAAGAACTTACCAGATAGTGAAGCAAGCTGGGAAACAGAAGATTCACTATGGCAGTTCAGGGACGAGATCAAGAAGTATCATAAAGGCTCGACGAGGACGTCGACGGATTAGGTGGGGGAGAATGTCACAGCGCGCCAAAATTCAGATCGCAACTCTCGGGATTCAGGAATTTTCTGCCAGCTTCATGGGACTTCTATGGCCGATTTTTCCTTAGAAAATTCTGGATTCAAGGCTCCAAAATATCAACAAAGACTAGAGGATTCTTAGGAAAATATCCAAGATATTTTCCTTAATCTTTCTAGATTAGTCTTATGTAAATATCTTAGATATTTGTATATTTTATACATAGAAATCTCTAGATTAGGAATAATCTAGATACTTAGCCACAAGTATAAATAGGTGATGTTGGCTCATTTGCAAAACACCTTCCAAAATTGTAATCAAGCATCCTTTGTAAAGAGTTCTCAAGCAATACAAGTGTTCCCTTTATTCACAATCTTTGTTCCCCTTTGTTCAAGTCATTGAATCGTGTTGCAAGTTGGTGTCAAGGATGATCTTAGCACGGTGACTAAGAGCCGCACGTGGGTTGAAGGACTAACTCCGTGACACATTTGTACCATACAAAGATGGTAAACATCACTGCATATATCTACATGGCTTACTCTCATTCAAACTTGGACACATTTAGAGGAAATTTAAAAAATATTACAAGCACGATATATTTCTTATATGATTTAATATATAAGAATTATAATTTCAAACAAATAAAAAGCTTCTTAAGAACGATAAATTTCTTGTATGACTTAATATATAAGAATTATAATTTCAAACAAATAAAAAGCTTCCTAAGATGTTGGACCGTATGCGACCCTAAACAATCAGTCAAGGTAGTTCATCATCATTTACTAAGGCGGAATCAAAGTAAACAACGTCAAAACAGCTTGTTTCCTTTTTAATTCTTTTCTATTGCTAATTCCTGAGTCTTTACAATGATTTCTGATGAAAATCCGGCAGCACCTCGACTCACACACAATGACCTCCGTCCTGTTCGCTTCAAAAGACAACACACACCACCTATTTATAGTTGTTGCTAGTTCGCTTGAGGATGAAACAGTTCAATTTCAAGCGAAGTCACATCAGTTGATTTCGCTTGAACCGCATCTTGTTACTTTCAAGCGAAATACCTCACTAATATGTAATCTAACCTTAATTTCAAACCTATTGTATATTCGTTCATCCTATCTAGACCTAAGACTCAATTAAGACGAAGTTAACAGACACTAGGTGCACCAACAGACTCCCCCTTGGATGTTGACGAAGTCTTCGGCGCCAAGTCTTTAGTCTTTGTCTTTCTCCAAATTAATTTATCATTGTAAAAGCTCTCTTCAATCTTTATCTTCAAACTTTAATCTTCAATCTCCCCTTTGATTGTTGATCCAGAATTTTGACTCCCCCTTTCGCAGACTCCCCCTCTCGATCAGCTAGGGCTTTAGATTCTGGTTCAAACTTTAACATTTTGTTTCCATGGGGAACTACATTCTTGCATAGTCTCTACCCAAATATAAGATATATGATAATAATAATTTCAATCCAAACTTACCTTTGAACCTTCAGTGTTAGAAACCCACTTAAGTATTCAGGTCCAAGTTAATGACCCTGATTACTCAATTAATCTACCAAGTCCAACTTAATGACCTTGGTTGATCAGAGATAATTCACACTGACATTCAGTTCAATTTGTTTTTCTGAAAATTTACAAGTTTCAAGTTAATGAACTTGCTTTAACTTTTCAACTTCTCAAACTCATCATGTTTTAGATCACGACTCATCTTCCAGCCCAGAAACTTCCTGCATCTGCTTCAAATTGTGAATCTGAAGATCAACTCTCCACTTTGGTTTGTCAAAAATAAAGCAGAAATGTAAAATCTTTTTGGATTTTTAATAAAGCTTCTAAACTAGAAATGAAATACAGAACTAAAATGCAGTAAAAGTAAACTATTTACAAACATATTTTTGTTGAGCGTGTTAGGGAATCATATCAGCTATTCGACAAGTCACAAGTACCGTTAAGCTTTGATTACATATTCAGAATTAAACAATTCGCTTAGATTGTCTATATACTGATCCACTTAAATTCTCACACACATTTCAATCTGTCCAGGATACGGATTTAGTGTTTTAGAGACTTAAACTTATTCATGTGTCCCACCTCTTGAATATACTCCCGTATCCAGATCCCAATATTCAGTCTTACAGGTGAGTATACCACAAATGATATCTGTAAGGGGTTAATAAATTATGAAGAATCATGAGAGCTCAGGTCAGAACTACCGTTCAGCAAAGAGATCATGACTCAACTTTGGGTGTGTCCCATTTAGAGGATCTTTTTTACAACAGCATTGATTAGCAATTTTATTGTCTTCATCATTTATGCTGAGGGTGATGCTATGTTTCAAGCATTGCAGAAAGTATTATTCGATGACTAGGTCAGAACTTCCATTCAGTAGAAGTCCCGGAATAATACCCCAGATATCACTGAGTATAAAGACCTAGTATATCAGAAAAAGGAATCTTTCAAACAAGATTTCAGGGGTTACCTATATATCCAAGTAGTGTTCCCCACGAAATAAGTAAGTGAAGATTTAGGTTTATATCCCGAACAAACCTACTAAATGTGTAAAAACCTATCGGCACATCATCAGCGAGACTGTTTAACGCATTTAAACTTTCCATATCTTTAGCATACCGTAACCGTCAAGCCGATGTACTATCATTTTCCCTTTTTACACAAGCTCTTTTCTGGTTTTAAATTGTTTTTGGATTTTGAAAATATCTCATGTTTTTGTATTTTTGTCATTTTTTATTGTTTTTGTATTTTCTGAAAAATTACCCTATACTCCCCCTAAATACCAAAACAAGTAAAAAATCGACAAACCATTGCAGATTGCTTCTCAACATCATCTACAATGTCTCCTTCATCAACGCCAATAATCTCTTCCAACACCGATAAAAGCTTCATACCGTTCAGTTTTAGCAAATATTGAAAACGAGTTTTATCAAACGCTTTGGTATGTAAATCAGCTTTTTGTTCGTCAGTGTGGATTTTCTCAATTCGTATCAACTTCTTCTCGAAACAATCACGAATGAAGTGATGACGAATTTCAATGTGTTTGGTTTTAGCGTGATGTACTGGATTTTTAGTAATGTTAATCGCTGCCTCATTATCAACAAAGATAGGGGTATTTAGAAATTGCAAACCGTAGTCGCGCATCTGTTGCTGGATCCACAAGATCTGAGAGCAGCAACTGCTAGCAGATACATACTCCGCTTCACATGTGGATAAAGCCACAGAGGTCTGCTTCTTACATTGCCAGATGACCAATCGTGATCCGAAAAACTGGCACCCTGCTGTTGTTAATTTAGCGTTAACTTTGCAGCATCCGAAATCAGAATCGGAATACCCTTCGAGCGTGAAATCGCCTTCTCTTGGATACCATAACCCCAATGATGGAGTTACTTTCAGGTAGCGTAATATCCTTTTCATAATCACCATATGCGATGCTCTCGGGTTAGATTGAAATCTTGCTGCGAGGCAGGTTGGGTACATAATATCGGGTCTTGAAGCTGTCAAATACATCAACGATCCAATCATGGAACGATACATCGTTTCATCTACCTTCTCTCCGGTGAGATCAGGGTTTATCCCATAATTCGTTGCTAATGGGGTGGAAGCTGGAGTAGAACCTGACATCCCGAATTTCTCCAAGATATCATAAACGTACGTCGTTTGATGTATGAAAATTCCTTTGGGTAGTTGATCAACCTACAATCCCAAAAAGAATTTCATCTCACCCATCGATGACATTTTGAATTTCTGCTTCATCACTCTTTCAAAATCTTTGCACAAATTTTCATTTGTTGACCCAAATATGATGTCGTCCACGTATATTTGAACAATCAGAAGATGTTCGTCGACCTCTTTGGTGAAGAGAGTGGCATCCACTTTTCCACGAATGAAACTGTTGGCTAGCAGGTGTTGAGACAATGTCTCGTACCAAGCTCTCGGGGCCTGGTGTAAACCATACAGTGCTTTATCTAGCAAGTAGACCTTGTCTTTGTGGTTTGGATCGGTGAAGCCCGGTGGCTGACCGACATAAACCTCCTCTTTTACCTTCCCATAGAGAAAAGCCGATTTCACATCTAGCTGATATACTTTGAAGTTTTTCCAAGACGCAAATGCTAGGAAGATTCTGATCGCTTCTAGTCGAGCTACAGGAGCATACACTTCAGTGAAATCTATACCCTCCTGCTGACTGAAACCCTGGACTACGAGTCGAGCTTTGTTACGAACCACAACTCCTCTATCATCTCTCTTACACTTGAACACCCACTTGGTCTTTATCTTCCTCTGACCATCAGGCAAATCCATTAACTTCCATACACCTAACTTCTCGAATTGGCTAAGTTCCTCCTGCATTGCATTGACCCAAGAATCTTCAGTAAGTGCCTCTTTGTAAGTCCTTGGCTCAATCTGCGAGATAAAACAACTCAATGAGAATTTAGTTTGTAAAGGAGCAACTTTTGTATAAAAACATGTAAGCCCTTGATCAAGCTGTCTTCGAGTGCGGACGCCTGTTTACAATTCTCCAATGATCAACTCCTCTGGATGGTATGAAAGAGTTCGTGGCATTACTTCGCCTGGAACATCTACATCGCCTTCCAGATTAGTAACATTCTGATTTGCACCTTGTTCACTGAATGGGTTTGTTTGACTTGAAATCTGAATTTGCTCCCCCTCAGAATCTGAATCACCACGATCAAATACTGGCATGTTCTGAGATTCTTGATTATCATTCTGTGCCGTCTGATTATCTTGAGCAACTTCATTTTGTTGGACATCATCATGTTCACCAGCATTGCTTGGACCTGCTTCATTATCATTTAAAGCTTGTTGTGGTCGTCTTGAATACTCAGCTGGGAACCTTTCCTGCGATTCTTCATACTCTCTCAGAATATCCAACTCGTCAAAGAAGTCTTCTTCTTCTTCCATCATTTCAAACGAATCCCACAGCTTGTCGTAATGATAACGCCATGAATCTCCAGGATTCTGCGGCGGCATTGTATAACCTTGACATTCAACATTGGGAGCTTCAATAATCCGCTTTAGATTTGGAACGTAGACTCGTCGTAATGGACTTGCATAACCTATGAATATCCCTTCAATACTCTTCGGACCAAACTTTCCAAAAGGCTCTAGAACAGTACAGGGTGACCCAAACGGTTCAAGATATTTCAGATTTGGTTTGCGGTTATTGATCAACTCAAAGCATGTTTTGTTGAATTTCTTGACAGTGAAAACTCTGTTGAGCGTATAGCATGCGGCGGAAACTGCTTCTGCCCAAAAATTTATCGGTAGCTTTGAATCAGCAAGCATTGTTTTGGCCATTTCGATTAGTGTCCTGTTCTTTCTTTCAGCGAATCCATTCTGCTGCGGAGTGTACGGAGCACTAAACTCATGCAATATACCTCTTTCATCACAAAATTCTTCCATCTTGTTGTTCTTGAATTCAGTACCATTATCACTTCTAATTCTTTTGATACGCCTTTGGTACAAATTTTCAATTTTCCTGAACAACGCCATCAAACTATCAAACGTTTCATCTTTCGACTTCAAAAATGATACCCACGAAAATCTGGAATAATCATCAGTAACCACAAGATAGTAGAGATCTCCTGTAATACTTTTGACGTTTACTGGACCAAACAGATCCATATGAAGTCTCACTAACGGTCTGGAAACTGAATTGACTTGCTTTTTAGGGTGTGACTTTTTCTTCTGTTTGGCTTTGATACAACTAATGCACTCCCCTTCCAGATGAAAACATTTAATGTTAACACCCAGAACTAAATCATTATGCACCAGGTGATTCATTTTTCGTAGGTGAATATGGCCCATCTTGCGATGCCATAACCTCGATTCTTTCTCCGTTGCTCTAGACACAAAACAATGAGCCTGACCCGTGGTTGTAGTAGCTACGCTCATGTCCAACATGTACAGATCATTCACTCTAGCTGCCCTCATGATAATCCATTCTTCAGGGATAACAAATCCTGGCTTCAAGATCAAACATTCTTTATCAGTAAAGTGAGTGGTATACATCCTGTCACAAATCTGCGAGATACTCAGCAGATTATTCTCCAGCTCAGCAATGTAGTTAACTCTTTCAAACGTAACAATCCCATTGGATAACGTTCCTTCACCAACAATTCTACCACCTTGATTTCCTGCGAAACCCACATAACCACCATTGAAATTTCTAACATCGTACAACAATGCAGTCTTCCCTGTCATATGTCGAGACACTCCACTATCCATAATCCATCGTGAAACAGTTCTCGGAAGTTCCTGCACATATCATAAATTTATTTTAAAAACACATTTCAATAAAGATGACGATTCATGCTTCACAATTACCAACTAGGAAGCTCCGGCATGTCCGAAATTTTTAGTGAGATTTTGATGCTACCCAAGCCTCTTTTGACTCAGGTAACTAGACTTTAATGTGAGATTTTGTAGTGTAAAGTGGCGGAAAATTTTTATCATTCATTTTTAAGCTTTCTTCTGATCCAACCTCAACCTTTTTGTATAAGAAAAACTCATCTATCTTAAGTTGACCGGTTGGTTGATTTTTCTTTTGAACATTCTTCTTCTCTGGTGGAGTAGAAGATTGTTTCTCCAATTGTTCATAATGATCCAAAGGAACATCCATCTTTACCGGAATGGTAGAAGACGATTGTTTTTCCGACTCAAAAACTTTTGGTTTAGATGAACTTTTTGGCTTCCATGTTTATTGAGATGAAGCAACCCGTTTATAGAATTTGTCATTTTTAGTTACCACATTCGTAACAGGTTCAATTTTGATTTTTGTTTTCTCATTTTTCAAAATTTTCTCAACAACCATTGGAGCTTTTCCTTTTGCATCAACCTTCTTCTTTTGATTCTCAACAACTTCAGTCTTAGGCTTGAAGTTGGTGCAATTTCTTGCAATGTGACCAACTTTGTTGCATCTAAAACATATACGAGTATCAACTACCCGACTGATGCCTTCAAACTGAGGTTGTGAGGCTTTCTCCTCAAAGAACTCTTCATTTGATTTTGAAAAAATCTTTTTCTCTTCATCAGAAAGTGAACTTGAACTGTTCACAAACACTTTCTTCTCAACAAATTTCTTGTTTTGAACATTTCTCCTTTTATAAATTTTACCACCCTGATAACCACCCGACCATCTGTTTCGATTGTTGTTACAAAAACGCGGTGGAATAACAGGTTTCTTGTAGTAAGCTTTATCTTTCTCAAAATTCATTTGCCTTTTTGTTTGTTTTAAACTTTTTACTTCAGACAAATCAATTTCAACCATTTTGAAAACATTTGTCAATTTTGAAACATTTACATTCTCCAGAGGAAACTCAGAATCCGAATACAACTTATCAGATCCCGACATCTTGTACATGACAAGATTAGGTTCATCATTTAAGTTGTTTTTGGACTTTTGTTTCGGAATGTATTTATCCAAGAAACATCCATCATCTTCAAGTAAATCACTTTCAGACATCAAAAGACTTTCAGCTGTGCTTTTAACAATCTCTGTCTGAACACTATCATCAGATGATGAAGAAGAAAATGTAACATCAATTGAATGAGGAAGTTTCACTTCATTTTCATCTTCAAGATTAACCAACCCAGATTGCTTTTTCGAGTAATTGTCTAGAACTGGTGGCGGAACTTGATGAAACCCGACCCCAGTTCCATCACAGTATACATCTTCACCTGCTTTGTTTTTCCCGATGGGTTTGGGAACAATGTGTTGCAAAACAAAGCTTGCAGAGTTGTAACTGTTCAATTTCAAATTGATACGCTCATTCTCAATCTTCGCTTCTTCAAACTGAAGTTTCAATTTAGCAATCTCATCCAATTGTTTGTTGATTAATTCTTCTTTAACCCTCAAAACACTTTGCAAGTGACAATTTTCTTTATATGTTTTACCGTTTCTATCATCATTATCTTTAACCATGCTTTTAAGCTTCTCAAATTTTTCAGTAATCTGACGATTTTCAAGAACTAACCTCTCATTTTCTTTCCTAACCTTTTCTTGATCAATTTTATCATTTTCAATTTTGTTAGTTAATTCTTTTAATCTATCGTTCGAAGCTTTCAACATTTTATCACGGTTAAGGATTTGATCCTCAACACTTCTAACTCTAGCAGTCAGATCATCAACCTTCTTACCGTTGAGATAAGTGACTGTACTACAAACTTTTCATTCTTTGATGCAATTTTTGCAGTCAATATCACCATTAACTTTCTTACCTGACTCATCCATTGACGTGTTTGAACTGACCTGGCTTTTAGACTCAGAGACGGATTTAGAGTCTACCTCAAGTGCCTTAGCAGCCAGCACCTTGTCAGCCATCTTTCCCATGTTTTCAGCATTCAACTCTTGAGTCGTGTCAATGATTCCATTATCAACCTTCTTTGGCTTCTCTACTTTCTCTTCTTTCTTTTTCTCTTCTTCCTCTTCTCCGCTTCCCCAGCATTTTCTTTGCCAATAATCATCTTCATCTTTCATTTCTTTGATTATGGTTTCCATATCAAGAGTGTTATGGTCAATGGCAATGTTTCCCTCGGGGTCAAGATAACATTCTCTATCTGGATCCCATCTCCTCGCTCTTTTTGCTTCAAGATAGATACCAGATATTCTGATCATTCTTTGCTGAGCTATCATCTTTCTGTAAGCATACCTCGTTTCTTCAGGTCTGGTGTCTTTCCAAGGAACAGGTTCAGATTTTGCCATGAATGCATATCCAACCGCATCCTCCTCTGGTAACAACTCGCTCCAGTCAAAACCTTCATCGTCATGAATCACCACAAGAGCTCTAGATTTCTCTTTGTTATCCTCAAGCTGCTTCATTCTCAGCGGCTTTGATTTATTCTGATGATAAATCGCTTTCTTGTAGTAATCTTCTCTGAACGGGTTTTCAGGCTCATCAGCATAAGCATTCCTACATTCACGCTTAAAGTGACCTTTCTGTTTACACTTAAAGCATGTCACTTTAGACTTATCAAAGCCTAACTTGGTAGAAGGTCCACCAATAGACTTTCTTCCAGTTATCTCCATGAAACGCTGTGCCCGACGAACTGCACTGGCCATACACCACCTTATGTCGATCAATTCCATCTCCTCAGGATCAATCTGATCGTGATTCAATTGATTATGACGAGTACAAAGTGCCGAGAATCACGTGAGAGAACTTTCACTCTCTAGACTTTCTCTCTCTAAGCTTAGATCTCCTAAAAGTCAAATGAGCAAAAGTCTTCTTTTGTCAGGTTGGTGTTGCCAATCTTCCCTGCCACTAGACTTTCATACGATTCTAGCACAGAAGCTAAGAAAACCATCGGTTGCTTTACCGACTCCTCGCTGAAGTTTTGAGCGTTCTTTAAGTCTACAGCGATGTTGCATTGAAATAGGTTCTTTGCATCTGATTGACTTGAATGTGACGAAGAACCACTGTGAAATCCACTGCTTTGACTTTCTTTGTTTGAAATGTTGGAATTCTCAGCAGAAAAAGCTGTCTTGGGAGAAGTATTCTTTGGCATCATGCTTTTTGGATAATACAAATCCAAGTTCTGCTGATAAGACGAGTGATTGATTTTGTGTGTTTTCTTTAACTCCAGCTCATGACTTTCTAGTCTCTCAATCAGCAAATCTACAGTCAACACTTCGGGCGGCTTGATTGTATTCTTCAGCATCAAGGCATAGTATTGCCAATCCATCTCATCTGGCAATGAATCAAACAATTTGTCGACCAGTTCTTCTTGAGAATAGAAAATTTCATGTCTCGCCAGTTCCAGCTTTAGATGCCCAAATCTCTCAATCATTTTACAAACTGATTCATTCTTTAAAGAACCAAATAAATCAAATTCTTTTCTAAGCAGTTTCTTTTTGTTTTTCACTATTTCTGTACTTCCCAAACATTTAGCTTTCAATTTTTCCCAAAGATCTTTAGAACTTTTGTACTCGATCAAAGATATTATATCTTCTCGAACAGATTGAAATAGCAGTGCGATGCATTTTTGCTCAGCAACAAACGATTCTATTTCTTCAGATGTAGTCAAACTTTCCCCAGTTTTGCCTCCATCAACGTATCCGTTCTTGAGACTTTTCCAGCTAAGATAAGCAAAGGCTTTCAACCATTCTTCAAACTTCTTGGCTCACCGACTGTACTCTTCGATAGCCATCAATTTCGGAGGTTTGTTATAAGTTCCGAAAGCACTTTCCACACTTAGAGCATCCGATAAACTTTTCTTCGTATTCGGCGTGTTCTCATTTGTGTTGTTAGAAGAAGTATCGTCTCCAGAATTTCCAGCAAAGGCATACATATCGCTAAACGGATTCATGAATAGATCATCCATCTTGTACGTACCTGAAAAATCAGCAAACACTTAGAAATTTCTTGATTTTGAAAAATACAGATTCAAGCGGAATCTGTTGAAGCGAAATCAGTTTTGAAGCAATATAGCTTTTCAAGCGAAAAGGCAATACAGGTTCAAGTTCAAGTGAAATCAAAGCACTTGAAGCGAAATGGCAATATCAACTCAAGCGAAACCCCACTCAAGCGAGATCCCAAGGTATTTCAAGCAAAATGACGAATTTAAAGAGGTTTCGCTTGAAATTTTCAAGCGAAATGTGATGATGTCAGCTTTTTCGAACCGGTTTTCAAGAAAAATGTCAAGTTTTTATATGAATTTGATAGATTTTAAGTCCAATTCACTCAGGGATTAGTTAACTCTATGTTTCGCTCAATATACGTGAGTTTCAGGCCATTTCAACCGTAAAACTATGTCCAAATCAGAAAAGAATGAGTAGAAATAAGAAAATCCGATGATTTTAAGCTGCAATGGTATGAACTCCTCGTCCTGTGCTCTGATACCACTTGTTGGACCGTGTGCGACCCTAAACGGTCAGTAAAGGCAGTTCATCATCATTTACTAAGGCGGAATCAAAGTAAACAACGTCAAAACAGCTTGTTTCCTTTTTAATTCTTTTCTATTGCTAATTCCTGAGTCTTTACAATGGTTTCTGATGAAAATCCGGCAGCACCTCGACTCACACACAATGACCTCTGTCCTGTTCGCTTCAAATGACAACACACACCACCTATTTATAGTTGTTGCTAGTTCGCATGAGGATGACACAGTTCAATTTCAAGCGAACTCACATCAGTTGATTTCGCTTGAACCGCATCTTGTTACTTTCAAGCGAAATACCTCACTAATATGTAATCTAACCCTAATTTCAAACCCATTGTATGTTCGTTCATCCTATCTAGACCTAAGACTCAATTAAGACGAAGTTAACAGACACTAGGTCAACCAACATAAGAAAATGTATATGCGAAATTGTGAATAGTGTGTTTTTTCTGTTTGAAAGTGAAACAAAACCGAATTCGAGTTCGATTTTAGTTCTTGCTTTGCCGACTTTAAATTTAGTTCAATTCGCTTTGCTTTGCTTTGCCGACTTTAAATCTAGTTCGATTTGCTTTTCGACTTTAAACGAAAATTCTTCAAACTAAGAAAACTGATTGTTGGGTAGCGATCTGTATTTATAAAAGGTATATATATATATATATAGAGAGAGAGAGAGAGAGAGAAAAGATCAAATACAAATAATATTAACGTACAAAACGTGCGAAGTGCATGCAATATTGAAAAAATGGTTGTGACATTTGTCACACCCCAACCAATGGCAGAAACATCGGGGCGGGACGAAATAGATTGTTCGAGATATCACAACTTACTAAATGTGACAATAATTAATTAAACTTAAATTTCATTGACAACTAAATGGTACATTGTCTTGTAATAAAGAAACATCGCGAAATACAAATACGACAAAAGAAGTTTAACATTTAAAATAGTGCGTATAGTTTGGTAAATTGGATATCCCTCTCCTCTATTACCTCATATAAATATCAGTTACGATCCCTATTTTAGGGAGATATACATGAGAATATTATAAATATGGAAATAATACTAATATACAGCTATTAGTGCGTTTCTAAATCCGATCCTATTAGCATAGATAATAAAGTTGTCATCAATCCTACATCGCATAAAAGTATACTAAGGCATGAAACATAGCATAACTAGCATGCATCAAATATAGGTCAAACCAATTGTGTCCACAAAGTTGCGTATCCTGTCACCGAAGCGAACAAGACCGTAATTGAATGACTTAACGTAGACCCTTCCTAAGGGCGGTGTGCTACTCCTATAACGCTATACATGTTAAGGTTGACTCATGACGTTAATGACAAATATAGTGCAAGAAAGGCTTCTAGCAAGTACGTATCCTAAGCATATCGATTAAGCATGTAATAATGATTGACTGATTTGAATAATGTGATTGATATTGTGATTATGATTTTGATAAGATTGTACATATTGCACCCAAAAGTGTATAAAATGTAAAATGAGATCATGTAAACTCACGGTTTGCGTAGTAAGTTCCATGAAAGTGAATTGATGTGATTTTGAGTTTGGAAGCACCGAGTTATTCTACATAAACGAGGCGCATAAGTTCGACAGATTTAGATTAGGAATGTGTATGAAAAATGCTTAACTTTGTATAAAAATTACATAAAAGTTATATTGTTAAAACACTCAAATTGGACACCATGATTATGTGCTTTTCATAGGCACAAGTTCACCCATTGGAAGTCCAAATATGAGGAATTTTAATCTAAGATGATATAACCTTAACTCTTAACATCAATCCATAAATTGGTTAGTGTCTAGGGTTCGGTTTTTAGGATTATATTATATATATGTATTACGTATTATAGTCATATGGTCAAGTAATATAATTTAAAGGTCAAGCAAGGAGGTATGATGAACTCCATCCATTTATGTCACACCCCAACCGATGGCGGAATCATCGGGATGAGACGAAATATATTGCAAGATACTTCATAACACTGTTTGTGACAATATTTAAATCAACCATTTTCCATTTCATAAATCAAATTGTCAACATTACATAGAAATTCAAATAACATGTTCATAACATAACGAAACAAAATTTGATACAACAATTTAAACCTAAGACGTCTAAATGTGTATCTAGGCATCATTGCTACTTTGTTTCATAGCATCATCAATCCTCAACCTGTAACATGTTTAAAATAAAATTTCAATGCAAAAGCAAAGGCGAGTACACAAGGTTTGAATAAATAGCATAAGTATAAAAAGTATTATCTCGAATCCACATGGCAATTTGTTAACAAGGTAACTAGCATGCATAGCAATATGTCAAACCCAAGTGTCCACTAGTATTTAGCATCCCTCGTCACAAAAGTAACGAGACCATTTTAGAATAAAGACTTAACAAGGCCCCGATGGGTGGTGTGCTACTCCTATAACGCTATATATGTTAAGTTGAGGGCTTCACAAAGTTAATGACATATAGCATGTATAATCTAGCATGAACCTAAGTAAACAAGTAGCATGTATAACGGATTGAGAGCATAAAGAATGTTTAAGTGTGTGAGTGTGTATTTTGTATAATAACATGTTACAACCTAAAGTGTCTTTTAAAAGTAAATGGGTCATGTGTACTCACAGTTTTGCAAGTCTTGAACTTGAGAATCCGCGAGTGAGTTGTATGTTGATTAGGAGGTTGGAACACCAAGTCCTTCTACACGAAGTAAACAAGGCGTATGAGTATCGGAGATTAACGGTAGATTAAGGATTTGGAGGTTAAAACATAAGAACATAAGTATACGAAAGTAATCATCTTTTAACACAAAATACTTGTTTTGACACTATGAAACCCCAAGGGTTATAATGTTTTCATGAGTAGTATACCCATTAGAATCATAACAAGTTTTATGTCTTAGATGATGTTATTCTAGTACTTTGACGAATGAACACAAATTCACCATCAAAGGTTCGAATGTTGAATAGTATAGATAGGTATTACATAGGTTATTAATAAGTCCAATAGTTCAATAGTTCAAGCATGAGGTAGGAGGATGAATCCTCCATTTAGTAACCTCTTTAAGTGTCATAGAATTCATGTAGGAGGTAGGAAGAGAAGTCTTCCATTTAGGCACCTCTAAGTGTTCACCACTACACTTGATGTAAAAAAAATCAAGGAAGGTCATGAACTTACAAGTAATACAAGAATATTAAACACTAATCTACGAGAAATCATCAAGCAATGTGTGGATTTTATGTAGGACAACCCAAGTTAATCCTAAATCACACGTACATCAAGTCTTGAACTTGAACATCACTTGTGGGTTAAACCCTTCAACAAAACAGAAAGTTTGTGAGGATTAATTGTTGGTGCATACATCTGTCGTCTTCGTCCTATATCGAGTCTCGGATACGTTGCGGTTTGGATCAAGGATGATGTCATCATTCTTGATGATGACATCATGCATATGACATCATCATTATAACTTTCATACAAAACCGAATTGCATGCATGTTCGCTTGAAGACAAAAATGTAATTCGCTTGAAAGTTATTTAGGGAGGTTCGCTTGAAGTGTAACCGCTTGAAGTCGATTGTGTGATTTCAAGCGAACTAGACTAGTCTATAAATACGGTTCATGTCTTTCATTTGAAGCGATCAGGGAGAAAAGACTAGAATCGATACCGAGGTGCTGCCGGTATTCCTTGTGATTGTAATAGCTGTTATTTCAATATACAAGATGATTAAAGTGATATTCAAGCTGTTTCAAAGTCAGTTTCTTATTTTCCGCATCTGAAACTGATAAAGTCTCTTCTGAACGACTCGTTTGGGTCACAAACCGATCCTACAAGTGGTATCAGAGCTCAGGAGGAAGAGATCTTGCCAAAACAGCCTGTTTTCGTCACTTTTTCTGATTTCTACACCATTCTTTTTCAAACTTAAAAAATTTTCACGGTTAAAATCGGCTCAAATTCACACATCTTGTGCGTAATCATGTATTAACAAATCCTGGAAAGTTTCAGCGTTAAAATCGACTTAAAACTGGTTAAAATCATGTTTTCGCTTGAAAGTTGTTCGTATTTGCTGATGTCATTGACATTTCAAGCGAACTAAGTATAGTAAGTCCGCTTGAAAAACCACTTCTCGCTTGAGTTTACATTGTTGAGCTCGCTTGAAAACGTCGACCGCTTGAAAATTCTGTCCGCTTGAATTGTATATCGGGTGAAAAGTGCATCGTGTATTGTGTGTAACATTTACGAGTTGTCAGTAGGTTGGGAAAAGGAACCACATGTTTGTGTCAGATTGCATGTTATTCTTGTAAATTGTCTTCACATTTTGTCGACTTGTGTTAGTTAGCATGTGAAAGACACAATGAACTGACAATTCACATGATGCACTAGTCTTGATAAAATTTTGTAATCGGTCCAATAGAATCATTTGTTAAATTGATTGTTGTCGGATAAGTGTTGCATGTGATTATATCATTTGTTTGGTCATTTCAAAGTTCACGGCCCAATCACATTCTATTGTTAATAAAATCAAGTGCAACCTACTTTAATACTCGGCCCAATCATACTCTTATTATAATCAGACTTATGGTTGTTGCCCAATAGAATTAGAGTAACATCAGATTTTGCATGTAAAAGAAATCATTTTGTTTGAGTGTGCATGTGAAAAGGTGTTATTGTTGTTGGCCATTTATAATTGAATCAAGAATTTGAGATTAAGTGGGCTTGGATCAAAGATTTTGGGCCGAAAATTTTAGAAATTGAGCTGGTGTTTTCATTTGAATCGAGATTTTGAGATTGGGATACAAACGGTTAGTGTGATTGTGAAAAGTTGAATTTAAAAAAAACTTTGAAAATCAAAACATGGATTTTGAGGAATTGTTGGCATATGTGCATTATGAATCTCAGCAATATATTCCGATAAAGCAAAAAGGAGAAACAGTCTCAGCAAAAGAAGTTGTTGAAAAAGTTCCGGTTTTTGATCATTCTTCTGATGAAGAGGGTGATAATTATGAAGAAGAAATCCGAGAACTTGAATATCTTAAACAACAACTTCCATCTGATCAACGTAGTGGAAAGTTATTTTATGCCGATAAAATTGAAAAATTAAAAGAAAAACAAGTTGAAAAAAAGGAAGAATCAAATGGCAGCAATTGTTAACGAAGAGATCAAATCTGAAAAAGATGAAAAAACAACAACAGCTGAAGAACAAATCAAATCTAGTGAGAAAAAGCAGGTTGAACAAATTCCAGCTGTCAAGATTGAGAAAGAAGAATCTGAAAAACCTGTATCTATGAACCCTGAACCAGAGTTAAAGAAAGAGGTTGTAGAAAACGCACCTATCTTTGATCATTCATCAGAAGAAGAGAGTAAGGATGAAAGTGTTCATGAAGAAAAGAAACAGGTTGAAAATATTTCAGCTTTAAAGGTTGAGACAAAAGCTGATGATAAACAGATTCTTGTTTTGCTGAAAAATTATGAGAAGTTGACATCTGAAAATGACAAACTCTTGAAGAAGGTTGAGAGTTTGTCATTAGAAAACAAAAATCTTAAAAAATCAGAAAATGTTTTGAAAAATTAAATACACAATTTGGAAAATGAAAAAGTAAAGATTGAAAAAAAATTTCAAAGTCAAATAAAGATTCTTGAAGATGGGAGATCTGTTTTTAACAAGAATAACATTGAAAAGCAAAAAAGGATAAATTCTCATCTTCGGACGATTATTCGACTTGAAAAAGAAGCTGAATGTGCTCAAAAGAAAATCAAAGAGTTAGAAGGTAAAATCAGGGAATGGGAAGAAAAGTTGAAGGTTTTTGTGAATACTTCAGCTATTCCCTGCCCAAAACCAGTTAATTCAGTTCCAATAAGTGACGATGTCACAAACTATGATAAAATCATAGTTGAAGATTGCGATGAAAAATCTGATGATGAAAACGAAAAAATTGAAAAAAAAGAATTTGTTTTTGAAATTAAAAGAAAAATTTCAAGAAACTGTTTCACAATCAACTGAAAAGGGAGAATGCTCTAAGCAAAAACCTTTGAAGAAGAAAGTGGAACAAAAACAAAAAGAGAAAATTTTGAAATATGTTCAAAAAGAAAATAAAAGTTCATCAGATCAATCATCCAATCGCAATAAAAAATTACAAAAAGTAAAAAATGAAAATTCAAAAATTGTTGGTAATGAGTGGTGCAGGTCGGACCACAGTGCTCAAAAGCCAAATCCAGTAAACAAGAGGAGGAAAGATTATCGCCAAGCCAAACAGTGCTTTGATCTAAATGTTTGGACTAAAAATGGTGATTGGTACGATAACAGAGTGTGTTACAGATGCGGCTATCAAGGACACATTGCTGTTAACTGCCAGAGTTGGAGGTTTGAGTCAAGAAGATGCTTTAACTGCAACATCATTGGCCATATTGCTAGAGATTGCTCAATGAGATCAATGAGAAGATCGAGGGTTGAATCTCAGAAGCAGGTGAAGAAACCAGTCAATGTCAAGCCCAAAGAACATAAGGTTCAAGAATATAAAGTTCAAGAAAAGAAAGTGAAGCTTTCTCAGGGGCAAAAAGACAGACTGAGGAAGAAGAGGAAGAAGGCGAGAGAGTATCTCGAGAAAATTTTGTCCTCGGATACAACTGGTAAAACAGATAAAAGTTCTGATAAATCGTCTTGCTCACCAAAGAATGACAAATCAAGCAAAACGGATTCATCAGATACAAATCTGAGGACGAAAGAGGGAAAGAAGAAGAAGAAAATTGTTGGTGATGAATTTGTTTCTTCAGAAACAAAGGAGCCACGTATTGGCGATGAATCTGACTCATCAAAGTCAGACAAGCCACGATCAGGCAATGAATTTGACTTGTCAAAGGAGCCACGTTTAGGTGATGAATCTGGTTCGTTAAAACCAGAGGAGCCATTTGTTGAGGTAAAAATTGAGAATTCTGGTCTAACAATGGATGATGTAAATTTTCCACCATTGTTGAACAAGAATTCAAAATCACCCAAGGACCGTCAGGCTTGGGTGAATCTGTTTAAATGAAAAACCTGACTTGCCGGAGCTCCCAGGTTGGTAAGAGTGGAGCAGGAATCGGCATCTATCTTTCTTAGTTGGTAATTCTACAGTGGTTGAAGAAGCTTTACACTTACAAGTGGTAAATCAGGGACATTAAGTTGTATCTGATTTCCTACAAATGGTATTTTGAAAAACAATATGATGAACCCCTAATCTACAAATGGTAAAATCAATCAACAAAACTTATTTTCCGGAAAAACCATTTGATTAAAACAAACTTAAGTGTTTTGAAATCAATGGGAAAATAGTTTGTTGTAAGGGGGAGTTCTGATTGTTTATGCCAAGTGGATGGCGAATTGAAGTGATTCGATATCAGTTGTCACTTTATTATACAGTTTTTATGTTTTCAAATTTCCTAAAATGTGTTTGCATTTTAGGGGGAGTAAGAAATTTTTAGAAAATCCAAAAACATTTGAAAATTTGAAAAAGACAAAAATAGTAAAAAATGAAAAATGAGTTTTGTTGTATAAAAGAGGAAATGATAGTACATCAGTGGACTATCACAACATGCTAAAGAAATGGAAAGTTTAAAAAGTGATAAACGGTCTCACTGATGATGTGTCAGTAGGTTTTTGCACATTTAGTAGATTGTGACGAGATATAAACCTAAATTCAAACTTGCTTATATCATGGGGAAACATCTCTCTGATATATGGGTAACCCCCGAAATCTTGTTTGAAAGGTCCCTCTTTCTGAGATACTAGGTCTTTATGCTCAGTGATATCTGGGGTATTATTCCGGGACTTCTGCTGAATGGAAGTTCTGACCTAGTCCTCGAATAATACTTTCTGCATGCTTGAAAAATAGCGCCGCCCTCAGCAAATTGATGAAACAATAAAATTGATTGTCATTGCTGTTGTAACAAAAGATCCTCTAAAGGGGACACACCCAAAAGTTGAGTCATGATCTCTCTGCTGAACGGTAGTTCTGACCTGAGCTCTCCTGATTCTTCATAATTTATAACCCCTTACAGATATCATCTGTGGTATACTCACCTGTAAGACTGAATATTGGGATATGGATACGGGAGTATATTCTGAGGTGGGACACGCGATTAAGTTTAAGTGCTTAAGACATTAATCTCGTATCTCGAAACAGTTGAACTTTGTGTGAAAATTTAAGTGGATCAGTATACTGACAATCTAAGTGAATCGTTTAGAACTTAAAATGTTTAAAGCTTAACGGTGTTGGTGATTTGTCTCAGAAACTGATATGATCCTCTTACACAAACTCACAAAAATATTGTTTGTAAATATTTCTTTACTGCATTTCATTACATTGAGAAAATCCAAAAAGATTTTTAGTGTGTTTTAGCATAAATTTTGAAAAATACAAAAAGATTTTCGACAACTGGTGTTGGAGAGCTAATTTTCAAAATTCCAAGTGCTAAACATGATAAACAGATGGGTTGGGAGAGTGTGTTGTTTTGAAAATAAAAATGATATATCTTCAAGTGGTTCATCAAATGATTAACATTGAAAAGTCATTCTTTAATTGTATAATTCTTGCCAGTGGTTCATTAGATGGTGAGGTTGTTTTTACAAGTTATCATCAGAAAATTTATTGTGAGGTAGAGGATGTGCAGGTTTCTAAGAGATAGAAAGCCAGGTTCCGATACCTGAGAACTTTGTGATTTCAACATGCCAGACTGCGATCCCAACATATCGAAAGGGGGAGTCTGAAGACATCCGAGTAGAGATTGTTCATGGGGAGTCTATTGATGCTGAAGAGGAGAAGGAGATAAAGTTTTGAGGATGCTTACACTGTGAGATATTTCAGAGAGCGTTCAGACTGATAAAGACTGAAGATGCGAAGACTCGACACTTAAGACTCATCAACATCTGAGGGGGAGTCTATTGGTGCATACATCTGTCGTCTTCGTCTTATATCGAGTCTCGGATACGTTGCGGTTTGGATCAAGGATGATGTCATCATTCTTGATGATGACATCATGCATATGACATCATCATTATAACTTTCATACAAAACAGAATTGCATGCATGTTCGCTTGAAAACAAAAATGTAATTCGCTTGAAAGTTATTTAGGGATGTTCGCTTGAAGTGTAACCGCTTGAAGTCGATTGTGTGATTTCAAGCGAACTAGACTAGTCTATAAATACGGTTCATGTCTTTCATTTGAAGCGATCAGGGAGAAAAGACTAGAATCGATACCGAGGTGCTGCCGGTATTCCTTGTGATTGTAATAGCTGTTATTTCAATATACAAGATGATTAAAGTAATATTCAAGCTATTTCAAAGTCAGTTTCTTGTTTTCCGCATCTGAAACTGATAAAGTCTCTTCTGAACGACTCGTTTGGGTCACAAACTGATCCTACATTAATCCTCTGATTTTAAATGTCTCAACCTTGTGTTTAAGCCTAACTAACCATAGAAGTGGTTATAAGCATAAGGACATAGGTTTGAGATGAGTTTCCTCAAGTTTAAACAAGTTTATCAAAGTCTGAAACAAGAACAAAAAAATCAGTCCACTTTGGAGCCCTTTTGGTAACGTTCCAAGCTCTGGTTTTCCAGGGAAAACCCATGGAAACGTAGCTAAGGTCAATACAACGTAGTAGGAAAAAGAATCAAGTGAATCGGATAAGAATTGAGTGAGTTATGCTCACTTTAGTGAAGTGGTATAAATCTGCTCGAACTTCTGCAATCAGCTACGGTTTGGAGTGTTTGAGAGTGAATGGAGAGTGTTTAGAAAGTGAAAAATGCTTGGATGAGGCTTGGTTTATATAGGGGATGGATTAGTGTTTCATTGGGTTGGGCTTTGGAAGTGTTTAGTGGGCTAAATAACTCAAAAAAGGAAATTAAGTGGGCTGATGCAAGGTTGTTAACAGCCCTATAATTTTTATTTTATTTTACTTTACTTTTTTTGACATTAGAAGGTATATATTTAATGTTTAATAAAGTGTTACATGGTTTCTAGTATGTATGTGACTTGTAACAAGGTCCAAAATGCATAAATGGCATGTTTTAATTTAGCAAAAAGTGTGATAACATAGGTGTGTATAACACATGAAATGTAACAAGTATGCATGGTTTATAGTTTGGTATGATCAAGTGAAAAAAAACATATGTTAGTGCATATGTCTGTTGACTTCGTCTTATGTCTTGTATCGAGTCATGTAATTAGAATAGATAGACCAGGATGCGTTGTACGAAAGAAACGGGAAACAGACCTGAACCAGCCACCCCTCACGAAGTGGCTGATCTAGTTCGTGCGACCTGGCCAGTTCATGCTTTCTGGCAGTTTTGTGCTTTCTGGCAGTTCGTGCGACCTGGCATGGCAAGTTCGTGTGACCTGGCGTTTCCTATAAATATGTGGTCTTGGGTCTTCATTTGTAACATTCTGATTCCGGAGACGAAGTGCTGTCGAAGTGTCGAACAATCTGTAAACACTTTCAAATCAATCTAATCGACAGTTTAAGTGATTCTAAGTGCAAATCAAGCTGATATAACATCAATACGTCTGATTCCGCCTTTCGTATTGATCGAGAACTCTTCTGATCGACTCGTTTAGATCGAATCCGTGATCCTACAAGTGGTATCAGAGCTCAGGAGGAAGAGTTCTTACCATTTCAGCTTGTTTTCACGGATAAATCTGATTTCTACTCATTTCTACTCAATCTTCTACACTTTTTCGTCAAATTTACTGAGTTTTTACGGTTAAAATGATCTGATTTCGTGATATAACTCGTAAGACACTGTTTTAATCAATCCGTGAACAAATCAGAACCAAATTCAACCTAAAACTTGATAAAAATTGACAAAATGATGAACTATTGGATGAAAAACATTCAAACTGCGTGAAAAACATATCAGATCGTTCGATTTATCTCCTGATCGCTTGAAAATCATGTCCAGGTCATGTGAAAACATCCAGATCGTGTGAAAGTTCACCAGGTCGCGCGGTTTGATTCACTTAGCTTGCACGAAGTGACTCAGGTCGTTTGGAAGTTGTCAAACCGTTTAAAAGTGTCTCCAGGTCGTACGAGGTGGTCAGATCGTTTGAAATATTCTTTTCAGTTCGTACGGTGTGATCATCAGATCTTTTCAATTATCCAATCAATAGTCGATAATACATATCTAATTCCAATCAATTCATTGCACAAGAAATTGACGGCCCATGTGATCACATTGCTTGAATTTATAAAGGCCCAATCATATTCTTTTGACACTTGATGTTGTCGGCCCAGATTTGTATAAGCATTTAATAGATAACAGACCACTAATTCAGACGGTCCAATGAGAATTGAGTTGTGAACTTAGTTTGTCAGCACATTATTATTTGAGATCCACGAGATGTTGTCGGCCATTGTTTACAAATTTCAATACAATGCATGTGATAAGGTTACATGAGAGATTGTAGCTCATTGATTGAGGATAAATAAGTGAAAACGCTACCCGAATCGGACAACATTACACTTTGTCGTTTAGTGCGTTCAATCGAGTAGTGGGTCAAACGAGGTGCCACCCGATTCAAAGCCATCTTATTCAAAACATTGCAACTCACACGGGTTGACTCCAAGTCGCACGAGTTGACTCCAAGTCACACGGGTTGAATTCCAGGTCAACCAGGTCGCACCAAATTCAGATTGTGCCAACTTCCAGGTCGTTTGAACTTCAGACCACATGAACTGATCTCAGATTGTGTGAATTACCAGATCGTTTGAAAACTCAGCTCGTTTGAACATTCTGTTACTGTGAAATCTTGATACCGAAATATGGAAAACGAATTCTATAACGCGTTCAGTAGTACCTCAGCTACTTCAAGTACGTTTGCTCAGAACGTAAACATGGAGAATGAAACGGGAACGTTACAGAAACCTCCTAAGTTGATGAGCATAGAAGAATATTACAATTGGCAAGAACGGTTCGAGAATTGGGTTCAAGCAAATCATCTAATGTCTTGAGTTTTTATTGAAACTAAATACGTTTGACCTCATTCTGATATGGGAGTTATAAAGATTATTTCTGAATTTTCGGATAAAGAGAGAGACATGTACAGGGCAGAAAAAATGATGATTAGTTTACTACAACAAGCTATGAAAGAAGATATTTTCGTATTACTTCAACGTGATGGTAGTGCACGTTCGATTTGGGAAGCACTTCGCACAAAATTCGAAGGAAGTATGGAGATGATCATGAATAAAAAGTAACTATTAAAGAAAGAATTTGAATTGTTTTTGAGTTTGCCGGGTGAAACTACAAAGACTCTTATTGAAAGATATTATCATTTAGTGCGTTCAATGACCAGGTTGGATATCAACAAAGATAGAGAGGAATGGGTTGAAAAACTAGACGATGCTTTACCTCAAAATGAGTGGGGTACATATCTTATGATTTTGAAGAATACCGGAGAGTATGATAGATTATCAATTGCTCAATTCATTGAAAAACTTGAAGGACAAGATCTTGAACAACAAAAGATCACTAGAATGAACAATTCAAGTGGTCAACAAGATATCAAGATGTATTTCAAAGGTAATGTTCAAAATGTTGAAGCTAGTCCAAAGATCCAGACCGCTTTTAGTGCAGAAAACTCATCCGGATCACTCAATCAAAGTTCAATCAATAACAGTGGATTTTCTTCATATCCGAGTGTTAATCCTAATGTTTCAACTTCAAATTATCAGTCTCAAAGCTCAAACAATGGTAATGGTCATGTGCTACAATGCAACATCGTGTTGCATCTTCAGAACGGTCAGAATTTCTCTGAAGAAGTCGCTAAAGGTCATATGGCATTATTAGTTACTGTGTTAGAATCATATGAGAGTTTGGTTGCGGGAAGGATCGGAAATCCTATGTTAACAAAAGAGGATTACGATCAGATTAATGCTGACGAAATGGAGTTAATGGATATTAAGTGGTGTTTAGCGAGTGTGTTGAGGAGAGCTGAGAAATTTAAGCAGATTACCGGAAGAGATGACTTATGTGATGCTAATGTTTCTACTTTAGGTTTTGATAAGTCTAAAGTTACTTGTTTTTGGTGCAGGGAAAAAGGACATTTCAAGAGGGAATGTACCAACCGAGAAGCAGGTGGATAACTTATAAGTTAAATCACAAAACCAGTCTTAGAACCTGCGACACTTACAAGTCAGAAACTTTAAACCATTAAATAAACCGCTAGTATAATTCGAAAGTTCAGTTGTAATAAATATCTAGCGATAGTTCGTTTTAAAAAAAATTTAAGTTTTCTAAATTACCATTTTGTGATTTTGTGATTTACAAAATTTTAACTTAAAATTTTGTGTGTTTCTTCATAAATGCTAAACAGCATGAATGAATTATCTGAAGCCCTAGAGAATCTCAATCTCGATCCTGTGAAAATAGAAGTTTCCAAAGATTTTACTGGTTACTTGGCTGATATGGAAGAACCTATGGAATTTCAAGCTCCACCTCTAGAGAAATCAAAACCTAAGAAAAGAAGAAGATTTGTGGGCTGGAGGCGTGTACGCAGAAGGAAACCAGCAACTAGGAAAATTCCCAAGATAGAGAATCCTATGGATAAAGGAAAAGGGATTGAGATTAAGAAAAATTCGAGGCAAGTAGGGATGGAAATCGAGGAAAGTTCTAAGCAAGCTGAGGAATTGCCATTCCAGGAGGAACTGGATCAAATACTGGCAAGCTGTGATATCCTTAGGCCTATCAATACAAATCTTTTCCCTTATCCTGCTGAAACTCAACTTACAATAAACCTGGAACCAGCCATCCCAGAACCTTTAATTCACACCCAACCTCAAGGAGAAATGGACGAATGGTGGACCAACGATTGGGAGTTTCAAAACCTCCTAAATAATCCTTATACCTTTTTCCCTCAGTTCGACCCAGAACCTGCACCAAACCCACCAATGAGTAATGGAAACTTAGCTGAACTCCGCTATTTCGGCGAGGAGTTGATGGATGCAGGGAATAGGATCCGGGAGATAGGAGTATAAGTCTCCTGGAAATACGATGAGAGGGAACATCGCTTTTAAATATGCCAGCTGACGAAGGAGATAGTGTGGTTGTGAAACTGTGGTTGTATAATAATAATAGTAGTAAAATATAATTATGTAAAATAACTAAAATAAAACTTGTGTAAGATAACAGTGTGTACGGATGCATAATATAATATAAACACAAAATGGAAGTCGAGAAATCGACAATTTTGGCTATACGTGTGTTGTGAAATTTGTGTGATTGTTTTGCATATAACTATTAATTCTTTTATGCTAATCACTTATATAAATTAATTACCAGATGGCAAACGCTGGTAATGAACCAGTTAATGAAGTAAATCAATCTGAGCAAAATCAGGAAGAGCAATTGCTGAATAGGCAAGATATCGAGGATATCGTTGCTCAAGGAATAGCCAATGCTATTCCAGCAATACTTGCTGCTGCTCGAAATCCAGTTGAGCCTCAAATTATTCCTAGCAAACGTACTTATGAGGACAACTTCAGTAACAGTGTAAATGGAGGCGACAACAACAATAACAATAACGAAAATGTTCTGCAAGCCCCGATTCTTAAGAAAATGAAAGCTGCAATGCCTCGTTGCACTTACAAAGAATTTCTTGCCTGTAAACCAGCTGAGTTTGTAGGTAACGAGGGGGCGACTGCAGTACTGGGTTGGTTAGAGAAAACCAAGGCAGTGATTTCCATAAGTAAATGTGCTGAAGAAGACCAGGTCATGTATGCTTCAAATCATTTTAAAGAAGGAGCTCTAGAATGGTGGAACACCGTATTACAAGTTAAAGGAAGAACTGTGGCGTATGCTATGAATTGGGAAGGATTTAAGAGTCTTATGGAAAGAAAATTTTGTCCCGAGTATGAAAAGGAACAAATGGCAAATAAGTTCCTAACCCACCGGATGGTGGATGTAGACTGTCGAGGGTATACTTCGACTTTCTTTGGATATGCTAGAATGGTACCAACCCTGGCTTCGCCAGAACCGGTACTTCTTTCTCGCTACATTTGGGGATTGATTAGCGAGATCCGTAATATCGTCAAAGCCGCGAAACCCCGCACGATTGATGATGCGGTAGATTTAGCCAATACTCTGACTGAAGAACTGGTACGGACGCAAGAAGAAAATAGAAAGAAGGAAGTTGCCCAAAATATTACCCAAGGATTCCACTGTTCCATTTTGCAATTCTTGCAAAAAGAAGCATTTTGGAAGATGCAAAGGATATTGCAATTTTTGCAAGATTCCGGGACACCAAGAGGAAGATTGCAGGAAAAAGAAATTCACAGTCTGTTACAACTGTGGAGAAGCTGGACATATTAGGCCAGACTGCCCAAAATTTATCAAACCAGCTGATAACAAAGCCAAACCTGCAGAAGGAACTAACAAGAAGAACGTAAGAGCCTTCCAACTAACTACTCAGGAAGCAGAGCTAATCCCGGATGTGATAGCTGGTACGTTCTTAGTTCACAACATTTATGCAAAAGTATTATTCGACTCTGGTGCAAACCAAAGTTTTATAAATACTTCATTCTGCCAAGCACTTAATTTACCCTTAACCGAACTTAGGCAGATTTTTACAGTCAAAACGGCAGATGGAAATTCTGTCAACATAGATAAGATTTTGCAAGAAGGAAAGATAGAACTTGTAGGCCATAAATTTTCTGCAAATCTGTTACCTATGAATTTAGCCGGATTCGATGTAGTGTTAGGAATGGATTGGTTAGTATCCAACCATGCTCGAATTCTTTGTGATAAGAATTCTATAGAAATTCATACACCCACAGGAGAATTAGTGGTGATTACAGGAGATAAGCCACGGAAGCCAATGAAGTTCATTTCAGTAATGAAAGTTGCTAGTTATGAACGAAAACAAGGAATAGTGTATATGATTTCAGTAATCATTAACACAAAAGGTAAGGAACTTAAGGAAATTCCAGTAGTATTGGAATATCCTGATGTATTCCCAGAAGAACTACCTGGATTGCCACCTGATAGAGAGGTAGAATTTAGAATTCATCTAATTCCTGGAACTACACCGATAGCCAAGGCACCTTATCGGTTAGCACCCACCGAAATGCTAGAATTGAAAAAGCAGTTAGATGAATTACTAAACAAAGGATTTATACAACCTAGTTTATCCCCGTGGGGAGCTCCAGTGTTGTTTGTAAAGAAGAAGGATGGTTCGATGCGAATGTGTATCGATTATAGAGAATTGAATAAGGTTACAATTAAGAATCGATATCCATTACCTAGGATTGATGATCTTTTTGATCAACTTCAGGGAGCTAGATATTTTTATAAGATAGATTTACGCTCCGGATATCATCAGTTAAAGGTACAAGAAGAAGACATACCTAAAACTGCTTTCAGGACTAGATATGGTCATTACGAGTTTACAGTCATGCCCTTTGGGTTAACAAATGCTCCTGCAGCATTTATGGACATGATGAATAGAATCTGTAAACCGTATTTGGATAAATTTGTAATTGTCTTCATCGACGATATACTTATTTATTCCAAAAGTCAAAAGGAACATTATGAGCACTTGCATGTACTCTTAACTTTGTTAAGAAAGGAGAAGCTTTACGCCAAATTCTCGAAGTGTGAATTTTGGCTACAAGAAGTGCAATTTTTAGGACACATGGTGAACCACGAAGGCATTCACGTAGATCCTGCTAAGATACAAGCAATCACCAAATGGAAGGTTTCGTAATCAGCAATGGAAACTAGAAGTTTTATAGGGTTAGCCGGATATTATAGACGGTTTATTAAGGATTTTTCTAAGATAGCCGTGCCATTAACTAAGCTAACCTGTAAAGTAGTTAAGTTTGAGTGGGGACCTAAACAAGAAGAAGTTTTTAAGATTTTGAAGCAGAAATTAACTAAAGCTCCAATTCTAGCCTTTCCCGATGGAACAGAAGATTTTGAAGTATATTGTGATGCTTCAAAGCTAGGATTAGGATGTGTGCTTATGCAACGTAAGAAGGTAATTGCATATGCATCAAGGCAATTGAAAAAGCACGAGGAAAACTATACGACTCATGATTTAGAGTTAGGAGCCATAATTTTTGCCCTTAAGATTTGGAGACATTATCTGTACGGAAGTAAGTTTACTGTCTATACAGATCATAAGAGTTTAAGATACATATTTGGGCAAAAAGAGTTAAACATGAGGCAAAGGAGATGGATGGAAATCCTAAGTGACTACGACTGTGATATTCAATATCACGAAGGAAAAGCAAACGTAGTTGTTGACGCCTTAAGTCGTAAGTATCATGAGAAACAACGACGAGTTCGTACTCTTAGATTAAGTTTACAAGTAGACTTAATGGATTAACTGAAAAGCATTCAAGAAACATCAATCAAGGATGATGCTGAAGGAATGAAAGGAAGAATAAAGGAATTAGAGCAAGGAAGTGATGGAATTTGGAGATTCCATAAGAAACAGATTTGGGTACCTAAGCAGGGAGAATTAAGAAATCAGATTCTAGGGGAAGCTCATAAATCTAGGTATACCATGCATCCTGGTAACAATAAAATGTACCAAGATTTAAGAAATAACTTCTGGTGGATAGGAATGAAAAAGGACATAGCTAGATATGTTTCTAAATGTCTTACTTGTTCACAAGTTAAAGCAGAACACCAGAAACCTTCAGGTTTACTACAACAACTAGAAATGCCTGTATGGAAATGGGAACTCATAACAATGGATTTTGTTACTAAGTTACCCAAAACCAGAAAAAGGTAATGACGCGATTTGGGTAATTGTGGATCGATTAACCAAATCAGCTCATTTTCTACCCATGAAAGAAACCTTTAGCATGGAAAAGTTGGCAAAGCTGTATGTAGATGAAGTAGTATCCTTACATGGAGTTCCACTCTCCGTTGTATCGGATAGAGATAGTCATTTCACTTCCCATTTCTGGACAAGTTTCCGAGAAGCAATGGGAACCCGACTAAAATTAAGCACTGCATATCATCCTCAAACAGACGGACAAAGTGAAAGGACGATCCAAACCCTGGAGGACATGCTTAGGGCATGTGTGATAGATTTGGGTGGAAACTGGGACAATCATTTACCTTTAATTGAATTCTCCTATAACAATAGTTATCACTCAAGCATCGAAGCTGCCCCATTCGAAGCACTGTATGGACATAAGTGCAGAACTCCTGTTTGTTGGGCAGAAATAGGAGAAAATCAATTATCAGGACCAGAGATTGTTCAAGAAACTACCGACAAGATTACTCAAATCAAGGAAAGACTGAAGACGACTAGGGATCGCCAGAAAAGTTATGCAGAAAATAGACGCAAGCCGCTAGAATTCCAAGTAGGAAACAAAGTACTCTTAAAAGTATCTCCTTGGAAAGGAGTAGTTCGATTCGGTAAGAAAGGAAAGCTGAGTCCAAGATACGTAGGACCATTCCTAGTAATCCAACGTATAGGACCAGTTGCCTATCGTTTACAACTACAAGAAGAGCTAGCTGGAGTACATGATGTATTTCATGTATCCAACCTCAAGAAATGTCTATCTGATGAATCTTTGGTAGTACCTCTTCAGGATGTAGAGGTAAACGAAAAGTTAAAATTTGTTGAGAAACCTCTTCAAATAGAAGACCGTAAAGTCAAATTTCTCAAACACAAGCGATTAGTACTTGTCAAAGTCAAGTGGGATTCGAAAAGAGGACCCGAATACACTTGGGAACTGGAATCGAAGATGAAGCGAAAGTATCCTCACTTATTCCAGTAAATCTCGAGGACGAGATTTTTATTAAGGTGGGGAGGATGTAACAACCCTCATTAAAAATTACTATTTCTTATGATTTATTGTGTAATAGGAAACCCTAATTGAGAAACCCAAGTGATTCTACACAAACCCTAAAATTTTCAGAACAATCAGAATCAGAATCAGGGCCCCTAAAACTCAGGGGGGGGGGGGGAGGGGTATTCCCTATTGACGATTATCCACATAAATTGCTGTCAAAATTGAATTTTGACGAAAGACCAACTCAGCTAAGCTAGTTAGGGACGTGACTACCCTATGGTAGAGTGTGACCCCTCGCGTCACGCGACGCACCCACGTGGACCCTCGCGTCACGCAAAGGTCCAAAATTTTCAGTATAAATAGAGGAGTTTGGCACTTGCAATTTCGCGTTAGAACGATGTTAAAACTCAATTCGTACACTGACTTATAGTCTGTTTACTACAAAACACACACACAGCACGAAACGCTGCCGCAAAACAGGGTAATAACTCGATCGCTGCTACGATTCAATGTCCGATCGATTGAAATCAATCCAATGGATGTTTAAGTGCTGCCCAAATTAGGGTTATGCTTTGTCATTCGTCGTGAATTCGATGGATGTTTAAGTATCGCACTTTGTCATTTGTTGTGAGGGTTTTAATGTCGTGAGTTATCGTAAATGTTGTATTAGTTACTAACCTCGTTCGTGTGCATGTTATTTAAATTAGGTTACAAGGCTAGTCAGTAGGCTAAACTCTGCCCGTATAAATCTGCAATGTGAGTCATTCTCTTTTTATCAAAAGTATTTTACAATACTCCATTTTCAAATGTTATGATTACAGGGAGTAAGTCGTGGTTATCTTGAATCACTGGCTAAGTGGGGTATTGTGCACATTACTAATTTTCTCCTGGTTAGGTTCATTGACCTAACAGGGATAATCATCACTACTTGGGTGACAGGACCCAATAGTGGTATGACCATCGTCACACAGTGTGACACGGTGCCAGATAAAAATAAGATAGAAGCCATTGTAATCGCTCTTATGCTGTAATTGATAACTGATGTGTCGTTTTACATACTTGAATGACTCGCCAGCATTTCCCCGCTGATAAAATATTTTTAAAAGATGTTTCAGGCGACTTGTTGTAAATCAAGGAAAACGTGCTACGGAGCACTAACAAGCTTGAAGAGGTGGCTCAGTTAAAAATGAATAAACAGGTTTTAATAAATCAGGGAATTTCTTAGTTAAATTCCTCTATTGTAAATTAAGGGGTTTATATCCAATTTATGGAATAAAATAATTGGGCATTTTTTAGTTTTAAAAGATCCTGTTAAAAATCTTCTGCTGTCGCATCATTGATACCACGGGTTCCTGTCCCACGGCTCCTGACCGGGTCAAACCGGGGCTGGGGCCGTGACACTATGCCTCCAGATCAAGAAGATGAAAGATTGCCAGAGGGATTTAGCTGGGACAAATATATTCCGACTGAAAGTAACTCAAAGTTTAGAGCATTTATTGCACAGATCATTCAAGAGCCATAGTTGATGAAAGAATGGATGGATGTGTTTGCAAATGATGAGAAAAGTCAAGATGGAGAGTCTGTCTCTTCAAAAGATAGTTCAGAAAAGACACCAGTCTTTGATCAATCATCAATTGATAACAGTGATGATGATGAAGAAATTAAATTGGTAAAACTCATTTATCTCCTGAAAGTTTCAAATTTTATTTTGCAGATAAATTGGAGAAGCTAAAGGAGAAACGAGCAGCAAAAGAAAAGAAAGAGGTAAAATGTGAGAATGTTGTTCAGGTGGAAGAGAAGTATGAACAGACTGAAGAAGTTAAAGTTGCTGAGAAGATTGTTGAGATTGAAAAGATTGTAGAGGTCACAAAACCTTGTCTGAAATGTTTGGAACTATGGAAAACTTTGTGAAGAGAAAGATAAGAAGTTTAGTGAGCTAGACCAGATGAAAGAAAAATTGTTGTTTGATGTTAAGTACGTGAAAGAATCTTATGATGTGTTGAACAGAACAGTCAACCAGTTGGAAAACACAAACTCAGAAAGGGAAGATGCTTTGACAATGATGAATGCAGTGATGGTGTCTAAGCAGAAGGTCATCAATCACTGTATTGATGAGTGTGCAAAGTTGAAGCAAGAATTAGAGACTGAAAAGATTGAGAATGAAAGAATCAGACGATTGCTGCTGAGTTACTCAAGTTCTGATTACTTGATTGATAGAATCTATCCGACAGTAGCAGGTTTTGAAGCCTTTCAAGATAAGAAATCAGAAGATACGGATACTGGTAAGAAACAAAGTGCAAATTATAACAAGTGTCCGCCTTCGATCTGGGAAGGTTATTCTCCTAGAAAACCAAATTCGGAATAAGTCAAAAAGGCAGTCAATATAAAGTTAAAGTCTGAAACAACTGATGAGTTACCAGACAACATTAATGTCACATTCACATCGTCTGACACTGATCATGAGTCTGAGCTAATCAAGAAAGTGGTTGATCAGGTGTTGGATAAGGATGAGGAGTCAGAGTCAAAGTCTGAATCTGAGAGTTCAAGTTCATCAGTTGACAGTTCGAAATCATCGGTCAAAAGAGTTTACAATAAAGATTTTCTGATATCAAAAAATAATTTGAACGACGAAACAATCAAAGTGGCATATACTTTGAATGATTCAGACAAATTATATTCTAATGAGGAATTTCCAATTAAAAATGTGAAAATTGAAAATATTAAAACAGTTTTTAAATTGATAAAAATAAAGTTTTCTGAAATAAAAGATAAAATGGGATTTTCAAAACCTAAATATACTTCTAGAGTTCAACAACGTTTAAACAAGAAGAAAGGTTTCGGTCCAGGTCATCAAAAGAAACCGAATCATAAAAGCAATTTCAAAAAGAAGAGTTTGGGTTTTGATGTTGAAAATAATCAAAATATTAAAGATTTTAAATCAAAAACTGTATTTGTTTCAGGGACAAGTTCTGAAGAAGAGAAAAAGAGCTCATTCTGGAAGCAATCGAACAAAGTGTTTCTTGCTGAAAAACAGAAACATGAGAAGAATGAAGCTAATCAGAAAAAGGAGACAAGAATGTGTTACCGATGCAATGAAATTGGTCACATCACCTGGAACTGTCCAAAGGCAACCAACACACAACAGGGAGTGTCTTCTAAACTCAAAGAAAAAGTTGTCGATAAAACTGAACCACCAACGGACAAATTCAAAGTGTTTAAAAATTCAACACATGAAGTTGGTGAATGTTCTAAAAGGTTTTACAAAATAAATGTGAATCTTAACAATCAAACATGGGTTGTTAAGAAATCAGATGTTAAATCTGGCGATGAATTTGTTTCTTCAGAAGCAAAGGAGCCACTTTCTGGCGATGAATCTGATTCGTCAAAGTCAGAGGAGCCACAAGTTGAGCTAAAAAGAGAAAATTCAGTTCCGCCATTGGATGATGCAAATTTTCCACCATTGCGGACTGAAAATTTAAAACAAAAAGTTGAAAAAGTAGAGATTTCGAATCAATTCTATTCCAAAAAGAAAGAATTTGATGTCGAAAAAGCGTTTAATGGCAAAATGAAACATATCTTTGGTAAGATTGTTGATGGAAAGGCCAAAGGGGTAAAAGAATTCTATGAATCAAAGAGGAGAACTTACACACCGAGTGAAGATAACTCGGATGCACCCAAAGCTGGTCAGGCTTGGGTGTCAGCGTTCTTTGCTTAAAAATCCTGACATGCCGGAGCTACCAAGTTGGTAATCGTGGAGCATGAATCGGCATCATTCTTGAAAAATGTTTTTGTGAAAAAACCTACAAGTGTTAATTTTTACAAGTGGTTGATAGAACAATGTGATAAAACCCATGTTTGTGAAATGATCAACAAAACAAATTTTCCGAAAAAACCATTTTGATTAAAACAAACTTAAGTGTTTTGAAATCATAATGTGAAAATAGTTTGTTGTCAGGGGGAGTTCTGATTGTTTACGCCAAGTGGATGGCGAATTGAAGCAATTCACATCAGTTTGTCATTTTATTTGTACAGTTTATTGCTTTTACTTTCAAATCTTTCAAATTTTCCGGAAAATCAAAAATTGAAACATATTTTTGATTTTAGGGGGAGTAAAAATTTTAGAAATTTTGAAAATTTGAAAAATCCAAAAACATGATAAAATCTAAAATCCAAAAACATCGAAAAATCAAAATGAGTTTTGTTGTGAAAAAGAGGAAATGATAGTACATCAGTAGACAATCACAGTATACTAAAGAATTAGAAAGTTAAAATGTGATAAACGGTCTCACTGATGATATGCCAGTAGGTTTTTACACGCTTAGTAGATTGTTTTCGAGATATAATCCTAAATATCAAATACTTACTTATCTCGTGGGGAACATCTCTCGGATATATAGGTAACCCCTTAAATCTTGTTTGAAGGGCTTTCTATTTCTGACATACTAGGTCTTTGTGCGTGATGATATCTGGGGTATTATACTGGGACTTCTGATTTTGCGGGAGCAATAGCCTAGTCCTCGTATAATACTCTGCACTGCTTTAATCATAAAGCCCACCCTCAACATAAAAAATGATGAAACATTGAAAAATGCTAATCATGTGCTGTTGAAGAAAAGATCCCCAAACGGGACACACCTAAAAGTCGAGCCATCATCTCTTTGTCTGAACGGAAGTTCTAACCTGAGCTTTCATGGCCTCGCATTACCCATTTACAGATATCATTAGTGTACATTCACCTGTAAGACTGAATATAGGAGTCTGGATACGGGAGTATATTCTGAGGTGGGACACGCGAATAAGTTTAAGTCCTTAAAACACTAATCCATATCTCGAAACAATTGAACTTTGTGTGAAAATTTAAGTGGATCAGTATACTGACAATCTAAGTGAATCGTTTAGATCTTAAAGTGTTTAAAGCTCAACGGTACTAGTGATTTTTCATAAACTGATATGATCCTCTTACACAAACTCACAAAAAGATGTTTGTATATAGTTTATTTCCCAAAATTCAAAAAGATTTCCAGTGTGTTTTAGCATAAAATTTTGAAAAATTCAAAAAGATTTTATTTCAACTTATTTTCGACAACTGATGTTGAAACGCTGATTTTTAAAATTCCAAGTGCTGAACATGATGAACAAGGGTTGGGAGAGTTTGTTTGAAATGAGAAATGATTTTGAAATGATTAAATGGTTCATTAATTTGAAACCAAATTTGAGTGTTACGAATATAAGTGGTTAAGCTGAGATTCTAAATGATTGATTTGAGAATGTTTTAAGTAGTTTCTAAAATTGTTATAAATAAAAAAACCTTATATTTTGGGTAGAGTATGTGCAGGTAAAAAGCTAGGTTTCGACTCCTGAGGATTTTCCGCATAAACATATGCAGATTAGAGCCAGGTTTCCGATTCAAAGCTTGCAGATAGTGAATTCCAGACTGCGATCCCAGCTTGTCGAAAGGGGGAGTCTGAAGACGTAAGAGCCAATTTCAGATCTTGGAATAGTAAGAGAGAGATTGATGAGGATGCTTACAGAGAAAGATACTTTGGTGAAAGCGAGAAGACCGATCAAGACTGAAGACTTAATACACTGAAGACTCGTCATCATCCAAGGGGGAGTTTGTTAGTGCATACGTCTGTTGACTTCGTCTTATGTCTTGTATCGAGTCATGTAACTAGAATAGATAGACCAGGATGCGTTGTACGAAAGAAACGGGAAACAGACCTGAACCAGCCACCCCTCACGAAGTGGCTGATCCAGTTCGTGCGACCTGGCCAGTTCATGCTTTCTGGCAGTTTCGTGCTTTCTGGCAGTTCGTGCGACCTGGCATGGCTAGTTCGTGCGACCTGGTGTTTCCTATAAATATGTGGTCTTGGGTCTTCATTTGTAACATTCTGATTCCGGAGACGAAGTGCTGCCGAAGTGTCGAACGATCTGTAAACACTTTCAAATCAATCTAATCGACACTTTAAGTGATTCTAAGTGCAAATCAAGCTGATATAACATCAATACGTCTGATTCCGCCTTTCGTCTCTTCTGATCGACTCGTTTAGATCGAATCCCGATCCTACAACATACAACTTAATCTTATAATCGAATAACCAAGTGTTTGAATGTATGAATATTTGAGGATTACGAATACGCGATCATTGTTTACGAGTTAAGCTTATGTTTATGTGAATTACAAATCATGTGTCAAACAAACGTATGTATCAATGCATAAATAATGTATAAACGATGTATATTTCATATAAAAGATTCCTTTCATTATGATCAAGTCTCGGATTTACAATAGCTTGAAACGCAATACGATTACAAAGGAAATGAGTTTCCGAAAATAGAATTACAAGACATGTTTTCTAATTAAGGAAAGTACGAAAGAGCAGGGCGTTACAGTCTCCCCTCCTTTAGGGAATTTCGTCCCGAAATTTAGGAAGAAGTAGCGAAAAGATGTGTATACTTAGTCTTCATGTCACTCTTGAGTTCCCAAGTGAATTCAGCGCCACGTTTACCTTCCCATCGAACCTTAACGATAGGAATTTTACTACGCCTCAATAACTTAACTCCTTGATCCATGATTTCGACGGGTTTTTCCACAAAATGCAAGGTCTCGTTGACTTGGAGGTCCTCGAGTGGGACTTGTAGTCCTTCGTCAGCTAGATACTTCTTTAGATTGGATACGTGAAAGACAGGGTGTACATTGTTGAGTTCTTCAGGTAGGTCCACTCTATACGCCACCTTACCAATCCTTTCGAGGATCTTGAAAGTACCAACGTAGCGAGGTGCAAGTTTCCCTTTCTTGCCAAATCAAACCATGCCCTTCCAAGGGGATACCTTTAGAAGCACGAAATCACCTGTCTCGAATTCCAAGGGCTTGCGATGCTTGTCGGCGTAACTCTTTTGTCAGCTCCTGGCTTTCAGTAAGTTGTCTCGAACCTGTAAAATCTTGTCTGTTGCTTCTTGTATAAGCTCAGGACCAGTGAATTGTGATTCACCAATCTCGTGCCAACAAATAGGCGAACGACACTTGCGACCATACAATGCTTCGAAATGTGCCATTTGAATACTCGCATTATAACTGTTATTGTACGAGAATTCGATCAAAGGCAAGTGTGAATCCCAGTTGCCACCAAAATCTATTACGCATAAACGAAGAATATCCTCTACTGTTTGGATAGTACGCTCGGTTTGACTGTCTGACTGAGGATGGAAAGCGGTGCTAAGGTTAAGAACAGTACCCATAGCAGATTGAAAGGTTTTCCAAAGACGAGATGTAAAACGAGCATCATGATCGGAAATGATGTCAATGGGGATACCATGATGATAAATGATCTCATCAGTGTAGATTCTAGCCAATTTCTCGACTTTGAAGTCTTCATGAATGGGAAGAAAATGAGCTGATTTGGTCAATCGATCAATGATTACCCAAATACTGTCATGACTAGAAGAAGTACGAGGAAGTTTAGTGATAAAATCCATGGCAATGCTCTCCCATTTCCAGACAGGAATTTCTGGCTGTTCGAGCAAGCCAGAGGGACGTTGATGTTCAGCTTTTACCTTCGAACAAGTGAGACACTTCGCAACGTAAGAGGCGATATCCCTCTTCATTCCAGGCCACCAGTAAGACGTACGCATATCTTGGTACATCTTGTCAGCGCCAGTATGAACGGAATACTTCGATTTGTGTGCCTCGTTCATTAGAAAGTCTCGAAGGTTTTCACGATTAGGGATCCAGATACAATTGAGATAGTATAGAATAACATCAGGTTTGGACACGAGATCATGCTCCCTAGCACCTCGTATCTCAACAGAGAGACTACCTTCGTTAATAGACGTATATTGAGTTTCACGAATGCGGCATTGAAGATCGTTAACGAGTTGGAGACAACGGATACTCTTCACATGAGTTTTATGACTAAGAGCGTCGGCTACTACATTCGCTTTACCTGGATGGTATTTTATTTCGCAGTCGTAGTCGTTTAACAGTTCCACCCAACGACGTTGACGCATGTTCAGTTCCTTTTGGTCAAAGATATGTTGAAGGCTCTTATCGTCGGTGAAGACCACACACTTAGTACCATAAAGGTAGTGTCGGCAAATCTTCAATGCAAAAACAACTGCGCCAAGTTCAAGGTCGTGAGTAGTATAGTTCTTTTCATGTATTTTGAGTTGTCTCGACGTATAAGCGTTGACCTTGTCTTGTTGCATAAGCACACAACCAAGGCCAAGGTTTGAATCATCACAATACACGACGAAGTCGTCGTTTCCATCAGGAAGCGCGAGAATAGGAGCATTACAAAGCATGTCCTTGAGCGTTTGAAAGGATTCCTCTTGTTCGGGCCCCAAACAAAAGGTTTCTCTTTTTGAGTCAAAGCGGTCAAAGGAATAATGATCTTCAAAAAGTTAGAGATAAAACGACGGTAATAATCAGCAAGACCAAGGAAAGAACAAATTTTGGACGGAGATTTTGGTGCAATCCAATTCTTCACAGCTTCGATTTTAGCGGGATCAACATGAATACCAAGTTCGTTGACTGTATGACCAAGGAATTGAACCTCTTTTAACCAAAATTCGCACTTGGAGAATTTGGCGTATAGACATTCAGTACGAAGAAGTTGAAGGATAAGACGCAGGTGTTGCTCATGCTCACCTTGTGTCTTGGAATAGATAAGAATATCGTCGATGAAGACGATCACGAAACGGTCCAAGTACGCTTTACACATGCGGTTCATCAAATCCATGAAGACAGCGGGTGCGTTGGTCAAACCAAAGGGTATGACCACGAACTCGTAATGACCATAACGCGTACAAAAGGTGGTTTTAGGTACATCTTCTTCAAGGACTCGAAGTTGATGGTACCCAGAACAAAGATCGATTTTTGAGAAGCTGGTCGCGCCTTGCAATTGGTCGAAGAGGTCATCGATGCGAGGAAGGGGGTATCGGTTCTTGACTGTAAGCTTGTTGAGCTCACGATAGTCAATACACATACGGAATGACCCATCTTTCTTTTTTACTAACAAAACAGGAGCGCCCCAAGGAGAAGTACTAGGGCGTATAAAGCCTTTATCAAGAAGCTCTTGAAGTTGACTCGAGAGCTCTTGCATCTTAGAGGGTGCTAAACGGTAGGGAGACTTAGCGACGGGCGTAGCGCCAGGCACTAAATCGATATGAAAGTCGACAGAACGAGCAGGAGGCGGACCAGGAAGATCCCCGGGAAACATATCGGGAAAATCATGTACAACGGGGACGCCGCATATGCTTGGGCCTTTGTCCTTCTTTTCTACAACATGGGCGAGAAAGGCAAGGGTACCCTTACGTAAGCATTTGTTTGCTTGGATACACGACATAAGCTTGAGACCTTGAGAAGGTTTCTCGCTATACACGTGTAGAGAGTCACCGTTTGGAAGAGGAAGGCGGATAAACTTTTCAGAACAAACAACTTCAGCACGAACTCGCCTAAGCCAGTCCATGCCTACTATGATGTCAAAGCTACCCATTTGCATAGGTATAAGATCGATTGAGAATGTATGGTCGTTAAGAATCAAGGAACAATTGGAAAGAACGGAATCGACAGCGACGGATTTACCATTAGCGACTTCGACAACGAAAGATCTTGGCAACTTAGAGCGTTTACACATTAGCACTTATTCGAATTCTAACGAAACAAAACTTTTATCGGCGCCAGTATCAAACAGACAAGAAGCATAAATATGGTTCACAAGAAACGTACCAGTGATGACATCGTTCGCGTTTTGAGCTTGAGCAGTAGTGAGGAGAAAAGCTCGGCCTCTAGCGGGTTGTTGAGCTTGTTACTGCTGTTGTGGCTGCTGCTGCTGGGGTTGATACCTTTGAGGGCAAACATTGGCGAGATGATTGAGATCGCCACACTTGAAGCATGCTCGTACAGGATCAGCTTGAGGTTGAGCCTGGTTAGGAATAGGGTTTGCAACGAGGGCTTAATTCTGGTTGTTTTGAGCTTGGGCGATGTTGCGACATCGGTCGGCAAAATGCCCAAACCTATGACAATGGGCGCATTTGCGGCACGGTGTGTTAGTAGGATGATGGTACAAACAGGTAGTACACTAGGGATGAGATCCAGTGTGGCTCGTTTTGGTGGTTTGGTGTTTGCGGGGATAACGGCGGCTACTGCTTGTAAATGTTGAGGGTTTGGCGGAGTGATGACCGCATAATTCTGGCTTGAAGCCTTCCGCTTCTTGCCTTTGTTTTTCTTGGATTGGGAGGCTGAAGGTTCAACAGCGGTGGTAGTATCGGTGGTATCAGTGACGGCTTGATGCGCACTCTTCGTCGAAACCTTGTCGTAGGTTCCATGAAGAACGCAGTTGTTGTTAAGTTCGGTGGCTATACGAAAAGCGTCTTCGATGGTTTGGGGACTAGCAGAGGCAACATGGTAAGTCAAGGCAGGTGCAACACAACGAATGAATTTGGCTATGGTTTTGGGGACGGAGTCGACTTGTCCAGGACAGAGGACACTTAGTTGTTTAAAGCGCGTAATCAGACCATCCATGTCGCTCCCTTCTGCGTAAGGTTCCAAAATTCGTTCTCTAACTTTTGGAGTTCGTGGGGAGGACAGAAGTGGTCCTTCATAAGCTGCTTAAGTTCGTCCCAAGGCATAGCATGTGCAACATCGTTTCCCTTCTTGTTGCGTTCGGTAGTCCACCATTCGAGTGCCCTCGAACGAAAAACTCCCATTGCATTCAAAGTTCGTAGCTCATCAGGACAACCACCTTGCAAGAAAGTAAGCTCAATTGCGTCAAACCAATTCATCATGGCGGTGGCGCCATCTTTGCCTGTAAACTCTAAGGGTTTACACGCCATGAATTGCTTGAAATGGAAGGTTGATTTGGGCTTGTCTGCCTTTGAGTCGACAGAGCCATGCGGTGAATCGGTGTTTGGCTGAATCTTGCTAACAATGTCAGGTATGACCTTAGCCATTTGCTTGGCCATGAATTTCATGCAATCCCTTTGCGACATGGAGTTGGAGCTAGAACCCATCTTTGATTGGAGCTTCTTGGACGCGTTGGATGACATCTAAAGGATCAAAAGAGAAGGAAAAGATGAGACTTGATCATAAATTCAAAATAAGTTTGCAAGGTTAAGCATGTAAGCATGATGTATCAAGTATGGTTCACACAATTAGCATGAATTTAACAAGTATTCAATAAGTATAAACACGTATGAATGCGTTAAAGAGTATAAATTTAGTTTGAATCACATAAAAGAGAGGCTCATAAAACATAGGATTGTTTCGGGTTTAGAAACGTCGACTATTCCAAAGTGAATCGAAAGTCCTTTGAAATTAGAGAAACGTGCTTTGGCCTATAGGTAAGATACTCTCATCGAGAAGCGATTAATGGTATCTTACCCTTCTAGTTACTACACGTCTCTAATCGATTGAAATAATTGAAACTTTGGCAAGATCGAAAATCGAGGAATGGGACTCAATCGACAAGGTACGGGTTTCACCCCTAACTTGACGATTTCGTACCCTAATGTGGTTAGTACTCGTCTGATCAAAATATAATTTCAACACTTTGACGAGGGTCCACTAGAGTTTGAATTGGAAATTTACCATTAAGATGTGGATTTCACTCCTAGCTTAATGGCGAAATTTCGTGCAAAATAAGAATAAGCAGAATGAGAGTCGTTCACCAAATTGTGGGTTTCACGCCTATTTTGGTAAACTCGTCTCTTTTGTATAAAGAGTGTCATCAAGTCTTCAAGTGTATTGTGTAAAATGTCTTAGGAAAGACATTATGTAAATATTAAGACCAAAACGAAGAGAGAGAAGCAAGGAGGAAGAATAACATTTTAAGCAAGATTCAAGAATGGTCAAAATATTGTTCCTACTATAGACTAGGTCGAACATCGCAATTCTACCTAATTCCCTATAGTTATGGCTCTGATACCAATCTGTCACACCCCAACCGATGGCAGAATCATCGGGATGAGACGAAATAGATCACTATTTGTGACAATATTTAAATCAACCATTTTCCATTTCATAAATCAAATTTTCAACATTATATAGAAATTCAAATAACATGTTCATAACATAACGAAACAAAATTTGATACAACAATTTAAACCTAAGACGTCTAAATGTGTATCTAGGCATCATTGCTACTTCGTTTCATAGCATCATCAATCCTCAACCTGTAACATGTTTAAAATAAAATTTCAAAGCAAAAGCAAAGGCGAGTACACAAGGTTTGAATAAATAGCATAAGTATAAAAAGTATTATCTCGAATCCACATGGCAATTTGTAAACAAGGTAACTAGCATGCATAGCAATACGTCAAACCCAAGTGTCCACTATTATTTAGCATCCCTCGTCACAAAAGTAACGAGACCGTTTTAGAATAAAGAATTAACAAGACCCCGATAGGTGGTGTGCTACTCCTATAGCGCTATATATGTTAAGTTGAGGGCTTCTCAAAGTTAATGACATATAGCATGTATAATCTAGCATGAACCTAAGTAAACAAGTAGCATGTATAACGGATTGAGAGCATAAAGAATGTTTAAGTGTGTGAGTGTGTATTTTGTATAATAACATGTTATAACCCAAAGTGTCTTTTAAAAGTAAATGGGTCATGTGTACTCACGGTTTTGCAAGTCTTGAACTTGAGAATTCGCGAGTGAGTTGTTTGTTGATTAGGAGGTTGGAACACCAAGTCCTTCTACACGAAGTAAACAAGGCGTATGAGTATCGGATATTAACGGTAGATTAAGGATTTGGAGGTTAAAACATAAGAACATAAGTATACGAAAGTAATCATCTTTTAACACAAAATACTTGTTTTGACATTATGAAACCCCAAGGGTTATAATGTTTTCATGAGTAGTATACCCATTAGAATCATAACAAGTTTTATGTCTTAGATGATGTTATTCTAGTACTTTGATGAATGAACACAAATTCACCATTAAAGGTTCGAATGTAAGTTATATTCTAAGAGGAGTGAGTAACAATGTAATCACCAAGCTTTTGAATTAAAGAAGTTGATAAAATAAAATTGTTTATTACTAATTTCATTCTAAGCTCCAACCACAAATTTGCAACCCTTTAAGACACACTTTCAAGTTGTAGACTATTCATTTCTACGTAGCTTTGTTGAGTCCACAGATGATCAACTCCTTTGATCCGAACATCACCATTTGTCCTTTTGTGCATCTTTTTTCTTAAACCAAATATCACCCTTTACTGGAAATCATAATGTAATATGCGGTTAAAACGTCAAGTAGACTTTAATTTAAATAGCTTAGCATACTCGGGTTTATATAGCAGCCAGTTTAACCTATGAACCCGTTAAAAAACTCACCAACTCATTTACAATTTCTCAACTCATTTGGCTCGGTTAGATAAACGGGTTATACGGGTCATATAACGCCCCGCATTCCGTATTTTCATGTTTTTAGACAATACGTGATCGTTTTTCTATTTTTGGAATCACAATTGAAACCAGATAAAAAAACTGATTAAAACGGCAAACGACGTAATTCTACGCGATCTTTACCGTGAACGACGAACAAGCGCGTTAAACACAACTACCGACGCTGTGTTACGTCTTCTTATTTTAGAACAATAAATTACAACATTTTTACGACATTCGGGGTTTGATAACGGGTCTCGAAGGAAGTTACGGGCCACTCAAAACACGAGAATTGGGCTTGTGGGCCTGGGGCCCAAACCCATTAACCCAACCCTATGTACTTAAGTGTAGTCAAGAACCCTTGATCCCTCATTTTTTTTTCATCAGCCGACACTCTTTACTTTTTCCCACAAACTCCCCTTTTCTCTTCTACATACTCCAAACACACATGAAGAACACCTTATCCCCTTCATAGTTCCTGATCCACAACACACATACATATGCAACACCCTCAGCCAAACACCCTCTCGGTCACCTACTCTCCCCCTTCCTCGACGGCTGGCGACGGAAACGACGACGGTGCCGTGAACGAGGTATACAACAAACAAACCCCCTTCCTGCTGCTCGTTCTCTCTCTCTGTTTTTCCAGTCTGACCAGCTCCGGTCATCGTTTCCGACGGTAATGATGAAGGTGATGAGGACGTGAAGTATGATGGTGAAGAACGGCGGCAGCAGGTGGTTCCGTAACGGTGGTGCATCTTTTTCAGAAGATAAGAGGGCGGCGGCCATAGCCGACGGCTACCGGAGCCATGTGGGAAACTTTACGGCGATAGTGGTGGTGCTCGATTCGAAATTCAGCTCAGGTTCGGCCCAAGTTCAGTTCACGACTTACGGCGGAGTTCACTACATCGCGTAACGTCGTTTCGCCAAGGCACTCACCGGAGCCGTCCGAATCACACCGGAGTTTACGTATTCGGATAATCTCTTACGTTCGTTCTCTTGGAATTTTCCATCTTTACTCGTTCGTTATTTTAAAAGGAATCGCAAAGGCAACCATTGTGAGCATACTAGATCCCTTTTTACGTTTTATTTACTTTGGGATACAATACATGTACTTTGAATCAAATACACAAACATGCTAGAATTCTTTTATACAAATAATCTCTATATTTGCTCATACATGTTATACTTGCAATCATACGTGTTATACTTGCAATCATACGTGTTTAGATTCATATGCTTGTACTTAGTCATTGCCATGAAAAATCTGTTTAAAACATTTTTGTACTTATACTCAAACTTGTATGCTCGCCAATACTTTTTGTATTGAACTATGCTTTAACATGTATTGCAGGTGTTGATGATGCAAGGAATCTAGTAGGATTGCCTAGAAACGCATTTAAATTTTAATACTTGTGGCATTGTAATTTACCTTCAAACCTGTTGTATTTTGTTTCCAATCTTGTAATAAACCATTATCATGAAATGAAATTTATTTACTTGAATATTTTTTGTATATATTATTTATTTCAAACTTGTGGTATTTCTAGTTCAAGCAATGTAAACTGTAATCATTAAATACTTGACACAAATAGCGTTATGAAGTCTCTTGCAATCTCGTTTTCGTCTCACTCCGATGTTTCCACCATCGGTTGGGGTGTGACAGATTGGTATCAGAGCCATAACTATAGGGAATTAGGTAGAATTGCCATGTTCGACCTAGTCTATAGTCTAAGTACCAAAACTCAACCATTTCAAATTCTTGCTTGATATGTAGTTCTTCCTCTTTGCTTCTACCTCTCCTTTTGTCTAAATAAACGATGTGTCTTTTCTAAAACATTTCACACAATACATACTTGAAGATACTCATATTCCACAATTGAAACGACTCACTAGAATAGGGGTGATTCCCGCCTTTGGTGACGAATTTCAATCCACCTTACATTTTATTTTGCATGAAATTTCACCATCAAGTCAGGAGTGATATCCGTATCTTGGTGGGAACTTCCATTTCATACTCTAGTGGTTCCTTATTGACGAGTCAAGGTTTTATCTTGTTTCGTTCAATAAACCACATTTTGGGGACGAAATTGTCAAGCTAGGATTGATATCCACACCTTGGTGACTGGTTCCAATCTTCGATTTTCAATCTCGCCAAAGTTTCGTATTTTCGATCAAATTAGGGACATGTACTAACTGGAAGGGTAAAATACCGTTGATCGCCTGGCAACGAGAGTATTATGCCTATTAGGCCAAAGCATGTCTCCCTGATTCGAAAGGACTTGCGATGCACTTTGGAATAGTCAAAGCTTCTAAACCTGAAGCACTCCAATACTTATCAAGCCTCTCTTTTATATTAACTTAACTTTTATGCGATTTAATACTTGGTACCTAATCATCGTTTTACACAATAAATTAATACACGCCTACTAATACGTTATACTTGATTCGGGATTACTGGACATTCTTTATGTGATAAACTGGTCATTAACTTCGGATGAAGCCACACCTTGACATTTGTAGTGCTTGTGAAGCACTATAGGAGTAGCGCACCGCCGCATGGATTTGTGGTAATGCCAAGACATTCATTCATACATTACGGATCTTTTCATAGCAACGAAATGATGACATGTGCTATGATTAGATGACGCTTTATACATTACGGATCTTTTCATAGCAACAAAATGATGACATGTGCTATGATTAGATACATTACGGATCTTTTCATGGCAACGAAATGATGACATGTGCCATGATTAGATGGCGCTTGCGTTAAACGTTGGGTTGACATTTTGTCATTAACTTTGATCAAGTCGCACCTTAACATATATAGCGCTTGTGTAGCGCTATAGGAGTAACGCCCGCCGCATGGACTTGCGGTTATGTTAAGTCATTCATACATTCATACATACATACATACATACTTGCGGACACGATGGTTTGACCAGTGAGATCACATGCCAGTAATGCGTTAATCTAGTTAACTAAAATATCTCATGTGGACTATTCAAATAATTTAATCATACTCATACATATACTTGCACCATATGACCTCTCTCATACTTAAATACCAATCACGCTTACATACCTAAATTACTATACGATGTCATACGTTAATAAACCCTGTTTGTGACACGGGACGTAACATGGCATCGATTAGCGAAATGAACGTAATATAGTATGAACACGGTGGATACGCCGATGGTACTTCCTATATATAAGTGTTCCTACTATATTACCGAACTTTCGTAAAAACGTTCCATGAGAAATTCGGTGTTTTCCCTATTATGTTGAACACAAACTTTGATCACTCACAACCCATTCCTCAGTTACACCTAAACATACTACAAAAATGCCATCCTATCCAAGGTCTTCCTCTTGAATAAATTTCGGAACGAAATTTCCTAAAGTAGGGGAGACTGTAACGCCCCGTATTCCGTATTTTCATGTTTTTAGACAATACGTGATCGTTTTTCTATTTTTGGAATCACAAATGAAACCAGATAAAAAACGGATTAAAACGGCAAACGATGTAATTCTACGCGATCTTTACCGTGAACGACGAACAAGCTCGTTAAACACGACTACCGACGCTGTGTTACGTCTTCTTATTTTAGAACAATAAATTACAACATTTTTATGACATTCGGGTTTTGATAACGGGTCTCGAAGGAAGTTACGGGCCACTCAAAACACGAGAATTGGGCTTGTGGGCCTGGGGCCCAAACCCATTAACCCAACCCTATGTACTTAAGTGTAGTCAAGAACCCTAGATCCCTCATTTTTTTTTCATCAGCCGACACTCTTTACTTTTTCCCACAAACTCCCTTTTTCTCTTCTACATACTCCAAACACACATGAAGAACACCTTATCCCCTTCATAGTTCCTGATCCACAACACACATACATATGCAACACCCTCAGCCAAACACCCTCTCGGTCACCTACTCTCCCTCTTCCTCTCGACGGCTGGCGACGGAAACGACGACGGTGCCGTGAATGAGGTATCTGACAAACAAACCCCCTTCCTGCTGCTCGTTCTCTCTCTCTCTCTCTCTCTGTTTTTCCGATCAGACCAGCTCCGGTCATCGTTTCCGAAGGTAATGATGAAGATGATGAGGACGTGAAGTATGATGGTGAAGAACGGCGGTAGCAGGTGGTTCCGTAACGGTGGTGCATCGTTTTCAGACGATAAGAGGGCGGCGGCCATGGCCGACGGCTACCGGATCCACGTGGGAAACTTTACGGCGACAGTGGTGGTGCTCGATTCGAAATTCAGCTCAGGTTTGCCCCAAGTTCGGGTCACGACTTACGGCGGAGTTCACTACATCGCGTAACGTCGTTTCGCCACGGCACTCACCGGAGCCGTCTGAATCACACCGGAGTTTACGTATTCGGATAATCACTTACGTTCGTTCTCTTGGAATTTTCCATCTTTACTCGTGCGCTATTTTAAAAGGAATCGCAAAGGCAACCATTGTGAGCATACTCGATCCCTTTTTACGTTTTATTTCCTTTGGGATACAATACATGTACTTTGAATCAAATACACAAACATGCTAGAATTCTTTTATACAAATAATCTCTATATTTGCTCATACGTGTTATACTTGCAATCATACGTGTTATACTTGCAATCATACGTGTTTAGATTCATATGCTTGTACTTAGTCATTGCCATGAAAATTTTGTTTAAAACATTTTTATACTTATACTCAAACTTGTATGCTCGCCATTACTTTTTGTATTGAACTATGCTTTAACATGTATTGCAGGTTTTGATGATGCAAGGAATCTTGTAGGATTGCCTAGAAACGCATTTAAATTTTAATACTTGTGGCATTGTAATTTACCTTCAAACCTGTTGTATTTTGTTTCCAATCTTGTAATAAACCATTATCATGAAATGAAATTTATTTACTTGAATACTTGTTGTATATATTATTTATTTCAAACTTGTGGTATTTCTAGTTCAAGCAATGTAAAATGTAATCATTAAATACTTGACACAAATAGTGTTATGAAGTCTCTTGCAATCTCGTTTTCATCTCACTCCGATGTTTCCGCCATCGGTTGGGGTGTGACAGGTCATCTGCAGGTTACGCAAATTTAAAAGTGCTTAGGTTAGGGTTGGTGTTTACGACACCAGTAATAATATGGTTCGTGTTCGGGTTAGAGAGTTTCTTAGATGTACAAGCCCATGGCATATGAATTTGGAAGCCTTTTTAAGCACATTAAATCATTCTTAGTGCGCTAAATCTTTAGTAAGCCAATGTTACAATAACTATATCATAAGAAGTAGAGCATATCATATATGTCAGCTCTTCCAGCCGGTCTTGCTTATCGCCTTTGCAAAGACATTTGATGCAAATCCTTCCGGATAGAGATGATCATCAGGCCCCAACTACAGTGACTGCTACAAATTTAAGATAGAAAAACCATATCTTTAGAATTGATTCATATAGAATAAATCAATGACATTAGAAATATAACAATCTGATTTTGTTTTGGAGCGTAAATCTATGCACACCCGTCAAAATATCTACCCAGAGTTGGTTTGACACATTACTTGATTTGCATCTTACCTTTAGTCTTTCGATAGTTAAAATGATAATGGGTCGACTTGAGTTGGCTTATTTCTATAATGGCTCTAATGCTCAAGAAGGACAAAAATAGCCAAAAGCGTATTTTAAACTGTACCTATAAAATTTCATACGTTAAAAAGATCCATTTATTACCATTTACAAAAATAACTTAGAACTTGGTAGTCATGTTAAACACACTAAGTATTTATAAAGAAGCAAAATATTGGATAATAGTGCTACATGTCAACCTATTTCGACCCGTTTTGACCCAACCCCAGCCAAGGCCGTTACCCCAAGCCTCAACCCATCCGACTTGCCCATTTTGCACATCTACATAAGATAATAGATTTCATCATGCCAACGGAAAAAAAGTGTATGCCAAGGAAAATATAAACAATCTTTTTATAACATGAAATCTAGCAAAGCGATACAAAAAGGAAAAGACAGTTACAACAAGTAATTAATGATACAAGTAATAACTTTGTGACTTGTGAGATTCACTTACCATGTGAAACTGATGTAACTGGGAATAGAATTGGAGTGTGCATATCAACTTGGGGGTAAAAGACAGTCCACCATCATACAGAGATGAAGAACCGGTCACATAGCTCCGATATAAATAAGGCTCAGTTGTGGTAAAGAAACAAAATTGTTCTTAATCTTTGGATACCTCGTTGTTGCTGGCTTCGAACGGATGTTTAATTTCTAAAAAATGCCCTGATTTAAATAAGGCTCAGTTGTGGTTTCTATACCTGTTGAAAGAAACAAAATCAAGTTAGAAAAGACGAACATCGACCCATTGAAGGAGACATGAATCAGTTGAAGAAATTGATGATCGCGTTCCATGGAATTGAATCGATTGCCACCAAAAAATCCAGTCACCTTAAGATAAGAACAAAACATGTTACATAGTCAAAAATTAAAAAAAATGAGTTAAAAAATCAAGATCCATCATCCAACTACTTACATTTGATTAAATGCCACGCTGTTTTTGACCCAAAACTTTTAACATCAATGTGGCACACGAAAATGCTGAAGAGGATATAAAAAAAAAAAGCAGATAAGCAAACTAAGAGGGGGGAGGGGGTATTCATTTATCATAACTTGGCTCAGGGGTATGAGTGACAAAACGGGTAGATCGGGTCAGTTGCGCAACAAGTTGGAACTAGTTCAGCTTAAAACAAGCAACTTTAAAAATTCATGTGAAATTGATTCGGGTCAAAACAGGCTGAGTCATATTATCAACAAAATCCTTAAGATCAGCATTGGAGAAATATGATTAGGTCAGAATATGGATAAAACAAATAAACACCATAACAAATATGTGAAACGAATATAAAACATTGTGATTATCATATATTATTTAATAACTAAATTTGATGTTTTTTTATTTTTCCACCATTTGGATTTTCCTTTTATATGACATGAAATAAAATGAAGATGTAACAGAGTGGGTCTATACCGCTTGCTCTGCCCATTACAAAATTCCACGTGTCCATTAAAACCAAAAAAAAGATTATTAAACACACTGTCAACATGTCTAGAAATATCCTTGGTCTCAAATACTCCTAAATGCCCTTAACAATCTGAATATTACAAACCATAGGATGATTCTATACATTTTCTTAAACTAATAATGTAATTATAAACAGATAACTAATACTAATATTTATCGAAGAAACAACATAATGATAAAGTCAAAACATTTGGAAAATAAAACCAACGGTTACATATACCTGTCTTGAACCACTAGTTGATGAACCGTGTTGGAGAGGGACTACACAAGTATGATCATACTTTCCTTCCCCGTCAAAGAGGAGAAATGACTAATTATAATATCACATATAACTGCAAATGAATCAACCGTAATCAAGATCTAACATGCTTTCAAAAGATAAATTCACTGTCTCCAATCAAAATTTCACATAAATACATATAAAATACTCAACTTTCACTCAAAAAAGGCACATTTAATCCGTTAAACACGTACCTTTTGCGTCAAGTTAAACAAGTCCCACCCCGAAATTGAACCGTCAAGGCTCGATGAAAACAACCTAGCAGCCGCTACACTACCGGAACCTAAACCACACCATATGTGTTGCGAAACTATCAAATTAGGGTTTCCCTGTATCGTCTACAAAATGAAATGAACTCAAAATCAAAACTTCAGTACATAAGTAGTGAATAAACAATACGAACAACAAGAAAACCAAATCAAACTGCTAGGTTTTGTGGTGAATAACATTGACGTAGTGATGAATCTGGAAATGAAAACAAATTTGGATAAGCGATTGAAGTTAAATGAAAAGTATTAGCAAAACTTACTCATCGACAATCATGATTAGTAAAACTCAAGAATCTGAACAGCGCCCATGCCGGAATCATCTCCCATGGAAATGGTTATGGTGGCGTTGGGGGTGGTGGATGACACTGATAGAGGAGAATAATGAGATTTGAGGTGGTTTTCGTAGAAAGCTCAGGGGGGAGAGATTTGTATCAGTTTGTGCATATGAAGGCAAGAGTCTGAAACGCTTCATTTGCAGGCTTCATATGAAGGGGTTGACAATACATTTATGATGGGGAATCAAATTCTCCATTTATGATGGGTAAAGTTACTATATTACCCTTTTAGTGTCTTAAAAAGTTGTTCCACTTCCTATTCTACTGCTTAGATTTATTTGTACATGATGTTTGATAACTTGTATGTATGGTAAAATTACCATCTTGTACATCACTTTTCCTTTATAATATATTATAGATAGATAGGTATTACATAGGTTATTAATAAGTCCAATAGTTCAATAGTTCAAGCATGAGGTAGGATGATTAATCCTTCATTTAGGAACCTCTTTAAGTGTCATAGAATTCATGTAGGAGGTAGGAAGAGAAGTCTTCCATTTAGGCACCTCTAAGTGTTCACCACTACACTTGATGTAAAAATATTCAAGGAGGGTCATGAACTTACAAGTAATACAAGAATATTAAACACTAATCTATGAGAAATCATCAAGCAATGTGTGGATTTTATGTAGGACAACCCAAGTTAATCCTAGATCACACGTACATCAAGTCTTGAACTTGAACCTCACTTGTGGGTTAAACCCTTCAACAAAATAGAAAGTTTGTGAGGATTAATGCTCTGATTTTAAATGTCTCAACCTTGTTTTTAAGCCTAACTAACCATAGAAGTGGTTATAAGCATAAGGACATAGGTTTGAGATGAGTTTCCTCAAGTTTAAACAAGTTTATCAAAGTTTGAAACAAGAACAGAAAAATCAGTCCACTTTGGAGCCCTTTTGGCAATGTTCCAGGCTCTGGTTTTCCAGGGAAAACCCATGGAAACGTAGCTAAGGTCAATACAATGTAGTAGGAAAAAGAATCGAGTGAATCGGATAAGAATTGAGTGAGTTATGCTCACTTTAGTGAAGTGGTATAAATTTGCTCGAACTTCTGCAATCAGCTACGGTTTGGAGTGTTTAAGAGTGAATGGAGAGTGTTTAGAAAGTGAAAAATGCTTGGATGAGTCTTGGTTTATATAGGGGATGGATTAGGGTTTCATTGGGTTGGGCTTTGGAAGTGTTTAGTGGGCTAAATAACTCAAAACAAGGAAATTAATTGGGCTGATGCAAGGCTGTTAACAGCCCTATAATTTTTATTTTATTTTACTTTTTTTGACATTATAAGGTATATATTTGATGTTTAATAAAGTGTTACATGGTGTCTAGTATGTATGTAACTTGTAACAAGGTCCAAAATGCATAAATGGCATGTTTTAATTTAGCAAAAAGTGTGATAACATAGGTGTGTATAACACATGAAATGTAACAAGTATGTAGGTTTTATAGTTTGGTATGATCAAGTAAAAAAAAACATACAACTTAATCTTATAATCGAATAACCAAGTGTTTGAATGTATGAAGATTTAAGGATTACGAATACGCGATCATTGTTTACGAGTTAAGCTTATGTTTATGCGAATTACAAATCATGTGTCAAACAAACGTATGTATCAATGCATAAATAATGTATAAACGATGTATATTTCATATAAAAGATTCCTTTCATTATGATAAAGTCTCGGATTTACAGTAGCTTGAAACGCAATACGATTACAAAGGAATCGAGTTTCCGAAAATAGAATTACAAGACACGTTTTCTAATTAAGGAAAGTATGAAAAAGAAGGGCGTTACAATTTAACCTCATTATATGGATTCACCAAAGCACAAAATCATCAACTTAGTTGATGATTTCGATTGGTCATGAATAAGACTAAAATGTACAAATAGCTAGATTAGCTAAGTGGCCAAATGAGAGCAACCAAGACGTATACATACCCAACATGGAAAATGTTGGAGACGAGGTGTGGTTGATTCACTTTATTTCTTGGAAACCACTTAGATGAATGCCTAACTAATGAAATAAACAAGTGAAGTAGGTGGAATCATATTTGGAGAACCAAGGTTTCTATTGTTCACACCTTACCAAAACACAGGTCTTTCAACATTGAGGATTGAAGAGTTGGTTGGTTTCAACACTTTGTAAGTCATTGGGGACCTTTAGGGTAGTAAATAAGGGAGGTTTTTGGACCTCTATATTCTGGAAATAAACCATAACATACACCCCACAACATGAGTTTAGTTGGGGATAAAGCTTGGTACAAGATTCCCACAAGATGAATGTAAACAAGAACAAGTTGTAAAGTTTTAAACAAAACAAAATTTAAAACTGACTTCGGAGCATCATATAAGTGATGTACCACCTTGTTATCCACGTAGTCTGATACAAGAAAAAAGGAAGAAAATGGAGAAGAAGGTGCTCAAAACTCACTGTTTTGAGACTTGGTACAATCTGCCTAACTTGGGTTTAAAGAAGGTTAGAAGGTGATTGGAGAAGAAAGGAGGTCCAATCCCGAGCTGGTAGCATTTCTGCCCGTTTGACATGCCTTGCGGACCGTATGACACTTGCCTTGCAGTCTGTAAGACCTTCCAGTATATTTTTATTTTTAATCCTTGTTGTTTGGTTATTTGTCCATGTATGCCGTTCCTTTGATGAGTTAAGTGTTTAAGGCATTTTTAGGGCTTTTTAAGGTATGTAAGAGTATGTGAATAACATGAATGTACATCGAGTATGATTCGGTTTCGTATATAAACATGTATTTGTGAATGAGTATGCATCATGTATGTATATAGTACAATAAGTGTAATTAAAATGTATTCTATTATGATCAAAGTCTCGAGATTACAATAGTTGATACGGAGTACGAATACAAGTTTGCTAAAAATAGAAAGTATGAAATACGGGTCATTACAACATTTTCGTGATTAACTGAATGTGCAATTCCTTCATGTTTTCTTGCCAATCAACGACCCTGATTTGGCAAATCAGGCTTTGCAAATCGTAAATACAGATCGATCAATTGCGCAAAACGTGATTTGAACACTCATTTGATTCTGATTTCCCTTGCTTCTCATATACATCCATTGAAGTTCCTTAAAAATTGCAAACTTGAATCGGATGAATTGAAGCTTTTGAATGATGAATTGAAGCTTGCAAATCATATTCGATTGTTATACTGAGCCCTGTGAATTGGTTGTTACTATCAATTTGTAGTTACATAATGATTTTGTACTAGCGTGATTTTGATGTAGAAGAAACATATAGAATAATTACTCTAGTAGAGTAATTATCAAAAGTAAAGTAATTATGTTTTGTAACTAGAGTAATTATTTCAAAAGTAGAGTATTTATGCATAGTGCATCAAACACTAGTCATTTAGATTTACCCTACAAGTGCATTAAACAACATAAAATTCAGAATTACCCTACAAGTGAATCATAATTACTCTACCAATTCATCTATACTATATTATAAAGCATTTCCTCAAGGGCTTCTTAAAAATTAAGAGGTACAAGTTTAAAGGCTTGTAATACAACACATAATGCATATATTAATTGTTTTTGAAGGGTAAATTTATATTATAAAGCATTTCCTCAAGGGCTTCTTAAAAATTAAGAGGTACAAGTTTAAAGGCTTGTAATACAACACATAATGCATATATTAATTGTTTTTGAAGGGTAAATTTGTCTTTAAACTCGCCAACCTCTTCGTTTGTTCTAACTGATGCCATTAAATCTATATTATTAATTCAGATTAAATACTACATCAAGAAAATTATTAGATTACGTTAAAAATTATGAGTTTCCCATCATTAAAGGATTAATTCACATTAAATACTATGTATACTAATATTATACGTTAAAAATTGTGAGTTCCCCATCATTAAATGATTAACTAATTCAGCTTAAATACTACATTCAAGAAGAAAATTGGTGGATTATATTTGTGGTGCACATATCTCAACTCTATCATATAATCTCTGTATATGCTCTTTCACTTACCCAAACTCCCTTCCATTCGAAAATAATCATTACATCTCTCTATTGTGTGTTATCAAAACCACTGATCATAAGCTATTTCAAGTTTAAAGACCCCAATGTTCACACCATTCAAATCTGGTAAGAACCTGATTCCAACAACTTTAGATGAGTATTGTTTAACATCCAGTTTTTTCAATTTCATATTCACTTCTGCATATCATCATTAGAGCTCCAAAAATTGAAGTTCATCAGTAAAATTTGGTTCAAGTCAATACAAATCTTGTAAGCCTTTTAAGGTACGGATTTCACGGTCTCTTAATTTTGCCATTATTGTATTTTTATTTGTTCCCGTATACGGAAACTATGCTCTTTTTATTCTACGATCTTTTTATTATTTTTATATTGCTATACGACTTGTATTTTTGTCACTCATAAATTTTGTATCTTCCAGACGTCGGCTTTGAAATCAGCAAACAAAGAGTTTAAAGGATTGATGAAAACCATGAAGATTCAAGAAATTGACGTTACTACATGATTTAATTTTTCCTTCTTTGGATAATTTTCAACTGTGGACCATTTTATCCATAGAATTTGTAAGTTGAAATGATGACATGATGGATATTAGTAATGAAATACAACTCTTTTGTTGAAGTTAAAGTATGTTGGATGACATCGATGAAAATGAACTTTTGGGTTAAAGTTAAATACAACTCATCATTTTAATTTTTCATAAAACAATAGTTCATTATTATAAAAAATATATAGTTCATTCTATTTTTGAATTTGAGAAAGCGTGCTTAAAAAGGGTTAATAAAAAAAAGAATTCCCGAGAGTATTTATAAAATGATTGTGTAAAATATTATACAAAATTTACCTTTTAGTAGATAATATCTATATCTATATTTATAATCCATATTCTTATCTATATTCCTAACTTGCTAAGACAAATTGAATATGTTGTATTCTCGATTAGCCATGCCAACTCATCTCAATCCAAGTTCACACGTTCTGCTCTTTACCAAGTGAGCTGTATTGTCTACCCCGCTGCAACGCGCGGGTTTCCCACTAGTCATTAATAAACTACTACAAAATTTCATTCAAAATTACTCTACAAGTGCCTCAAACAACATAAATTACTCTACAAGTGCATCTTAATTGCTCTACTTTCATCATTAATACATTACTACAAGATTTCATTCAAAGTTACTGTACAAGTTCCATGGCTTTATAGTCTAGTGACATCTTAGGGGTAAGATAAGACTTTGGGACCAATAGGTCCTAGGTTTGATTCCAACAAGGGGGTTTTTCCCATATTTGTTGGGTTTCATCCTGAATTGGTGTATAAACATTATGTCTAGTGGAGATGGATATGATCGGGTGGTTCCACAGTTGGCACGATGATACTCCAGTGGTCCGTCAGTGATCTAAATTTGTCATTCAAAAAAAAACTTACTGTACAAGTGCATCTAACAACATAAAATTCAAAATTACTTTACAAGTGCATCATAATTATTCTAGTAGTTCAACATTAATACACTATTACAAAATATCATTCAAAATTACTCTACAAGTGCATCAAAAAACTAGTCATTCAAAATTACTCTATAATTGCATAATACTTACTCTACTAGTTCATCAAAACAATATAACAAACACAATTACTTTATAAGTTCATCAAACAACATACAATTCAAAATTACTCTACAAGTGTATCATAATTAATCTACTAATTCATCGAAAACACATAACAGACACAATTGCTCTACAAGTTCATCAAACAACACAAAATTCAAAATTACTCTACAAGTGCATCATAATTGCTCTACTAGTTCATCAAAAAACATAACAGACACAATTACTCTACAAGTTCATAAAAAAACAAGATATCACTAACATTTACTCTACTAGTTTACCTACAAATGTAATTACAAAGCACTACATTAAAGTAAAGAGTTAATTACACAGATGGACCATGTGGTTTATAGCTCATTTCGCCTTTGAGTACTAACTTTTTTTAATAGGTTCAAGTTTCACGGTTTTAGTTTTGTAACAACTTTGGGTACTAACACCAAACTTAGTTATTTTTTATGTTAAATTTCCATAAAATGACTAGCATACCCTTTCATTTTAAAAGGAACATTTATGTCATTACTTTATTTTTAATTCCAAGGACCATTTGTGGATCGAAATAATACAGTTTAAACTTCAATCTGGGGAAAGTTTAAGTACCTAAGCCGGATCGCAAACATCGTCAGAATGTTGAACTGGAACGCATCTGACGACATTACGGAACTCCAACGCACGACGAAACGACGATGTTCGGTGACCTGAGTTCGTTGGTCGATATATCATATTGCAAATTGGAATCCACCGTTCATCGGGAAGCAACACGACCCGAGTTCGTTGGTTGAAATCATATATTAAATCCCATTCGATTAAACAATTGTACCATATCAGCTTCCACCTTACATTCAAAGCATCATGTATGTTTTATACACTACAACAACCTTGTTAGTTGAACCCACCCCTATTAGTTCCTCAACCCATCACCATCATCTCCAACAACCATTGAAATCACCTTTTCAAACCTCAACCATCTAAACACATCCACATTGTTCTGCACACATAGACTGTTTTCTTGAAGCGGAAGAAAAGAATTGAGAGAACAAACTGAAAGATTCTCATTCACCTCTATCTCTATTACAAACTGTTCTTATATATAGACCTTGAGTTAGCCCTAACCAACTAACAGAAAATCGTTATCTAACTAATTACAGGTAATAAAAAATAAGCAGAAAAAGTGTGCAAGTGTAAAGTCAATAAAGTCAACATCCCCCCTCAAGTTGGAGATCTAGGAATTTCCAACTTGGACATCAAAATAGAATGTTGAGGTTTTGGTAAACTCCCTGTAAAAAGGTCTGCAAGTTGATCAACAGTACGAGTGTGTAGTAAATTGATTAGACCCTCTTGTAATTTCTCGCGAACAAAGTGACAATCAAGCTCTATATGTTTGGTTCGCTCATGAAATACAGGATTTTTAGCAATATAAATTGCTGCTTGACTATCACATTTAAGTGGTATAGGAGTAATGTTTGAAAAATGGAACTCAGATAGCAACCGTGTCAACCATGCAAGTTCAACCGTGACTTGTCAAAGTGACCGATATTCTACTTCAGCAGAGCTAAGAGACACTGTGGGTTAGTTTTTAGACTTCTATGAAATAGGACAGCCACCCAAAGTAATATAATACCCGCTAACAGATCATCGAGTATTAGGACATGCAGCCCAATCTGAATCATAATAGGCCACCAGATCAATTTTAGGATTATCATTGAAAAATAAACCATGAGAAATGGTTTGTTGATCATAACCAAGAGTATATAAAGTTGCAGTCCAATGAGGAAGACGAGGGTCTTGCATAATCTGGCTTAAAAACTGAACCGCAAAGGCCAAATCCGGCCTAGTATGAGTGAGGTGGTTTAACTTGCCTACCAAACGCCGATATTGCATAGGATCAGAAATAGGGAAACCTTGATTAGCTTTAAGCTAGCAATTAGGAGGCAAAGGACAAGAATTGGAATGTAGCTCATAGCACTCGAATTCTTTCAACAAATCTTTTGCAATCTTTCTTTGAGACATGATAACCCCATTAGATTCTAGTAATACCTCAATTCCCAAAAAAAAATAACTCAGAAATCCAAGATCTTTAATGCGGAAAGTAGAGCGTAAAAATGACTTAAGTGCAGTAATTTCCTCAGAATTATTTCCTGTCAATAATATGTCATCAACGTAAACTGCTACATAAACCACCGAGGAGCCCATTTCCTTTGAAAATAAGGAGTAATCATTTAAAGATCTGACATAGCCCTTTGATTTTAAAGCAGCAGAAAGCTTACCATACCACTGACAAGAGGCTTGTTTCAGGCTATAAAGTGATTTTTGCAGTTTCAAAACATGATTTGAAGATAACTCCATTCCTTATGGTGGTGACATATAAATGTCTTCGTCTAAATTCCCATGTAGAAAAGCATTATCAACATCAAGGTGATATAATGGCCAAGATAGTTTAGTAGCAACTGCAATCAAACTACGGATAGTCGTCATTTTAACAATGGGTGAAAAAGTCTCATTATAGTCAATTTCTGCTTGTTGTGTGTCACCCCGAACAACTAACCTCGCTTTACATCTTTCAACATTGCCATTAGCATGATACTTGACTTTATAAACCTCTTTAGACTTGATGGCCTTTTTTCCCGGGGGCAAGGGTACAATTGTCCAAGTTTTATTAGCAACAAGGGCATCAAATTCTTTCTGCATAGCTGCTATCAAGGCAGGATGTTGAGCAGCTGCTTTATAAGATGAAGGCTCAAAAACATTTTCAAGATTATTTAACAATTGTTGTGAGAGGAAAGTTGATGAGTATTTGCATTAGCAGGAGTATAACAATCGTTGGTAATGGTGTGAAAACAAAAATGCAAAGAATCATCAGTGGTGATGGATGAAGTAACATGATTACACACATAATCTTGCAAGTATGAAGGTGGATTAGTAGGTCTAGAAGATCTTTTAATAGGAACAACTGGTGGATTAGAATTGGAAGAAGAGGAGGTGGATGAATCGGGTATAGTAGAATTGGAAAAAGAATTAGAAGAGGTTGAAGAATCAATTGGAATTGTTGTGGGAATAAAATCAAAATCTTGAAAAAGTTGAGAAAAATAACCAGACTCACTGAAAAAAATGAGAAGATTGAGTTCTATTTATCGAAGGGATTATATGTTCTAAGAACACAACATCCCTAGAAACGAAAACAGAATGAGTAGACAAGTTATACAACTTGTATCCTTTCTTTCCCATTGGATAACCAATAAAGATACAAGGAATTGCCCTTGGTTGGAATTTCATGTCCAGACTTCAAAGTAGAGGCATAGCACAAACATCCAAAACTCCTCAAATTATCATATGAAGGAGATTTATCAAAAAGAATTTCATATGGAGACTTGTTATTGAGAAGTTTAGTTGGAAAAAGATTGATAAGGTGAGTGGCTATAAGAATACAATCACCCCAAAATTGAATTGGTAATTTTGATTGAAAGAATAACTCTCTATCAATTTCCAATAAATGTTTGTGTTTGCGTTCCATTATGCCATTTTGTTGTGGAACTCCAACACAACTGGTTTGATGCAGAATACCTTTAGACTTAAAAAATTCTGCTTGTGTAATCCCAGATCCCAACTCAAAAGCATTATCAGATCCGATGCTTTTGACTTTGGTTCCAAATTGAGTTTCAACCATGGTTAAAAACCATTGAAGTATATTGAAAGCATTACTTTTGTGAGATAAAAGATGAGTCCAGGTTGTCCTACTAAAGTCATCTACAGTAGTGAGAAAATACTTATACCCGTTATAGGTAGCGGTCCGATATGGACCCCATGTGTCAATGTGTATAAGATCAAAGATATTAGTAGTGGACGTGTGACTTTGTGAAAAAAAAGACAATGTTGCCTTGCCTTAGGTGTAACACCCCAAAAACGGGTTTGTTAATTATATTAAATTAACCAAAAATAAACGGGTAAAATACCGTTAGTGGTAAAGGTAAACCCGGTAAATATTAGGATTTAAATAAATAAACCAAACCTAATAAAAAAATGAATAAAAGCTTTTGAGGAAATAAAGGTTATAAGAAGCCCGAGTTAACGGGACTTAAATAAAGCTGGTTATAACCTCCCCGAACTCACTAAGTTAACTAGGAATGTTTAACCTAGTTAACAAGACAAATTATTGTTGAAAATAAGTAGGTTGTAGCCTGCTTACTAATTAACAAAACTTGAGGGGCCAAAGGTGGGATAACTTAAAAGATTAATTATTAAAAACAAAAACAAAACACACACACACACAGTGTGTTCGATCGACCAGGAGCAAGAGAAAGGGGTTATAAACCCTAACTCAACAAAATCTTCAAATTGAGGGATCAATCGAAGGCTAAATTCGGAATTGAATATATATAAACGATCACCAAGTCAAGGAGATCGTATGGTATGTAGAATTTTTTACATCCATGAAATTGTGAAATTTTGATTTACACTACAAGATGCGAATTATATATGAATAGTAGAAGTTATGGCTGAATTAGTGAAGTGTGATTGCTTAGGAACAAACCCTAAGTAGAAATTTAAAGTAAAATTTGCCATGATTAGGTGTTTGGGATGGATTACCACACTTAGATAAGTGGGTTTTAATGTTATGATGAAATTGATGATATAATTATGCTTAGAATCATCATGCATGATAATGTTAAGAAGGTGTTTGATTAAACTATGAAATTGAGTACATGATCATACATGACATGATATGGGTTAAGTATGTTGTGATGAAATCCATGTTTAGAAACAACCCTAGTTAATAATTTTATGTTTTAGTATAAACAACATATTCGATGTCATTAGCCATGATTCATATTGATCATTTAGGCTATGAAAGAACTTGGAAAGATCCAAGTATTTTGAAGGCTGGTGTGGTCTCTCAAGTCACACTGCCAGGAATGTTAACATGTTTTTAGATGTCAACAAGGAATTTTTGTCTTGTGAGGGTTATACCAGCATGGCCATTAATATGTTGGCTAGGTTGTACCTTTAAGAACATCTTTTGAGATTTTAACGCAGATCAATAAAAGTTGTAATGATTATGCATGTTGATGTAATAAAATATACATATATAAATTTCAAAAGAAATTTCATTAATAATACTAAAAGATTACAAAAAGTGCCCTAAACGGGTCTTTGAAATAAATAAATTGTCCATGCAGGGACTAAAGAAAAGAACTAAGTCCTCGCACGGACTAAAATAAAAGAAATGTCCACGTAGGGACTTAATTGAAAATACAATACAAAATAAAATAAAATCTTCTACTTCTTCTTTCCCTTGATGAAGTTTGCAAGACACTTAAGGAACTTATGGGTCTTTCTTTCCCATTCCTCCGCCCTATGCTCAACCTCTTCCAACCTTTGTAAGATTTCCTGCGTTTGTGGTTGTTGAGGCGGAGGTTGAGGTTGTTGCTGATATGGAGGGTATTGATACCCTTGAACGGGATGCCCAGTTGGATATGATGGTGGAAACGGTGAGGGATAGAGAGCGTTAAAGTTAGCTGCTTTGACATATGGGTCGTGAGCAGGAGCTTGATATTCATAACCCGTAGGAGCTTGATATCAAATGGGTTATACCCAGTCGAACCTGGGTAGATAGGTATTGGGTTCTCATAACCCATTGGCGGTGGCGGTGGGGCAAAGGTGACTGGCGTGGTGTCAATTTCTGACACCGCGTGCGAAGGTCCACCCATTTGTGGATCTTCGGGAATCGGAGGGTAAGTGCTTGAAGCTTGTGGGGAACAAAATCTTGGTCCCCCTCACACGGACATGTGTGCGTTCCTCCTTCGTCTTGGTGGCTTAGGAGGTGGTTGAGGTGGTTCCTCAACTAGCAGTGGTGGTGGAGTTACCCCCTCGAAGTGCGGTTCTTCATGTGGTTGCTGTGGTGGGGTGTTGTTATATGAAGGGGTGTTAACAAAATCCCATTTCCCAAACCATTCTTTAAAAGTATATCCTGCAAAAGACGAACCGCTCGAAATATCAATGGGATGCGTAGGCGTCCCAGACGGTGGCATAGCTGGATCGGGATCGCTATCCATATCCATATCCTGCGAGAAGTGGTCCTCGGGGCCCAACGGATTATATTCCGGTGGTTCATTAATGTAATCATTAGGGTTAAAATGACCTGGTGAGTAAGAATGGTGGGAATGAGAATGATAGGATGAATGGTGAGAAGAGTGATGAAACGAGTGTGAGTGCAGCGAATGCTGCGAGTGCTGTGAGTGTTGGGGCTCGTCAGGCCCAAACGAATGATGGTATGAGGGTGAAGTGCTGAGCGAAATGGAGCGTCTCGCTGGTTCTAATGAATGCCTCCAATCATCATTTGAGTTGGAGCTGCTGAACGACGCTGAAGGTGTGCATCAGTGTGAGGGTCCGGCGTGTCCAGAAGGTCCTCCCCTCATGGGACCTTTCCCTTTTCCTCTTACTCTTGGCGGCATTTTTACAAAAACCTGTCAAAACAAGAAAACAACACATAAATGACAAAAGGAAAGTTAAGGATAATCCTAGGTCATTGCCTAGACTCGGAAGTCTAAGGAATGTGCTATTGTGTCATTGAGATTAAACATAAAAGGCTAGTGTTTAATTCACTCAATGTTGGCTCTGATACCAACCTGTCACACCCCGATATTTCCACATATTTTCGGTGGGCTCGTTGGGGAGTATCGTGACGTAGTTGATATCATCATTGTCATTTAACACAATTATAGCACAGCGGAAGACTTGGTAGATTATTTACTATTACAACCCATAATGTTCAAAGTCCAAAACGAAAGAATATATAGACGGATTGTAATAGAGATCCACAGGCGGATCATGAAAACAAATACATAAAACAAAGTTTAACAGACTTCAGGCATCTAAGGATTTGTAAGATCCTCTTAATTGACACCAAGTAGCTCCAGCCTAATTTCGAGAGGTACCTGTCACTTAATCTTTGGAAAATACGTCAGTTTTCACTGGTAAATACAATTAACTGACTCTTTGAAAAACATTTAAGAAAATTGATTTAGGCGCACAAGGCACAAAATCATTTATAACTTGGGACAATCTTTATTAAAATCTTGTATACAGATTTACATGTTTGTCATACAATTGGGGCCGGTTTGGAAGCCGGTCATGATTAACCGACTCACCACTTATAAAACCCACAAAGGAGTTATCCCCAACTTGTGGGTAATTTAGTATTTAGCATCTGCATCTGTCAGGTGTATACCTACACCCCATGCATAGGTCGTGGCCATTAATAACTTAAATGAGCCGAGGATATCCAGGACACGGTCGTTAACCCCCAATGTTTATGTTATTAAACAAAACAGATTAAAACGGGTTATGCAGATTTATTAAATCACAATCCGATTAAATGATCTCATACCCGACCAAGTGGTATTAATATACCGTATCCCAAGCCCGTATAAGGGAAAATAAGTTAAAAGTATTTACCTGAGCTAGTTGTGGAAAGATGCTACTCAGGCGTATAATTCCTAAGACCTTATGCAAATATCTTCTATCGAAGCTACTTAATCTGTATGGAAGGTTTATTAACCTATTAGGATAATAACATGCCTTTATTTAAGTCAAAGACTTAGACCGGTTAGTTTTAAAGATACTTTACGGTTCGAAACGCTAGATTAAGCGGAGACCGAAATGGAATGTGATTTAGACCCGAAAAATTTGAATACTTGTATAATATGGGTAAACTAGAAACATTCTCGATTTTGAAGTTTAAATGATAAGGTTTAACCCATTTCGGCCAATTCATGTAAACTAGTTACATAAACCGAACAGAACGTATAAATGCATAGCGGGTAACCGAATGAACCATATACAAGTCCCATATATTATTATGCTTAAAATATGTTAAGACATCAGTTGGATGTCAACATATATGCCCAAAAAGAATTTAAAACCGAATTAAGTCCTGTAAGGGCATTTTGGTCATTTTAAGATTTATAAAAGAGATTTAAAGGTAAACTAAGGTTCTGGTCAAAAACATTCTGTAAAAATATTTATTTTATGGTGTTATAACAGTAGGATATCATGCATATGTGTGGTATACCATTTATGGCCAAACTATGCCCTGAAAGGGCATTTTGGTCATTTCACATATGTTTTTAAGGACATAATTGGAAGTCTGGGTTCATGACTTATACCTACTGTAAAAATATTAAAATCTATTTATAATTTCAGTAGGTAACAAGTCTTGGGTGCTAAATATGGTTTTAAACCATACTATGCACCTAATTAGCGTAAAAGTCGATAATTGGCGATATTTGAAGTGTTTATGTAATTCTGAGATTTTGACCAGCCTTGGATGGTCTAAATATTTTATTTATCATAATAGATCAGTAGGAAAAGGTGTTGCATGATAATCATATATAAAACACATTTTATTTGCAAAAAAGGGTATTATCGTCAATTATAGAATTTATACGAGAACTCAATGTTAAGGTCAGTATCTAATCTGACCCATCATTCCAAAAATTCCTAAAAATGATATCATAACAGTAGGCTAAAAGTTTTGTGTCAAAATTTATGTTTAAACATGATTTATGCATAAAAGGGTAATTTAGTCTTTATAAAGGCTAAATTTACGATAATTTGCATAACATCAATTTGAGACCAGAATATAGTGTCAAAATATTTTTGGCATGTTTGTAAATCAGTACCTAACTCATTTGTATGATCATATATTCGAAAATCTCATTTTTAGACTATAAGAGCATATTGGTCAACATTAAGCATAATAACGGAAACATGCATAAGATTTAGAATTTCCAAATGACCATGTAATATAACCTCAGAGAGTTATACTACAATATTATATGGTCACTATGGAAGCCTAAAACATAGAAGAATTAAGCTAAATCAGGCCAGAACTGAAAGTCAAAGCAAAAGTCAAGCTTTTGCGACTTTCGGTTGCGAACCGAGCTTAAACTCAGAATTGTCAGGTTGAACATGTTTAAACATGTTCTAATAATATTTACCAAATTATTTAAGTGACAAAATATGATTCATAACCCCTACATTATCAGTTTTGATTATTATTTACAAATCTGACCCGTTTGACTTTTTTGATTAATTAGTTTGACACGACAATTAACTAAGCAAACGTGAAAATTAGGAGGTGCCCTCTTGAGGGATTAACACCTACCTAATTATGATCACATAGCCACATTCGCCTCGAACAATGGCTAGACCATTTAGGTCTTAGCCGAAGGTCAAAGTCATTTTACGACAACTTTGACTTTCGGTCTTTAAACCTATAAAAATTGAACTAAAGTGGCTAAGGACACTAACAAAGGGTCCCACCTTGAGCTTTAAACTAGAGAGAGCTTCCTTTGTGATCAGGAACCTCAGAAGATTAAGAAAGATAGATTAAATTGAAGTGAGCAAAGAATGAGGTAAACTTGAGCTCCTATTTATAGTTGAAGAAGGTGATCAAAGGTCAAGCCAGGTGTTAGGGAGTGTCCAAGATCATCACAGGTGTCCTTGGTGGTTTTAAAAACCATCAAAATGCTCCAGGTTTCGATTCAAGTAAGAGAGAGGCGGTTTGTGGCACAAACTTGCAGTTTTCCATAATTTGCTGCCCAGATACAGGCTTTACGGACCGTAAGCCCGAGTCTTTACGGTCCGTAACCGATTTTGAATCTTTTTCACCCAGATACAGTCCTTACGGACCGTAAGCTTGAATCTTTACGGTCCGTAAGCTTTTGACCAGGAAAATTAGGATCTTAGAAATTTTACACCTTTAGTCCTTCAACTATTATATTCATTTTTAATCATTCCCGAGAGCACTAAATAGCATTATAGAACCTTGGGTTTGATAAAACGTCACTCATAGGCATAAATTAGCATGTTGACACTTTTGGTCCCTCCACATACGTATTTTCAACGATCGTCAAATTTGGTCCTTCAGAATAAATCTGTTATACGTTTAGGGTTTAGGACACGTGTCCTTATATAATTGGACATGATTTTACGAGGTGTGACATGAAGTAGATAAAAGAAATATGCAAATCATGCCCGCAAGGTGTTCGTTAAAATGCCCGAATGATTGTAGAATTGTGATGAAATTAGTAGTAAACGAAATTTAAAACAGTGGCCTAGGATTAGCGCCTACCGGGTAAATGGCGGAATGCCAAAATGAGTTGTTAAATTTAGTTGTTCAAAACTCATGTGTTATGAGGTAGTTTGACTTTTAAAAGGTCAAACCGACCTATGATAGAGTTCAGTAAGAAAAATAGTATAAAGGTTCATAAGGCATAAAGGTTATGATCTAGAATGACTAACCTATCCACCTTGTGAATATTATATGATAGTTGACGCTTGACAAGCAAGGTGGAGGCTTGGGAAAGAAGTGGGTCAAACAGATTAAAGACGCGGAGAAAGAGTAAAAACGGATGCAAGGTAAGTAAATCTTACACCCCTTTTATAGAATGCCTAATGATTATGAATATTATGAAAATGATAAGCTAATGTTTGAAATGTGATGTTCCGACGTAAATCGATACGGGTCGGAACAAGCGAAAATGATGAAAACCATAATGGAGGGAAAAGGTGGTAAAACGGTAATTAAAGTCAAGGAATGACAAACAAACAATGAGTTTTAAAATGTTACCTTACGGGGTAATTTATATTGAGAAAAATGGTAATATGCTAATTTGGCTACGAGCTAATGGACAACAATTGTTTTGAAAAGATGCTATACGGCGCAAGACTTAACAAGTCATAAGAAATAAGGAATGATTTTAAATATTATGACGGTACGGTGTAAACCGGAATGAGTATATGGATGGGATGGTATATAAATACCATCTCATGAAGAATAAATAGTCAAATGGATTAAGCGGGTCGAAAGGTGATGTTATTACCATTTGACATTAGTGACTAATGGATGTTGTCGAGTTTATACTCACAGGAGTGAATAGCACGGGATACACCGTTGCTAATAATTAGCAACTTTTATAATGAGGTGTGAAAACGGGTCAATATGTTGACCCGAGCCAGGTACGCATAATTAAGATATTAGTTAAATGTGTGATTTTGGTCAAATATTTTATGAAAGCCGTCGTCATAAATGAGGGGCTAAAGTTGACCAAAACGCCCTTGATGGGCAAATCGGGCAAACAACCCTTAGAGGTTGTTTAGGCACATGTATTACGATTATGTAAGTTTTTGATAGGTATAAATGTTTAGAAATAAGCCTTTTTGGGTCGAGTGCCTATAAGCGGGTCTTTTCCGTAAAACAACCAACCGAAGTATAGAATCCAAGAAAATTGGTCAAATATACTAAATCCACCACGAAAATAGTTGTGGTGGAATGTAAGAAGATAATTCAAATGTAGAAAAATGATGGGTGATAAGAACGAGCGAAATTTAAACTTAAAGTTCAAATTTTCTAAACAGGTCAAAACGAATTACGCGCATAACTTGGGTATTGGCTGCGTAATTCACAAAAGTTATGAATCTAAAATAAACATTTCGAGTTAAATACTTTGGAGTATGATTTATGATTAACTAGAAACAAGTTTGTGATTTAAACATAAACGGGTCGAATAATCATAAAAAGGGATTTATAAGCCTTAAGCTTATAAATCTGACTTTGATGCGAACAAAGATGATAAACGGGTCCATAATTAAATTACGACGCGTAGGAAAAAGAATTTTGTAAAACAGATCTATAGAATGAAAGTTCTGGAGTTTTAAAGTTAGAAATTGGTTATAATTCGGAGCTGGGCATTTGCAGCTCAAACAAACAAAACATTCTGTTAAAAAGAGGTTGTCGCGCCTCGCGATGGAGAAAGAAGAGTTTGTCGCGCCCCGCCACGGCCTGTGGCGGCCCGCGAAGACCTAGACCTTATCTGTCGCGGCCCGTGACTGACCCCAGAACTGGCAATTTTTGTTATTTTGTTTATTTTGCATTCCGGACTTGTTTAAACGGGTTATTTGTCCATCAAAACTAACTTTTATGTTGGTTTTGAAATTAGGTGATCATAGGTTGCATCCGGATGATGATCAAGTCAAGTATCAAGAACCGAACACTCATTTTTAAAGCTTCCGCAATGATGTCGTTTTGTTTATGTTTCAAACAACTTATGTAAACAATTGTTACTATCTTTTGAATGTTTAAATCATGTATGATGGATAATTTATAAAAGTTTTTGAAAGGTCGAATTTTTACATAAAATGCGTATTTAATATTATAATTGTATTATAATGAGACGGGTCTTACAAGTTGGTAATCAGAGCTCATGGTTAAAGAGTAAAGTGTGTTCGGTTCAAGACTTGATCGCAAATCAGGTAAGTACATGTATATTAATGGTTTAGCATGTTAGAGTGTTGTAAACAACACATGGGTAGTCATGTGATACACGTCACATCAATCAAATCGATAAAGGATCGATATAGTCAACGAAATTACGCGTGTTAACACGTATAGCAGAAAAGCCTTGTATTATAATACGAGCGTTCATTAATGTCGAAATTACTAACTTTTATAAATGTTTTAGTTGAAGGATACTTGCATCCGAAGATGGCGAGAGTGTAACAAGTGATGGATATGACAGAGGAACGGCCGAAGTATGATAAGTAGAGCATGCTCACCAAGGACCAAATCGCGTAACAGTCGCGAATAAGAGTAATGGCAAGGAAAGCCCGTCGGGCAAGCATGACCAGGTGCACGTTTTAAATTTAATCGCACAAATAGTATTATGCAACAAACACGTAGAGAATGACAGTTGCATATGTAGGATAAAACTTGGAAAACCTGAATAGGATATCTATTCAGGATGACGTTTCTAAGAGAAATCAAATAGAAACATGTGTTATTCACGATTGTGAATAACAAGTCAATAATAGAAATAGTTTATGTGGAAACTTGGACGGGAGTAAATATCCAAGTGAATAATTCTCAATATAATATTATTGAGAAAAGTAGCGATCATATTAACGAATGTGATGATATAATAGTTCGGTAAAAAGGAAAACATTTTATATGTTCAGGAATGAAAAGGGTAGAACTAATAATTGGTTAATAGTAAATGAATAAAGTTTTGCCAATTTAAATCAGTGATATAGAAAGATTAGAGGGGTTACTTACATGGGGTGTAATGTGAAAATTATAAAAAGGTCATGTGTGTCATGTGTTCACTCTGGCCAAGTAAGTAGTGAACACATGATACCATGAACTTCTTATGATGGACACATTTACGTCCAATGTAGTAAGGACAGGGTGAATGGGACGAACTAAAAAGGTACCCAAATAAATCAAATAAGCAAGATGTTTGATAATAAACGTACACGCAAGCCTGATGTTGGAAGCGTATTATGTTGGAATAACGAGCTCGAGAGAAGGGAAAAATAATCAAAGTAAATGAAAATATAAACCAACTAATGAGAATTATAACAACCCTCCTTAAAATATTTCGGACACCCTAAATGCTCCTAAATACACCCCGTGTACGATAAACGGCTGCGAAATACCTTTATTTCAATAAATAACAAATAAAACAAGAAACCTGAGTAGCTCGCGGGCCGCGACCCAGTTAGCCAAAGTCTTCGCGGGGCGCGACAGCTCATTACTTGTCCGGCACAAAAACGGGCCACGTATCAGGACACGTGTCGAACCACCGATGACTCAGCAAAACCCCAAACCGTCCTATGTTCCCTCGCGGGCCACGAAGGCCTCTTCTATTTCTCTCGCGGGTCGCGAGCGAGGCTAGATCAGGCCTATAAATGAAGTGCTTCGGCTCATTTGTTCAACGTTCAAAACTTGATTCTCTCTCTAAATTTCTAAATAGCAATAATAATACTAGGTATTATACCCACTAAAATAGCGAAGCTTTGCCTTGATGTAAGTATTATAACCCACGGTTACGTATTAAATACGCTGCCCGATTGATCTAGTGCTCCGTAACGGCTGTCGAGGCTCTGTCTGACGTAGTCGTTGGAGTTCTATCTCGGGGAGGGTATAACTAATGTAAATTGGGTTATTATACTAACACGTGTGCATTGTTTAATTAATAGATTATAACCAGGAAATCACAAGGAAATACCTAAAGTAGCAAGGTGAGTTAATCCTCTTTTTGTAATCCTTTTTGTGAGTAATCTCCTTTTTGTGTAAACCTTTTTGCAAACTGTTTTTACAAAACCTCAATGCTTTACATTATAATTAAACAGTGATTGAGTATTTGTAAATTCTACAATTATCATCGGTATGTTGGAGTTTTGCATACAAAATTTGTTACTACACTGTTAGTAGTAACATGACCACCAGTCATCGATTGACAGTACTGTGGGTGGTAATTAAAGTAAGAATTGGAAACAAATGTAATTGCGCGATCGCCCTCAATAATGTAAAATGATAAAACCTGTTTTGATTAAACTGGGATTCACTCACCAGTATTTATTGCTGATAAAATGTTTTAAACACGCGTTTCAGGTAACTTAGTGTGAAGCCAATAAAAGCCAGCTGGAAAACACTGAAGGCTTAGAAAAGTGGCTATAAAAGTTAACTATTTAAAAAGGAGAATTGTTTTCAATAATTAGGGTTTATCCCTATAAATATATTACAAATGAAAAGTCGGGTTTTGTTCCACTTGTTATTATAAATGTATTATCAGGAAAACTTGGGTTTTATCCCACTTATCTATTTTAAACGTGTTGGTGTTTAACTCTGATAAAAATATTTCCTAACTACGGTCCTGATGACATTTTCCGCTGCCAAAATTGATAAACACCGATACCACTGAATGTGTGAAGCTCGCGGCCGGCCGCCTCCTGGTGCAAGGGGTCAGGGGTTGCGACGAAGGTGGTATCAGAGCTATGCCACTTATTTAAGCCATTTAGGTGTTCTTCTAATACCTAAACCATAAATAATTGCCTTAGGAAATTAATATCTTATGTATTAGCCTGTGAACATGAAATCTTAATATGTTTATTATGACTTTTGTGGCATTCAACAAATTGTGAATTCCCAATATGTGTTACCCATATTTGTAGCTTGCAGTTATGATATGCTTAATATATATATATATATATATTGATGCGTGTGTAGCGTTATATAACTTTTATGTATATTTTAAGCCCTTTTTAACACTTAGTCAAGTTTTAAATTTATAAAACACGATATTTTACTAACACTAAACATACATATGGGCAAGTGCACCCATCGTGAGCGTAGTATAGCGTTGGTAAGATACTGAGGTCGTCCAAGGACACAAGAGCTTTTAGTACCGGTTTATCCTCAACGTCTAATCAAATCAAAAGTTTAGAAAAACTTTTAAACATGAAAATAAAAACTAAAAATGCTGAAAATAAAAATAAAAATAAAAACAGATAGACAAGATGAATCACTTGGATGCGACTCGCCTTTAGTGTAACATTTGATGATTTCCGCACTTTTGCACTTTTTAAGAGATTATCTTAGTTATAGTAGTAGGCCCCTCTTTTGAAGGTGACGTTACCCTCAACCCAGTAGTTTGAGTCAGCAAGGATACAATCCTAAAGGGTTGGAATATTGGAAGATAATTAATTAAGTTATTAATGCGTAATGTGGTAGGCCCCTCTTTTGAAGGTGACGTTACCCTCGGCTAAGTGGTTTGAGTCAGCAGGGATACAATCCCAAGTAGCCGGGTTAATGTATTAATAGTAGTTTACATATGAGGGGATCAAGCCATTCGCACCCCGCCATCCAATACCAGTGGGTATTGAAGGAGGTCCTAGTAACCTTGACCCAGGTCCTTGCAGTATCTATACACTGAACAAGGCAAGAACCTTACCAAACCAATCCCTTAACCCCCGACCAGGTAGCCATCATATCTCTATATAGACCGTAGAGATATGAATGGTGTAAATCTTTTATTTTATATAGACAGTAAAATAACGCCAAGATACCACGGACAAATGATAAGGAAGTTTCAACTTCAACATAAGAAACTAGTTATTAAAGTCATTAATACAAAACCAAATAAAAAGTGCGAAAAGATTAAAAAACAAAAGTATTACACTAAATGCTTGTCTTCACCAAGTGATGTAAGAGACTTAGGCAAACATGGCCTTTGATTGTCAAGAACTCTTACTATTAATCTTGGGTCCCGAGACTACTACACACACTCTATGATGGATGATGGTGGTGGATGTGGGTGTTGTGATGGTGGTGGAGTATGGGTGAAGTGGGAGAGAGGTGGTTTGTCAAGGGATGACTTTGAAGTGACCAAGCGCCTCTATTTATAGCCTACACAGAAGCCCGGACACGGCCCCGTGTCCATCCACTTTCTCTTTCTTCACTAATTGCAATTTGTCTGCATTAGCTCCACACGCCCCGTGTCCGCTGGGCACGACCCCGTGTGCAGAAGCGTATCTGTACTATCAAGATTTGCTTGGATTCTGCGAATCTTAGCGTTGACCACGTCCCGTGTCAAGATGGGCACGCCCCCATGTCGGGAATAGAAGCTTATATAGCTTTGTCCTTTCTGCAGACATCTGGCCACGCCCCCGTGTCCGCTGGGCACGGGGCCGTGGTCAGCCTTCTATTTTCTTGTTTTTGCTTGGGAAGATGCTGTCGAGGGGTCGGGCATGCCACGTTTATTCCTTTTCTTGTAATTATGTTAGATTTTGCTGCATATTTGCTTCTTTTTTTCATTTACATTCATTTAATCCTGAAAATACAAAAGGAAGACAGAAGCACACTTTTTCCAACATTAGTACTAAAAATGGTTAGTTTTTTTGCCTCATTTGATGTAATTTATATGTTGCGTTTTACACACATCAATATATATATATATATATATATAATTAATATATTAATAATATTATGTCTTATCAAATTTTATAATATATTATATCTAAGCAGTTAAAGCGGTAAAATAGCGGATAGCGGTCAAGGTCCGCTATACGATATATAGGTTATAGCGGTGGTATAGCGGTGATATAGCGGTAATTTTTATACCATGCATAATTTATGTATTTTTATATATATTATATACATATACCATTAATTTTATATTGTTTATATATAAATTCACAAGTATGAGGACTAAATATAAACTAATGAAGATGGAGGGGGGTTATATGTTAAAATACCCAAACTTAAATAACCCTAATTATCCCCACTTTCATCATACGTTGTTTTCTTTCCCGCTCCCCTTCTCTTCTCCATCAGGCGTACCCAGTTATCTCTACAATGGTTCAAAATCATGGAGCAACAACTGATTTTTGTTCAAATTAAGGTAACAATTCGTTTCACTTAACCAATTTGGTCAATTTTTTACTAATATCTGATCCAGTTTTGACCGATTTGGTCCGATTATAGGCGACTTTTGACCAATTTTTTCAAACTTTGACCTAATTTGACTATGACCGCTATACCGGTTTCCAAATAGCGGCAAATAGCGGTCAAATAGCGGGCTATAGCGCTGCTATTAGCGGAACCGCTATGCCCAACCGCTATTTGGACCGCTACGATGCCAGAAGACCGCTACACCGCTATAGCCCGCTATAGCACCGCTATAGCGCCGCTATTAACTCCATAGTATTATATATATCATATATTTGTACGAAGATAATCTAGTATGAATTTTACAACATTATGCTAATATTACGATATTAATATTATCTAATACTAATAAAGAAATCACTTTAATGCCACATGGCATTTTTTCATTTATTTAGTAAAATAATGCCACATGGCATTTGTTCATTTAATCTCACAAATTTATTATATATTTTTTTAATTTATTATATAACAAATATCACTTAGCCTTATCTTAACTTCTAAAATAATAAATGTTTTAAAAATATCTTAAATCTCTTATTCTAATATTAATATTAAATATAAATCTCTTTATCATAATGTATATTATAAACATGTATATTATTGATTAGTTTTATTTGGATACTCAAAATATTTTAGATTTTCGCAATGAGCGAATTACAAAATATTCTAAATTGGTATTAGCGATAAAACAGTTAAGATAAACTAAATTATTGCAATTGTAAATGTTATATATTTAAATATTATAAATAGTAATTATATAGTTTTTCTTTCTTCAAATATTTATGTGAATAGCATTCTCTCCTTTAATTTAATAATAATAATAGTTAAATATAACTAATATAATAATTAGTTCTACAATAATTCTAATGGGTATCTAATATTACAATTATTAACCGTAGTGCATTTTTTAAGATATGTTATGAATTATATTAATTTATTAATAAATTATTTATTATATTAATATCTAATATTATTATCATTAATATATTTTTATGTGTTGTATTGTATTGTAAACAACTTCAATATTTAAATGATGTAAATATAATTAGGTTCTCATGTCCCTAATTTTGGTCATTCACGGGTTCGATGAATCCAATCGGAGAACATCTCCACCTTTGCATTTATGACTCTAATTTCCAGATCTATAAACATCATCGCTAATAATAATTTTAAGTTTACCAAAGCAGATCGGTTTACCTTTTCTAATAGCATACCAGAATTGCCATATCACCGCTATTATTCTTCAATATTTCGAAAAATCTGAATATTTTCATAACAGAGTCGTACTTGCTACGTACGAAGTTGTACAAAAAGTAAATGATCACCTACTTTCCTTGCTTCCCGACAAAGAAAAAGAATAACTAAGTTATGTAAATTGGTTTATGTATAAAAAGAATTTACTTGTGCATATTTGTGCAGATATTGTAAAATTACATGATTTCTATCTTTAGATCCGTGTAAGACATGGGTTTATAATCTAGTATTTTAATATTAATATAAGATAACACAATTCGGGTATGATACTTCGAAAAATATCATAATATAAATATTAAAATAATATGTAGTATACCTAAACTGATTTTATGTCATTTAAATTCCCAAAATGTGTAACCCCTATTTGTATCTTACAGTATGTTATATAAAAGGGATATATTCATAAATATATTGACATTAAATTTTGTAATATAGCATGCCCATATATTTATGTAAATATCATTCAAAATAAATTATAATAGTATTATGATATTGATATTAATCAAAGATATAAGATAACACCCGTAAGTATGGTATCACTAAAACATCATCATATAAAATATTATTCGAGGCAAGCAGGATATTTTATGATTTATGATATAATCCAAAAGTTTTACTCGATTTAAAAATATGTATTTGTCAAGGTTTTGATAAAACATATAATTATACTAATTTTGTTAAAAATATAATGTTTCAGTATTATTTAGATACAATAATTAAAATACTTTGTAAATCACTTTATTATTCTTTAGTACTTCTTATCGTATTATTAAATATGCAATTTTTTCATCAAAATTTGATAAGTTATGTAATATTCAGAAATTATGGTAATTAACATGCTAGAGAAATTTTTAATACACAAACGCTCTCTAAGAAAAGTTTTTAATATATACTGTTATTATTTATCATCATTACTATTAATATAATACACTAAACTAAAATATTATTAAATTCTGTTAAAGTAAAATATTTCAATAACAAAATAGAATTTTTGGCTCTTGAATAAAGTTATGTTAAAAGAGTTTTATAAAACATAATTCTTAATATAATTTATAATGAACAAGAATTATTACAGTTCATAATTCATAGTTTGACGATTCTAAAATTTAAACGCATATACATATACAATGGAAGATATAGAATATAAAAACTGTATCTATGAAATAGGAATACGTATAAATTGGTACTGTGTAATTAAATGATTTTTAATACATCGCACATATATATCAACAGGAAATAGCTCCAACTTATTCCTTAAATTATATGTCAGTCAGACGTATGTATATTTTATATATAACTTGTATCTATATTATAAATGACATTTCATTCATAAAAGTAAAAGTATGTACAAAAACATTTAAGTACGTGTTTTGGTCAAAAATTACCAAAACAATTTGGCGCCCACCGTGGGGCAAGTGGTGCTATTTCTACTAGAAGCTTTTGCAAAATCATTACTTGGTTTTCTATTTTCAAAACTTTTTGCTACACTATTTTCAATGGCCTCGAGATCAAACATGAGCTCCTCCACCCTGTTTACTACAACCTATGCGACAATTGGTTTGGTGCTTCCTCCACCTCCTCCAAGGACGCAAGCCTCCACACAGCCTCAGGATATTATCCCTACTCGGAACATTCAGGGATCTGGTCCTGTTTTGGCTTCTAATGATGAAATTCTAACTTTATTTGGTAGTATACAGGAACAGATGAAACAAAAGCAGGAGACCAACCAAATGCTGATAAGAGAAATACAACTCTTGAAATCCAGCTCAAGCAGGCCCGCCGAGGATACTGTCACTCCCTTGCAACCTAGAACCTAGAACCTTGAACTTCAGTTCTGCAGTATATACTGAGGATAACAGGGGAAATATTGTGCCTAGCCATTCTCAGAATCATACTCCTGAGATACCCTCTTCGGTCAGGGTGTCAACTGTGAGAAGCTCAGGATATGGCCAAAATCCTCATACCGGTAACGTGTCAAATAATAATAATACTCTTGCTACTAATGGTATTGGATCTTTGCAGGATGCAGGTATGACGTCATCATTTTCTAGGGAGCTTCAAAAGTTGAAGGACATAATATCCAGTGTACCTGGGGTGGTCCAGCCAATTCCAGAAGTGTCCCAAGATAGCCACAGGATATCCCAGTTTGCATATCCTATTTGTGATGCTGAAATCCCAAAAAGATTTCAAACCCCCAATATGAAGCTCTATGACGGAACTACAGATCCTGAAGAGCATATTGCCCAGTATAGGGAAAGGATGGAAATCAAGCCTATCCCTCCAGACCTCAAGGAAGCATGCCTATGCAAGCGTTTTGGTTCTGCCTTAACAGGATCAGCCTTAAAATGGCTCTTAAACGTTCCTTCTCATTCAATTACATCATTTGCTCACTTAGTCAATTTATTTAATAGTCAATTTTCTTGCAGTCGGAGTTTTGAAAAACTAACAAGTGATCTCTACAGGATAACTTAAGGACCTCAGGAATCCTTAAGAGATTACGTGAACAAGTTTAGCCGTGAATCCTTGGATATTCCACATCTTGATGTTGCAACAGCTATGCAGGCTTTCAAGATGGGGCTGCAAAAAGATTCTCAATTTTACCAGGATCTTGTGATGAACCCATGCAGAAACCTGGATGAAGCTCGGAACAGGGCTTTAAGATATATTCGACTGGAGGATGACAAAAAGATGCAAGAGAGGATGAATTCATCCACAACCTATGAATCAACCAATAGGAAATCAGAATCCTCGTACAAACCATATCGCTCCAAGCCATATGGCAGAAATGATAGCAAGAAAATGAATGTTATTGAAGACGAGGATCCTGAGGAGTATCCTGAATTATCTGAATATTGTTTTTCTGTTAACATACCTGAACTGATGTATGCTATGTAGGGTTTAGGAGACAAAGCCAGGTGGCCTCGAAAGAATCAACAAAAAGCTGATTGGAAGGATAAGTCCAAATGGTGTGCCTTCCATGAGGATTTCGGACATGTTACTGAGGATTGCATTGCTCTGAGGAAAGAAATAAGTTATCTCTTGAGCAAGGGATATCTGAAGGATCTCTTGGGAAGAAAGAAGAGCAAGGGTCAGGATACTGAGAAGAATCCTGAACGAGCAGCATCACCTCCTGCGGATGCCAAGATAATTAACTTTATTTTAGGAGGGTCCGACATTAGTGGGACTTCATATCTGCGGCCAAGAGACATGCAAAGGAGGCTAAGGCCGAAAGAGGAGAAAAGCCAACCAGGATGACGACCCTCACGACTGATAAAGTGATCACTTTTGACAATGATGACAGGGATACTGTCCAGGATCCTTACCATGATGCTCTGGTAATAACATTATATGTGGCTAACCATTTTGTACGCAGGATACTGGTGGATAATGGCAGCTCCGTCAACATAATCCAACTAGAAACGTTGAAGAAAATGAATGTATCTCCAATGGATATCACTTCGAAGTCCACTGTGCTTGTTGGGTTCAGTGGAGAGGCTAGGAACACAGTGGGGGAGATAAAATTACCAGTGTATGTTGAAGGGGTCAACTCAATGCAACGCTTCTGCGTGATGGACTCCCTATCCTGCTATAATATCATATTGGGTAGGCCGTGGATCCATGATATGAAAGCTGTGCCGTCAACCTATCATCAATGCATCAAGATCCCTACACCTTGGGGGGTTGTCAAGGTAGATAGTGATCAGCAGGAGGCAAAGGAGTGTTACTCATCCTCGATGAAATCCTCTACCAAGCCTAATACAGCATAGCAATTAAAGATGCGGGCCTAGGATATCGTGGAGGCTTCAGAGCAGGATGTAAAGAAAATTGTCCTGGATCAGGATAATCCAGATATCTCGGTGCTCGTGGGAACCAATATCCCTCGGGATATTGAAGATCAATTGACTAACTTTTTGAAATGCAGGATGTCAACATTCGCGTGGAAGCACGAGGATATGACAGGCATTTCCAAAGATATTATAACACATAAGCTCGGTATTGACAGGTCATTCAAGCCTGTCCAACAAAAGAGAAGGAAATTTTCTCCGGAGTGAAATATGATTATTCAGGAAGAAGTAGAGAGGTTATTGAAATCCAGAATGATCAGAGAGGTCAAGTTTCCAAGATGGCTAGCAAATGTAGTCGTGGTACAGAAGAAAAATGGGAAATGGAGAGTTTGTGTAGATTACACAGACTTGAACAAAGCTTGTCCCAAAGACCTATTTCCTCTTCCACATATTGACTCAATGGTGGATGCTACTGCCGGCCATGAGATGTTAACCTTCATGGATGCATCCTCAGGATTCCAGCAGATCCAAATGGAATCTTTAGACCAGGAGGATACTGCCTTCATGACACCAACAGGTACTTATTGTTATACCGCTATGCCCTTTGGTTTGAAAAATGCAGGTGCAACATATCAAAGATTGGTGAACATGATGTTCAAAGACAAACTGGGGGACACTATGGAGGTGTACATCGATGACATGGTAGTAAAATCTAGAAAGGCTAAGGATCACCTCCAGGATATTAAGGGAGCATTTGATATCCTGGATCAATATAACATGAAGCTGAATCCTGCTAAGTGCCATTTTGGAGTGGGGGCAGGAAAGTTTCTAGGATATATGGTAACTAAAAGAGGGATAGAAGCAAGCCCAGAACAGATCAAAGCCATCTTGGATATCAAATCACCTACTAACATGAAAGATGTACAAAGACTGACGGGCGAGTAGCGGCGTTAAACAGATTTATTTCAAGATCCTCAGAAAAATGTGTAACACCTCGTAAAATCACGTCTAATGATGTATTGACACGTGTAATAAACCCTAATGAAGTCAAATAGTAAATTTAAGGGACTAATTTTTTGAAAAATCAAAAAATTTGATTATGAAAGGACTGGAAGTGTTAGCATACCTAAAATAAGTTTCTAAATAACCTCTCACGATATTTATATTCACAAATGAGCCACTTGGCAATCGAGTGTAGCCGTTTGCAGGATAAATTGAAAGTTTGCGCAATAAAGGGTTAAAAGCGTCAACATGTTAATTCTTACCTCTGAATGACCTTTTGACAAACCGAGAGCTTCATGATATTTGATTATACTCTCGGGAATGCCAAACATTAGCCGTCTAAAGTTTTTATGCCTATAAGTAAAGTTACGCGCAACTTTGCAAGTTAGAGGGGCTAAAAGTGTCAATATGTTTAATTATACCTCTGAATGACCTTTTAGCAAACCCAAAGCATCATGATGTTTAATAATACTATCAAGAATGCCTAACATGGATTATATAAGGCCTCGATGCTATTAAACGATGAGATGCGCAAGTTTGCGCAATAGAGGGACCTAAAGCGTCAACTTTTGAATCTACGCCTTTCGGTGACCATTTAAGCAAACGGGAGCGCAGTAATATTTAATTATATGCTTGGGAATGATCAATATGGGCCATGGAAGGCTTGGATATCATTAAATGACATTTCGCGCTACTTTGCGCAGTTAAAGGACTATTGCGTCAAACTGCAAAAGTATGTCGAATCGTATGGTAACGGACCTTCTGGAATATGACCATGAGTTAAACATACCATATTTATTCTTTATATAGCTTATATATAGGCTTAGAGGTGTTTAGTGCGCAAAAATAAACTTTTGCGTCATGCGGGGACTAAAAGTGTCAAAAAGTGCACAAGTTTGCATTTTCGCGCATATCTTGCATTCTGAATATATCCGGACATCCAAAAATTTATGTAAGCACTAAAATATTTTATTTTAGTGTTTGGCTAGATAAAATTCCCTTCTTCGCTCAATTTGAATCGGTTTTCGCGTCGTTCGTGTTTCGTCGTAATTAGACGAACAACGTGATCGTGCGACCAAACGAACCGACATCCGACATGTTTTCAAGCATGTTTTATGTTCCCTATGATTAGGATTCATTATAGATCCTTGTAAATAGCTTAACGGGCCTTAAACATGCCAAACGTGACCTTAAAAGCTCACAGGGACCAAAACTGCAATTTCAGAAAACTTGTTGCTGATATGGGAACCTCAGCCGGCCCGCGTAAGTTCCCCTAGAACCTTACGCGGCCCGTGTGAACCTGTCAGGTTTGCAAAAATTAGTTTACAGCCTGTTCCAGCTGTTTCCAGGTGTTGCAAGTGGTTTTTAAGCTTTCTAGGGGCTATTTTGGGCACCCATGGTATTGAAAAACAGTGGGTAACAAATGTAGGGCCTTGATAAAAGCTCGGGTTATGAGAAACGATCCTAACGGTTCTTGAAATCCTATATAAACCCACTTGATCTTGCTCTCACTTCACACCTTGATCTGAATTGTTCTAAGTTGGAGCCTTTGTGCTTCATACCTGAACATCCTAGATCAATTCCATCCTTGCTTGGACCCTTTGTAAGTGTCCTTCGTGCTTAGTTAATATTATTTAGCATTTATAGCCAAAAAGTCAAGCATTTTCGATAAACGCTTTGACTTTAAACGGTTGAACCATTGTTCGCAACGAACATGACCACGTGACCGTAATTAGGTAGGTGTTTAACCCTCATAAGGGCACCTCCTAATTACCACGTTTACTTAGTTAAATTATCGGGTCAAATGAAAGTCAAACGGGTTAGTTTTAAATAAATTCATAACTATTAATATAAGAAACCATAAAATCAGTTTTTCTCACTTTAATAACTTGGTAAATATTAGTTGAACATGCCTAAGCATGATTCAACCCGACAATTCTAAGTATAGGCTCGGTTCGGAACCGAAAGTCACAAAAGTTGACTTTTGCTTTGACTTTCAGTTCTGACCCGATTTAGCTTAGTTTAGATATGCCTTAGGATTCCTTTAGGACTATGTTATAGGTTAGTGTAACCCTCTGAGGTTATACAACTTGGATCCTTAGTTATCCTATTCATTTCATGTTTCCGTTATATGCTTAAATGTTGACCATTATGCCCTTTTGACCCTAAAACGAGAATTTTGAAAATGTGTGAGGACAATAATCTTTATTACTGATTTATAAATTTGTCCCTAAAATTTGACATCAGTTTAGATTAAGAGTTATGCGCATTAGCGTAATTAGAAAGCTTTTTATTAAATAAACAGCGTAATTAGCATAAAGCCTATCTAAACCCAATTTTAGATACCAAACTTTTTACCTACTGATATAAAATAATATTTTGGGACTTTTGAAGATTTTTATTTAATTTTAGGCTGAGCATAACATAGAGTTCTAAGCTTAATACGGTAATTGCCGGTTTTGCCCTTTTGGCCTATAAAATGAGTTTTACAAATTATTTTGATATCAAACCTTTTTCTACTGATTTTATATGATAAATAAATTATTTTAAGCCTTCTGGAATAATAAAAATATCAGCTTTTCTTATAAAACCCGGTAATAGCTCAAAATCGCCTTTTAAGCGTTTTTAACGCATAGTATGTATTAAAACTATTTTAAATATATAAGGTTTGATGCCTACTGATATTTTCAGTAAATTTTTATATTTTAATAGTAAGCTAAAGTTTTAAACTCAGATTTCCAGTTTTG